>CM076584.1:48905256-49438579 GCA_034641835.2 Pinus albicaulis
ACCCTAATAGACATCAAGAAGAAGTCTATTAACCTATATAATAAAATCTTGCTCATGAAACCCATGAAGCAAGTACAACAAAAAATACATTTTATTATCTTTGTCTTCTTCTTTACATAAAATACATAATTACATTGTCAATATGAAGACTGACCTAGTTACACTTTCCAACAGTTCTAGTGCAAGGCCTTGACTAACAACCCATCTCTCATTGAGACAATGGGCTACAATGCTGGCGAGACACATGACTTATAGACACCATAGTCATTGTCTCTCTAAGGTACATACTCCACACAGGTGTTCCCAA
The DNA here is from genome assembly GCA_034641835.2 of Pinus albicaulis. Taxonomy (NCBI): domain Eukaryota; kingdom Viridiplantae; phylum Streptophyta; class Pinopsida; order Pinales; family Pinaceae; genus Pinus; species Pinus albicaulis. The sequence continues at coordinate 48,905,564 of CM076584.1, forward strand.
AGTATGACCTTTTTGGACTATTCTTCTCTTGGGTAGCTAGCCCTCAAAGAATATCGGTCCACGACTACTCTTATCTTGAATTACCTATCTCATTCTCAAAGAGTATCGGATGCTAAATGATTACCCAAGCCTCCATTCTGTCTTCCCAATTGAAGACCAAAATGATGTGTCTATCTCTCCCTCTCAGCCAGGGATGACCTATTCCACAAGGGAATGTACTCATTCTTATATAAGGAATGTATCGAAGCTCATTCTTAGGAATTACCAAGTTTCTTCCAAGTAAGAAACTTACCACCAGGCTCCCTCTTAACTACGGACCCACAACAACAATGATGAGATACCCAGCTGCTCATGAAGAATCCCTGCCCTCGATGTCATGGATTTGGATATTGAGGAATCTTCAACTTTAGCTACATAGGGCACAGATCATCCACCACTTTCGTTCACGAGTCATGTCAACTACCAGAAAGTGATTCACCAGTCTTTCTCATCTGGTTCACCTTTATGCCATGCTGCTTTCCTTCGACGCATCTCCAAGGATATTACATCCTTTCACATGATTGGCAGCCCTGCATAAATTCATTCAGATAAACATATACATATGAACTTTCAAATCAAAAGTTACCTCAGTGATGATCTTTCACCATGACATCTTCCTGTAGGCATAATCATCCTCTATTCAGATTGACACATCTCCTAATGATATGTTTTGTCAAGGGTCTTATTCTTTGCTAGACTTCTATCGGAGTCTACATATCCTCCCAGGAGATATTCTAGTCACATCTTGGCTTCCGGATGATAACTGCCTCTTGACATAGTTGCACTTCATGATCTCTTCCTTTCTGCACATCTTCATTCCCAGGAACTTCCATTTTCCAGTTCCTTGTTCATATGCAACCACTTCATATTCCATATGATGATATATTATGTTGATTTCATCTGTCAGTGCATTGTCAGAGATACTCCTCCATAGATCATACTTCTAAACATAGAAGTCCATTACCTACAACCATATGGCATGACTTCACAACATCCAGTGTCAGCATATAAATATATATATCTCATATTTTTTTCCTTTGAGTCATCCTATAGCAATTTTACTAGAATGAAGGACTTCATTCCCTTGACTTGCTTCATCAATATGTCATCACATCCCAAAATTCTGTAACATAGAGTCTTGATGAAACCTTTCTGCTTTCTTTCTAATTAGTGAATCCATAGAGAACTCCATTAGAAAATGTCAGTACCAGTTTCCACGATGACCCTTGATTTTGGTAACTACCTTCCATCGGTATTGTTATCAGCAAGGTTTTCCAGGAGCTGTTTCACCAAGAGCTCCTACCATGTTTTTATCATGATGCTGTTAATATACATTGCTTCCTATCATACTATTTTACAAGCAATAGAAATCACTTAAAGAGGAAGATGATCTCAATCATAATAGAGATCCCTCGCTTCTTCTTTCTTAGATTTCTTTGCATCAGGGTCTTCCCTTATATCTGTGACATGGGCTTCTTCCTTTTTCCTCTTGTCCTTTCCAGATTTAGGACATTCTCTTTTAGAATGCCTAAGTTCATTACATCCAAAGCATCGTACTTTGTCCATATTTCTTCTTTTATTCTGAGCACCAAATTTTTCGAATCTTCCTTTCTTCCTGGAAATGGTTGCAAAGGCTTGATTCTCTTCACTTGATCTTGTATCAGCTTTGGCTTTCAATCTTGTTTCCTCTGTTTTACATAGAGACCATAAATCATGGAATTGTGTTGCTTCTTTCTTCCCGTATAAACTTGAAGTGAAGTTTCCCCATTCTTCTGGTAGAGCATTCAACACCACTGTAGTCATCTCAGTGTCAGACATTACTTCTCCCAGTTCCTGTAGTCGGTCTCTTATTTCATAAATCCTCATAAAGTATGAAGTGATTCCTTCTTCTCTTGACAATTTCATTTTGTATAGTTCTTGTCTCAAAGAGATTTCTTCTCCTGAAGTACTCACAGAGAATAGTTCCACCAGTTTCTCATATATATCTTTTGCAGATTTTAGTTTTGATACATAGAGAATGAGAGAGTCCTTAATGGATTCTATGAGAATCCTCTAGGCTCTGATTTCTCCCTTCATGTACTTGGCATGAGCTGGAGCATCTTCTTTTGAGGGTTGAATAATAGATCCTTCAATGTAGTCCATAACTTCGTCTTCAATTAAATTCAAATCTATCCTCTTTTTCCACGCATTAAAGTTCGATGACCTAACCAATTTGTTGCTCTCTTTACAATAAGTCATCTTGACTGATTTAAGTAAGGTCGCAGATACTTACTTGAGTAGAGTGACTTACAGCTTCCTTGATGATGATGAAGATGGAGTCAGGAGCTTCTTCTAAGATTGAAATCTCAATGTAGGTGTTGGGTCCTTGATGATAAAGGATATCTTTAAACAGTGATGTTTCTTCCAACAATGTTTTGAATATAAATCTTTGATGGCAAATATTATTTTCTTGATGAGTTGATCCTTTGAATGAGATTGAAGATCTTTCTTGAAATAGCTTGAGAGTCTTCCTTGCAAACTGATTTGACTTTTCAACGCAAACTTTGATCTTAGCTTCCTGGAGTGACTTCTTGTCAAGTAGCCCTTGTGTTCAACACCTTAGCTCTGATACCATGTTGAGAATTTGGAAGGCTAGTGATTAATTCAAATTCTCTTCTTGATAATCACTTGTGAGCTTATTTAATTTACTTACGTCTCATCTTCTTATCTTATTTAGTCTTTCATCAAGTCAATTATCAAAATACAAGAGACACAAGATTAGGCTCAACGCAAAACTCTCCCTCTTGGAGAGGAAAACCCACGAGAAATTTTTCTTATAGATGTACAAATGACAAGTGCCATGACTGTGATACAAACCCTTAACCTTCTTATGCTTCCAAGACCTTGTCACTGATTGATTTTGTTATTCTGCACTGTCCTTCACTGACTTGCACTTTTTGCACCAGAGAGCTTGGTCTCTACACAAATTCTACTTCCTTAGGGCCTTGACTGTTTACTTATCTCAACTGGATACAACCATAACTTTAGCACAATCACTATGCACTTTGTTGTATCTTTTATCTCACGCTTTGACACAGTTAAACCTTCTTTGGCACCTTGAACTGTCCTTGAATACAACCTTCTTTAACAATGTAATTCACACTTGAATACACCCTGCATCTACACTTGAATGCAACTTAATTTAGCATAGAGATCCGCACTTAGACGTAGCCCTAGACACAACCCTAATTTCAGCACTGTGCTCCGCAATCACTTCAGAGTTCTCCACGTTGTAGTGTCATAGATATATCCACAATCTCTGGCCCTAATCCGAATAAATATCAGACTACTCTTTGTCCTGAGGTCCACACTTCTTCCTATTCCCAAATCCGCACCTTAAACTCTCTAAAAACCTCAGAGAAATCCGCAAATTTGTGTCTCAAATGAACCGCAGGTTTGAGTATATATAGTGGCATGTCCTTTGTTTTAGGCTGACCATTCATCCAACATGTACGCTGACTTTAACTTCTGTCCATAGGCCGACATGGAGGACTTGTATTCCAGCATTGAGAGTGTAGCTTTGAGCCTCATTTAGGAGACATTTCTTCATGATATCATGACAAGGTCTTGGAGCATAATTTCTAGACTAGACACTTTATATACATAACACTTAATTATACTTGTAATCAGAAGACAAACCCTAATAGACATCAAGAAGAAGTCTATTGACCTATAATAAAAATCTTGCTCATGAAACCCATGAAGCAAGTACAACAAAAATACATTTTATTATCTTTTCCTTCTTCTTTAGATAAATACATAATTACATAATCAATATGAAGATCGATCCTAGTTACACTTTTCAATAATTACAAGGAGAAAACTATGAAGTCTTCTCTAAAATCCAAGGAAAGTCTTCACAATTTTGGCTTGAGCCATAGATTTTTCCTTGCTAAAAAGTTCTGCAATTTGAGGCCCACAAAAGGCCAACAAAATGCATATTTTTTGAGGAAGAAGAAGCAAGGCAAAGCCACTTTGAGTTACACGGCCAAGAGAGAGAAATAGAGGCCCAAAATGAACTTGGTCTCCCTTAAGAACTCGGTTTTGTCAGATAAATGTCCTTTAATTCTCACGGCCAAGGGAAGGAATTGATCTAGAAGTTAGAGCCCCAAGGTCCTGCATGCAAACTTGTAAGTAGTTGTAAATTTTTGTAGATGTTCTATGCTTGATGCAACTTTACTTTTATCCCCAATATCAAATAGCAATCACATAAACAAGAAAGTAAAACGCTGATAGAACATACCAATAGATCGACAGAAGACAAGCCAAAAATACACTTAACTTGATCAAGAAAATATATCTGTTGAGGTGCGTTACGACAGTGAACAGGATGCTTCAACCAACAAAGTCTCAATACGGTCAACTGACTAGAAGTGTTACACAACCCTCTCGGACAGCTATAGCAGTAAACCCAAAGTCAACAAAAGTCAATGCTATCCTAGTCAATGGTCAACGCAAAACAGCAGCAACAAAAAGTCAACGCAGCCCAGTCAAAGTCAATAGTCAATATCGGTTGAATAGTTATTGAACTAGGAAGGTAGTATCTATGTTGTGTGGGATTTTCTTCATCTTACAGTGGATTAATGGTGGATATTTACCTCCAACAGGCTTCTATCCTGAACCTTTTAAGTAATTTCAGTCTTCAGATAAAAAATCAATGATTCTCATACATGTACTGTTGTAACAATCTAAATCGCCCTTTTCACTCCCCGAGTTTTTGGTTGGATGGTATGCTCTCACTTCCACAGATCGCACGTTCCATCAAGAAACCCGTGAGCCATGCGACTTTTCCATGAGCCATACAACCTCTGAATGCCGAATGTTAACTTCTGGTGAGTTGATTTGGCTCACCTACATCTCCATCCAAATTTCTATTCATCCTGGTGTCTCTGCAAATGTTGTCCATTGGCCTTCTGTCACTAAACGAAGGCACTCTGTTGTGTTGTGCACGCAAAGAGACTGTGATTTGTGGACTATTGGAATATTGTATTCTCATACACAGACCTAGGTGTACGCATTACACCAAGAGACAAGTTTGTTGGTTTGATTTGAAAAGAACCAGGGGTTATCTCTATTGTGCGTAAACCAGTGCTCGACACTTATTTTCTGGGCAGTGCTAAATTGATTAATAGTTGATATGGTCGTTGATTGAGAAGATTAGTCACTGAAGCTTTCAGTGAAATATTTCAAGGGAAAATAGTCTCCCTCCTACGAGTTGCAACTGCTGCCAAGGAGTGTGGTTGGACTCATTTGGGAATATGAAGCTTCGACCTATTACTTTAGGTACGAAGGTTGATGAGCTGATAAGGCCTTCACCTTATCTTTGCTTCATGTGTGAGAGGAATTTCTTAAGGGAGAAACATTATAACCTCTGTGGGGACCAATATATATACCAGAGATAATGGTCAACGGTGATGAGGTACTAGAATTATTAAATACTCTAATACAATCTATTGTTGATAACACTGCCAAAATCAACAAAGCCTCTCTCCTTGATATTCAAATTTGTCTACAAACTGCACAAGAAAAGATTGATTTTTTGCAGCGTGAATCTCAACTACAACAAGAGGAATTATAGAAGCAGAGTAATTATTCTGAATCTGTTTATGTTTAGAACATTGGAACAGACTCCCATAAGGAGCAAGTCAATAATGTTGCAGTGGATTCACATTCAGTGCCTAGTTCAAGAGCAAATTTGCATGCAGGTGTCGAAAGTCAGCATGTGCTTCCCAAGCCCGTCATCAGACCTTGGGAAGAGCTTGTCCATAACAAGCACAAAACAGGCCTTGGATATGACAAGGAATTGTCCTTTCATATTCCGGACTACTCCAAGCCCATAAAATTTCAGAGTGCCGGATTTTTTTATGACAGTTCCCCTGTAGCTGTTCCAGATCCTACTCCTCTTCCACTGCAGCAACAACAAATTGTGAAATGCCAACACTGTGCTCGCGTTGGCCGTATGAAAGATCACTGTTTTGATCTTCACCCATGCAAGCACTGTGGTCGACACACCCATTCTTCACATAGATGCTTCAGAAACAAACCTCCTGCAAGAACAAAGATTCATCTTGGATGGATTGCTTCTTGGCAATGGGCATCAACAGCCAAGAAGATGTTTAAGTCACATGTCAGAACTTGTTATTGAACAAACTTGCAGTTGAGTTTTCGCCATCATCTCACCTTGTACCTGATGGGGGAAAATGGTGGTCATCTACAAGCTTTGAAGTCACATCAAGCGAGCCTGAGCCACAACCTCTCATTCCAGATTCAGAGTTGTAGCCAGAGACATAGCAGTTCAAGCGAGCCTGAGCCTCAATCTCTCATTCCAGATTCAGAGTTGTAGCCAGAGACACAGATGCCCATGAGCATTCATTTGGTTGGTGGACAACGTTAAACCATCCATGCGAGGTTGATATTCTTCCTTTTCAAAGAATTCAGGACACTTCCTCTAGCAGAAGACTTCAGCGTCGTCCCAGTTTTGGTAGAGCTCCGGGAAATGCATTAAGCATTCCAGTGTTGGTGGTCATCCTAAAACCATCCCAGGTTGTAGACCTCCCTTCTTCTAGGTTGAAGGTTTCCCTCTTCAAATATGAGGGACACTTTCTCTAGCAGAAGCCCTCAACTTCTTCCAGATTTGGAAGAGTTCCGAGAATTGCACTAAGCGTTCCAGTGTTGGTGGTCATCCTTAAACCACCTCTTTATGCAGACATTTCAGAGCGCTGATCCAGCCTAAGTGTTGCCATGCATACTTTGCAGATTTGTATTACAACTCTCTTCTTGGACTCACACATATATCTTCGGAGTAAGAGGGGGAATGTTGGACACCTAATTCTCAACGGGTAGGTGTGGAAGGCGAATGGACAAATGGAGTCCAAGAGACCACTTGGAATGAGAATTCAAGGGTCACACCAATGTGATATAAATGTACATCTATGGTGAATAATAAAATAACTCACGCTTATCTTTCAGTTTCTTCTTGTGTGTTTACTCTCCTTCTTGTTTACCATGTGTGTGTTTAACATATTTATTAAATAATGATATTTAATAAATCCAAAATATTTTAGGAATCCAAGATATTTATGAAAAATAATATTTTAATATAAACTCTAAGATATTTTAATAAATATCTTGAAAAAATATTTGACTAAGATATTTTAAAAGAAGATATTTTAATAAATATCTAGAAAAGATATTTGACTAAGATATTTATTAAAGGAGGATATTTTAATAAATATCTTGAAAGGGGATTTGTGTATAAAAGAAGAAGGGGGGGAAACTTGATGGGCATGGGTAGTGAGGTGGGAAAGTTGACCCGGATGCTCTCAGAGAAGTTCTAACTGCGTGAGACATGAGCAGTGAGTTCTAACAGAGTCATGGAGTGATTTTGATTGTTATTGAAGTTTTGGGCATAGGGGCCAGAAGATTTGTCTTCTAGATCTGGGGACCAAAGAGGTTGACCTCAGATAGGCTGGGAGGAAAATGGCGGTTAAGTAACGAGAGCGGGAGCTATGTCGGGTCTGGAACAACTTCAAACACGGTTCCAGGTAAGTATTAAGTTGTGATTGATATATTCTGCTTTAAAAAGTTCATTCTAGATTGTGTAGTATCAATTTTGTTGATCATTTTAATTATGAAATTTAAGGTCCTTACATTTGGTATCAGAGCCAGTTCAAACCCTTGGGATCTTATAAGCCCTCACAATTTATAGTAGTAGGTCAATTTAGAGCAGTGGGTCGTTTTATAATAGCAGTGGTAAGAAAAGTTAGACTAATATTCATAATACTCCGAATTTGCTTACTGGAATAAATCCTCATGCATTCGTGAACATAAGTTTTGTTTTATATCATAATTGTTCAAAAACGTCCGCCTTAGATTATATACTCTGTCATTTACATAACATGTAAATGCCCAATGGATTTTAATACATGGCACCACCAATTTCTTCAATTGGTTGGAACAATACCGCTTAGAAAAAAAAATAAAAAATATTTGTGCCCATTGTAATTGCTTTTAAATACCTAGCAATTCGATCTAAGGATCTATCATAGGGTTGCCTTTTGTCAAAATTTTACATGGGATCATTTACATTTATCCATTGCATTTCGATTGCATCACTATGTTTCATGATAATATATATATATATATGATTTGCAAATAGTAAGTCGAGCGCATATCCCAATTGAGACTGACAACCGATATTGCACTCACTCCGGTATTTATCAGATAGTACCGCCATTATTGCTGATGCAGCTCATTCTTTATTTGATGTGGATTTAAGTGGAGTTGCTTTATGGTCATTTAAAGCAGCGCCAGCTCCAAAAGGCAAGTGGAATCCATATGGACAGGGAAAGATTGAGACATTAGGAGCTCTTGGAATTAACTAAGGATTATATATATATATAGGTAAGCAAAGGTTTACATATAGGAATTAAAATGTCCAAATGCCGACTTCAAATCATAACCGCTCATCGTCGAACCCAGTGACGGCTAGTTGCAAATTTCCGACTGTAGAAATTTCCCCGACTACATCACGGTATGTGCCACAGATATATTATCGCCCACTTCAAAAAATTTATTATTGAGGGAACGTGGAAAACATAAAATAAATTAAATTCTGAGCGATAAGGGGGCCGACTGTTTTAATACCGTGAGGGCGTACTCAATGGCCAGATACAGTCAACGGATTGCTACTAAATGGACTCGCAATTTTGCTGTGCGATTTTCCAGAAAGGCACTTTACCGCGAGGGTGTCCCAATTGGCAATCGAATTTAACCAGATTACTGCTCATAGGAAGCCCACGTTCAGGTTAAATGTGGTTTTTTTTTAAAACTTTCATAGCCGATAGATGCACACATTCAAACCTCCGGCAAAATTACTTGTCTTGTCCTCCGTAAACTGGTAAAATTTCGTCCCTATTTGTGGGTAGTTGGACTTCATGCAAAACGCTCCAAAATTGAAGATCAAACAATGAATTCCGGGAGTTAGACAAGCTCAACCGATGAAATCCTTCTAAGGATAAAATTCACTTAATTCCTTAGATATTCCATGAAAACTACATGAATTTCTTCCCATTGAAATCGAAATCCTCGAAAGCGCACAAAATTTAGAGAAATTAGGGCCTCTACATGGAATACCAATCTCAGATTTGGTTCTTGGCTGGAAATGCGTTTTCCTCTCTGAAGGATGAATCGGCTCCCTTCTAAGTAAGTGTATGCAGCCTCCTTAATTTTCTGATTAGATTCAACTCCAAATGCTGAAGGAAATCAACCGTCTCTTGGCTACCAATATCTGGAAATGCATCAAAACAATTCAGCCTCTTAAATTAATGGGAAACCCAGCTTCATCATGCCTGAGATTCAACTTCTCTTTGGTGTATAAATCATGGAAATAAACTCCGATCCTTGGGCTGAGTGAATGACACTGTGAAATCCAACTTGGCCTTGGTGGTTTTTCTGGATAATGCGGCCTTGAGAAGAAGTGTGACCTTCAGGAAGTCAGCCCCCTTGTTGAGAACAATTCGGCCACTGTAAAAGAAGGGAAAGTCGACCTCCCAACTCCTGAGAATGATAGAATTCAGCCCTTGAGAAATAATTGGAATTCCGCCACCTAGTAACTGGCAGATGAAATTGAATTGCATAAAGCGCAAAATATTCTTCCGCAAGCTGTCGGGCGATAAGTAAACTGTTAGTGTATTGAAGTATATTCTGGCAACAGTTATCTTTTCGTTTTTGGGTTATTGAAAATTTTTCATTTTTGAATATGGGTCATTGAAAATTTTGCAGTTCTGTATGTCGGTTATCCTGTGCATCAATCAACACTGAAGACGAATGTATTCACATATTTAAAACACATAGCCAGTTCTCTCAAGATTTGGGTTATGTATGCTTATAGCTGATTTATCTGTCATGGCAAAAGGGAACTCTGTATCTTAAATTCAATTGATCCTAATCTGAGAATCATGAGTCTGAAAATTTGAGGTTACTGCATGTTGGTCGGTGCATTCCAATTGATTAGCAAAGGTCATTGTCGCCTATAGTCAAATTATAGTTGGCCATTCTCTTTAACTTGCTATGATAATCCTCTCTAGGAATGAACTTTTATCAGTAGAATTTACCTGTTAAGAATGTGCTAGTTTGCACTGTAATGTTAAGTTGTTAACTGATATCGTTCTATTGAGTTGTTTTACATGCTACTTGACCCAACTCAGTGTCGGTAACTAACAACGTTTAAGTGAAGGGATTTGGGTTTTTCTCACCTGAAGCTCGATGTCTCTTCATTTGACATCTGGGTCCGTTAGTGTGATTTCCTGGCAGTTAGTGTCACTGGTCAGGACAGTCACTTTTAAGTTCTACCTGTGTGGTTTTCCCAAGCTACTGGGAGAAAATGGGTGCTAAATAAACATGGAGTTGTGTTTAAGCCTTGAGCTGCTTAGCTAGCTCACAAAAGAAAGGGAAAAAGGCCTCATAAAACAGTGATTTTTTGTTGGGTTTACAGAAATCTATGCTGATTTGATCATTTGGCAAATAAATGGATCTTTGTCTCTCAATCTCCCACACATACACACACACATGTATTAGATTATATTAATCATTCACACAAAGAGATGTAGAGATGTATTTGATATTCTAAAAATATTTTGAGGTCATTGGAGATATTTCCCTATTTCTTTGAAGTTCTATTCAATTAAACATTATTATTGAACTTGGGACTCATTCTTCCCATCTATATTTCCCATATTCCATATTTCTCTGGTTATTTCTTGTAAGTTGGTCATAAAAAAAAAAATGCACAGGCAAGATAAGGGAAATACACACTACCGAGAGAGTAAGGTCAAAAGAAAATTCTTTCGCAATTTTTGGTGCATTCTGTTTGTTTAAAAGAGACAGTGTAGTGCTTAAGGTTGACCTATGTTATACTTGGCTTATTTACCGTTCCATGGTAGTTGTTGTGGAGTTCAACCACGGTCCATTATTCATATATATATATATATATAATTGTGGGCGTTTAACCGTAGAAGAGGTGGTTGAAGTGCTTCTATTGTCCTTCCTATCTTCCCATAGTGGCATAATCAATTTAGACATTCTCCTCCTTCTTGTCATTGTTGATTCTTGAAAGTATTGATGCTAATGAAATGAAATTCAACAAGTGTTAGATTTGATGAATCCTTTTTGAAAGGGTCCTCTTAAAATAAAGAGCTCAAAACCTTATTTTAAAGGTTTTTAATGCAAATTAAGCTTGCCAGCGGTCATCCATGATGTTAATGTCTACGTAGTTGGTACATTTTGACAGCAATGGAATTAGCTACATGTTTGCTGTTATCATATGGATCATTTAGACTGATCATGCCGTGTAAAAGATAGTAGAAATGAAGCGTTATTTATGAATATAAGGATGAGGATGAAGCTATTGAAAGAGTGTTTTCTGGGAATTCCCAGAAGTTTGTAAATGGCTTCTGACGTATCTCTGGTGCTATATAATCTGTTTAGCAATACTTATTGCATAATTTCAAATATTTTATTTTGAAAGGAGTTCATGTTTGGACTAAAGATTATATGTTTTAAGTCAGCTTGATAAAAGGCTAAAGAAGAAGATGCTAACTATTCAAGAAACGTTGAGAGAAATCATGAGTAATCAAATTGAGAGTACAAGTATAGTTCACTAAAGCTACACATCAAACGGAGACAAAATGGATGAAACATATGTAAAGATGGTAAGAAACCACCTTGTAAGGTAGTAAACACACTATTAGAACAAGACGATATAGTTACCAAGAGAGTGCAACGGAAAATTTCAAAGTTTGATCTCCATTGTTATCATAATATAATCAATATAGTATCTAGGGAGGACGGGAAAAGAACGAAAGGGCAAACTTTTGATGATGATAATATCTATTAGCTATCATAATCAACTTAGAATATTGAGATCGACAAAATGGCATCAAAGGTGAGTGAGGGGAAGTTTCACAAAGCAACATAAGAAGTCAATGACATTAGATTAAAGAGTGAATCTATAATAAAATTGATCAATTATAGGATAATTTATGTGCATGGAAACATCTATAATAGTTTCGCCCTCTAATGGGAGAGTCACATTATAAATTTTCCTTAAGTGACTAACTATATCGATGGACTATGGACATCAGGGAGTATGATTAGGAAATTCTATCCCGTGATGCCTTAAAACCTGAAATGACAAGTAGATTACATTCGATATCCACGTTATTGAATTTATTTATAGGGTCTTACCCAAGTTGGGAAATAGTAACAACATTTCCCAGTATAATAATTGTTTGCATTTAGAGAAGAAAAGAAAATCATGATGACTAGAGGCGAGAAAACAAAGTCAGTTTGATAATATGTTTTTCAAATTAAAGTAAACATGGGATATTAGGAGTATATGGTATGAGGAAGAAAAAGGGTGTTTCTATCAAGAAGAATTTTCTTAAAAATATGTGCAACATGATTTGGTAAAGGTCAACGCAATGACCTATAAGGAGTTGTGAACACTCATAATTTGTTCAGAATAACAAGTGACAAACTGGGAAAATGTTTAAAGATAAAAATTAAAGATAATAATTGTACACCGTTAGAAAAGAAGATACATTTGGCGATGAGATGAGGCCTAAAGACTAATAAGAAAACGATTGATGTGAAGAAAAGAAGGGGGTATACCAGTGATGTGTTGTGTGTTTGGATTAAATGAGTCAATATAATAGAAATGAAACAATGGTTTAAGGAATGATGGTAAAGCTAGTAATATCCTAGCTATAGTTAAGACTCTAAATGGTGAAACTTGGAGCAAAAGAGACTATATCAAAACTGTAACATACTGATAATGTGACTATGCATATCTTATAAATTGATTTCTTATTGAAAGAGGAAATTATTATTTTGTCAACAATTGACATCTTGTTGAAAACATGAAACTGTTAGTAAACCAAGTATAATGCAAAGTGAATAATGCATTTTCAAGCCGTAACAAATTCCTTCAATGAAAATAAACCTCTCCTAAGGGATCTTTAGAGTTGTCAATTAACTCTTCCTCCACCTCGAGGATAACCCTAATGATCAGCCTTGCAAAACCCTACTCCGTGGCTTCTAGATTTTAGGCTGAAGATGAGCTGAAATAACATGATAAAGAAGTTAATGTTATTATTATCTCTTGGGATCTAGATTATAAATCAAAGATAACTAGACTTAAAAGACAAATAAATAACAATAATTAAAAGATTGGTTGGATCCATTTGTAGTTTTGTGTTTTAGAGTTCTTAATCAACCTTTATCAAGAAATTAGATCATGCTTCGACTAAACAGTAAGTGTTTTGTGCTCTTGTTTCAATTCATTTCGTTTCTATATATGCAATCATAAAGGTTGGAGCATCCCTCCATTTAGGTTTAGAGTCTCAACCTGTGACTTTATAAGGTTAATCAGGTAATATAGTATAGAGAATAGTAGCTACACCCTTATTTGTATGTCCGTGTTCGATTATTCTATGTGACATTTATAACTGTGGGTTATATTTATAAGCATTTAAAAACTTATTTTGTATAATCTTACCTTATTTTGGATGGATACATAAGATTGTCATTTTGTACTATGACATGTAAGAAATATTAATTGCTTAAATGTTGCTGGTACATGGATACCAATATGAAGAAAGTTGCTTAAACATTGTTGGTACAGGGATGCTGATATAAATTATGAAGTATGTGATGGATATGGTATCTATAACTTTACATATCAACATAAATGAGGAGATAGAAATAAAAGAGTGATTATACTTGACTATTTAAGGTGAAAATGAATTTACAGACCTCTTGGATAAACATAACCAAGTATGTTATATGAATTCAAGGATCAATATCGTAGATAGCAACATATTTGGAATGTGTAGAAATTGTTATGTGAGTAACAATTTTCTTGAACATATTGATATATATGTTATAATTTGTGGACAAGTGTTTACATCGCTGATGATATCATTACCAAACCGACCACGTGATGACAAAACTCCAAGAACAATTGATATGCACTGAGATTCCATGATAGAGTGTTAACCTGGTCCTACTAGGAGGGGTGGAGGTGTTGCCCACCGTTTATCCTCCAAAACCTAGAGTTATGGGAGGGTTGTGCGAGTCACGCTCCCTTAGATGTGTGATGATGACTGCCAGATGCCTACTGGTCAATCAAGTCGACGTAATCGACGCTGACACCCTTAAGGTCTATGAATGGTTGGATCAATACAACTGATGCCATGGCATATTCCTGTAGAGGACGGATAGGATGGGAGCGGAAGAGATTAGGGAGGATAGGATGATTCTAGAATAGCTTAGGAACATTGTTGGGGCAAGACGTGACTACTAAATTTTGTAAACTAATAAATGATCAAAACATAAATGTTAAAGTGTGCTCACACATTAAATGAAAGTTTAATTACGGTACACCACTCTTATATGATTATAGTAATCACTTAAATCATTAATGATATACGACATAAAACTTAACTTCGGCACGAAGTTTTCTAAAGGAGGGGTGTATGTAACGACCCAACTCGAGTTATATGGGACATAGAAATATTAGCATGCATATGAGACCTGCATATGATAGCTACATATGCATGTATCACGTGTACTGCACTAGTACATACACTAATCAATTATAAAAAAATCTCAGTGTAGAGTAATGAATGAATTATTGAAGTATTGAGTAAATACCTAAATATAATGAATGTAGTGTGAGGTAAAAGTTATACCTACCACTATCATAATATAACTAATATTTTGTTTAAAGGAAAGTAAAAGCATTGACTTATGCAAATAAAATATGATATTTTAATAAAATCCAAGATATTTACTAAATAAAGATATTTAATAATAAATCCAAGATATTTCAGGAATTCAAGATATTTATTAAATAATGATATTTAATAAATCCAAGATATTTTAGGAATCCAAGATATTTATGAAATAATAATATTTTAATATAAACTCTAAGATATTTTGAAAGAATATATTTTAATAAATATCTTGAAAAGATATTTGACTAAGATATTTATTAAAGGAGGATATTTTAATAAATATCTTGAAAGGGGATTTGTGTATAAAAGGAGAAGGGGGGGTGGGGAGGAGGTGGATCGATAGGGTCCATCGGTCCTTCAACATCGGACATTGTCTCATTCTTCG
The DNA here is from genome assembly GCA_034641835.2 of Pinus albicaulis. Classification (NCBI taxonomy): domain Eukaryota; kingdom Viridiplantae; phylum Streptophyta; class Pinopsida; order Pinales; family Pinaceae; genus Pinus; species Pinus albicaulis. The sequence goes on from CM076584.1 coordinate 48,920,825, forward strand.
GTTCTTCTTGATTACTAGGCCTTGCTTCATGATCTTCCTCAGGGAAGCATCTTCGTCAAAGGTAACATCGTTGCATATCTCCACTTCCCTTTGACCAGGCACATAGACTCTATAGGCCTTCGAAGTTTCGCTGTAGCCCACAAACATTCCCTTCTTGCCAGAAGCATCCAACTTGCTCCTCTTCTCCTTTGGTACATGAAAATAAACAGGACATCCAAAAACTCTAAAGTGTGAAACGTCAGGTATCTTACCAGAGAAAACCTCTTCGGGTGTTTTGGAGTCCAAAGCAGAATGCATGCATCAGTTTTGTATGTACACAGCAGTGTTTGCAGCTTCTCCCCATAGAAACTTCGGAAGACCTTCGTCACATAGCATGGCACAGGCAGCTTCCATAATGGTCCTATTCTTTCTTTCAGCAATGCCATTTTGCTCAGGAGTATATATGGTTGTGGTCTCCCTCTTGATGCCAGCGTCTTTGCAAAAGTTCTTGAACTCGTTCGTCTCATATTCAATGCCATTATCGGTCCTCAATATCTTGATCTTCTTCCCCGTTAGATTTTCCGCCAAGGCTTTGAAAGTACGGAACCATATGAAAGCCTCATCCTTCTTTTTCAAGAAGTATATCTAGGTTTTGCGAGAGAAGTCATCTATGAACGTCATATAATAAGAACATCCTCCCAAGGATGTCACGGGCAGCATACCAGACAGATCAGAATCTACCAATTGCAAGACATCAGATGTCTTTGTGACACTTGAGGGGAAAGGTGCCCTTGTATGCTTTCCTTCGGCACAACCCTGACATACACCTTCATGATCATTTATGAACTCGGGCATCCCCGTCACCACCTTTCTTGCTTTGGGAAGGGCTTTGTAGTGAAGGTGTCCAAACCTCCAGTGCCATAGTTCAGTCTGTCGGATAATATCACATGTCATTGCCCCCAGTGGACTTCCTCCAACCTGGTAGAGAGTATCAACTATAAACCCAATCGTGATAGCTTCCTTGAAACTCTTCTTCTAGATATGCACCTTCCCATCAACGAATGCCATATTGAAACCTTTGTCTTCCATGGCCAAAATAGACACAGGGTACTTCTTCAAATCAGGAACATATAGTACTTCTTGCAAGCGGAGGACTTGACCTTGAGACAAGTGGAGGGTCACAGTCCCTGGCCCTTTCACGAGATATGTGGCATTATCTCCAAGGATAATTTTCAGATTAACATCCTTCTCAACCATATTAGAAAGTGCTTTCTTGAACCCAGTGATGTGCCTTGAGGCACCACTATCTATCAACCAGACATCCATAGTGTCGGGTGGAGATGCAGCATACAGGGAAGATACAAGAATGAATTCATTTCTTTTATTATCAACAACATTAGATTCCTCATAACTAGAATTTCTCAACCTTTTGAAAGGTTTCCCATTTCCACCAGAGGGAGCCTTCCTCTTTCCTTTGAACCTGTTGTTCCTTTGATTGCAATTCCTCCAGTTGTTGTTGTTATCATCATCATCAGGAGAATCCTTCTTGAAAGGGCATTCTCTAGCATAGTGGCCGGTCTTGTGACATGTGTAACATTTGCTTTTCTTTCCTTGGGCCCCTACTCTTCCTTTGTTCCTCGGACCACCATTGTTCTTCTTCTTAGCATGAGCAGTGAAGGCAGCATTTTCTTCATCCTTGTCTCTTCTTGTACGCATCTCGATAGTACCTCATCAAAATTAGGTATCACATTGTTATTGAGAATGGTAGTATTGAATACATGCCATTTGGAGGAGAGACCTCCAAGCGCGATGAGAACCATTTTTCAATCAGCTATTGTCTCCCCAATGGCCAGAAGATTATTTATGATTTCAATCAATTCTAGAAAATATGATAGAATGGATTCATCCCTGCCTTTCTTCAGATTCTTCAGTTGGTTCTTGAAGAAAAGGACTTGATTTGCATTGTTGGCCTTGAACATGTTGACCAACTTATCATACATTTCCTTGGATGTGCCCAACTCATAGGTGTAGGCTACCAAACTCTTATGAATTGAATCCCAGATCATTAGCTTTGCTTTGATTTCCCCCTATTTATATTTTAACATGGTGGCAACAGGCGCAGAGGATGGAGGCTCTTGGATTTTACTCTGCACATAGTCCATGACATCTTGGTCTTGCAACATAAGATCCAAGGTCATCTTCCAGGCATGGAAGTCTTCTTTCCCAGTCAATTTGTCATTAGCTTTAAAGCCATTATAGTTTGAGGTACCCATGCTCTTCTTCGGTGATTCCTACAAACTTGGGCTTTGTCTTCACGTCAGCTTTGATACCATGTAAATTTTTGTAGATGTTCTATGCTTGATGCAACTTTACTTTTATCCCCAATATCAAACAACAATCACATAAACAGGAAAGTAAAATGTTGATAGAACATACCAATAGATCGACAGAAGACAAGCCAAAAATACACTTAACTTGATCAGCAAAATATATGTGTTGAGGTGCATTACGGCGGTCAACAGGATGCTTCAACCAGCAAAGTCTCAACATGGTCAGCCAACTAGAAGTGTCACACAACCCTGTGGGACAGCTATACCAGTCAACCCAAAGTCAATGCTGTCCCAGTCAACGGTCAATGCAAAACATTAGCAGCAAATAGTCAACATAGCTCAGTCAAAGTCAACGATCAACCTCAATTTCTGTGCCAATAAATGCGGACTTGAGAAATCGTAATTTTGAGAGAAATTAGGACTAGTTTGACCATGCATTGACCAAAGTCAACGCTAGTCAAATCTGCGTTGAAACCCTAGGTCAAAATCCTCCAAGGTGATCGAACCAATCAGATGATGAGAGAGAATGTGTGATGATGTGATAAGTGAAAATGACCTCCAACGTTGACCTATATATATCCATCAGTGAGGGTGTGTGACACATCCGTTGGGGCTTCAAGCCTACATTTCAATTCTGAACCACCTTGCACATAAGTGGATTGAATTCAAAATAAATGTTCTTCTCATCGGATCGAGATGATCTTTAGATCGATCTTGCACCTCTCCGAAAGAAGAATCCAATAAAAATATTGACATTTTCATCTGAGCATCACAACATGGAGTTTGGACCTAGTTGTCCAAAATTAACAGTAGTTTTCTGAAAATGAAACCTGCAAGTAGCTGCAAGACAACAAGTTAGAGCAAATCTACAACAACAAATGGTAGCTCAAGAAATCATAAAGTAATATTACAAAAATAATCTACAAGAGGCTAGGCCAAAGAGTATGAACAAGCTCTCCTCTTTGACTAGCCATAACTTGGCTTTTTTAAATAGCTAGATATTAAAGAAATGAAGTGCAATACTTGAAAATTAAATTATTTTAAGTGTGATTTTTTGATGCAAGAAATAAGAGCTTTGAGAAACTTAAAAGAACATCTGCAAGACATAAAATATAGATTAGACTTTGGAAATCAACACATGCGGGTTCTCCTTGAATATTTTCAGGAATGGGTTGGTTCCTCCGAGAACTTTCCCTCACGCTTGAAAAGTTTGACCAAACACAAATCCTTCTACACATTCTCATCACAACATATTAAATCCAAATGAAATTAAATAAAAGAAATGGAAAGTACTATAGATATATTTGACATCAAATAGAAGATTTCTTATCCTAAAGCAATCAAGTAACTCTTATGCTAATTTGAAATAGCTGCATACTAACATAACTTGAAACAAGCATGAAGGAAATAATAGCATGAGGAAATAAATAGAAGCATAAAAACAAGTCAAGAATTTACCACATATGCAAGGAGAAGAACACCATCACAAGTTACTCGAAAGACTTTTGTATTATATTGCAAGTACGTGTACATTCCAACAATGTGTGCTCAAGCCCAATAGCTCGTATTACATGATACAATACAATATCTCATGGTTTTGTTATATAGATAGTTGGGAGCAATTCCCAAGGATGAATGCATGTGAGAACTGAACTTGGAGCAAATCCCAAGGAAAGATAAGCCAAGTTCGATGTGGAGGAGACTGAGACACCAAGAGCAAAATCGATTTCCTTTTGTGCACACTAAGAGAAATTGAATTCCCCATATGATCTAGTGAACTCATCCATAAGCCAAACGAAGTATTCTGCTACATCAAGTCCACCACCGCAAACTTGAGCAAACTGAAATCTTACCTGTAGGCTGTAGATGATCCCAGTGAACTTCTGTGTAGGCCCATGAGAACTTCGTGTTTCCTTTGACTAACTGCGGAGTCTAAGCTCAAGCAATAGTGTAAATCCTCTAAGTAAAGTGTTGAGTGCTGTTGCACACTAGATAGCTCGTGAGAAGAGCTCCCCACATGGTCTTCAGTCAAATGATCCTGTAGAATATTCCTTTTATGCTCAACTGTCTTTAATAAATTCGATTTTCCTTGTGTGTAATTGCCGCTTTATCTCTGGGGAATTCGATTTTGATAAAATAAATGATGAATTAATGATGCATTGTGCTCAGTCATCCTCCATATGTTCGTTGACTCAACTCTTTGACTTAGGATAATTTCCAAGTCATTTGCACATCATTTTGTCACATGGAATAATTTATTTATCTCTATTTTATTTAATTATAGCCTAATTAAATGCCACAATTTCCACTAAACTTAGGAAATGTGGGTTTTGAGGGTCCAAAACACATTATTAACCCCTCAAAGTGTGTCATAATAGAAAGTTGAGGATGAGAGGTGTAATTTTGTTTACTCATACCCCATAGAACTTCTCTAGACAACACTTATTACAATCCAATTACAATTTTTATTGCAATTTTTGACATGTGGGAAATCTAAGAAATTAAAAAATCACTACCCTAGACCTAACCAAGTTCCACGAATTTTTTTTCTGTGATCTAGTATGGTAATATACATTGACACTAGATGCTAAGATTCACCCAAGGCCTCACCATCAAGCTGTACTCCGGGTTTGGGGTAAAATTGGAGGAAAAGATTCAATTAATTATTAAGTCTTGATAGGGAGATGATAATTAACCAAGTGGAAAAAACCTCTCAGAGTAATACTCACTTGTTGGAAAGGTCCTAAGCTACCTAGGCCTGTTAGAGACTCAATACTGACTCAAATTCATCAGTAGTAGCGTCATTTATTACAATTTCCCGTAGGGCATGGAATCTGGCTACAAGAGAAAGATGATGAGAAGTAGAAGTAGAGTTTAAAAAGTCTGTTGAACTGATGATATCTAATGATATTTGATGGTACAAGTGTCTTATGGTTCATCCTTAGACATGGAGTCTTCACATTATCATTAAGTGCTACCCCAGTGGTCAACACAACCATGCTATTAAGCTGACCTTTGCAAGTGAACAGATGTGACTAATTTCTATGAGCCGACATGAATATATAGTGCATCTTTGAGGCCGACATCAAGGAGGAGAACCGTGCTTGTCTTGGAGGACTTTCTAGACATTTTTAAGTGTAACATCACTTCATTTGACCTTGACAAGATGACAAATACTTAAAGACATCAAGAAGTCTTTGACCTATAATAAAATCTCCTTGCTTATGAAACCATGATGCAAGTATTACAAAAAATACATTTTATTATCTTTGTCTCTTCATTACATAATTACATGTCATTATGAAGACCAAACCTAGTTACACTTTTCAACAATCAACACCGAAGATTGATATTTTAGGATTGAGATATATGTTGTATTGTCTACATTTTTCGAATACCTTCCTTAGATGTTTGCAATGGTCTTTTCTTTCTTTGGAGGCAACAATCAAATCATCTTGATAGATTTCCATGATCTTCTTGACGAGGTCCCTAAAAGCAAAATCCATAGCCCTTTGAAAAGTAGATCCAACATTAAGGAGACGAAAGGGCATTCTAAGGTACATGTATGTTCCCCATGGCATAGTGAAAGCGGTTTTTAGGCATATTGGGCACAGGGTAGTTGTCTTTCAAGCACCCACGATTTAGGTCCCTAAAGTCAATACACATCCAGATGTTACCAATCCTTTTGCGGGTGATTATGGGGTTGGAGATCCATGATGAGTGTCGTATGGGGGCAATGATCTCTGAATCAATCATCTTTTGGAGTTCTTCCTTTACAAGGGAGGCAAGCTTAGGATTCATTCACCTCAAATTTTGCTTGACGGGCTTCAACCCTTCCTTGAGAGGTATGGTATGTTGAATGATCTTAGGGCTATATGCCTTTAGATCATCATAAGACTAGGAAAATACATCCTTAAACTCTCTTAATAATTTTTCTAGCTCATCCCTTTCTTTGGAGAGGTTCCTTCCAATCTGAATCATTTGTGGAGAGGTCTCTGATCCTAGGTTTAGGTCTAGTGTGTCAGGTGACTCTTGATTCTCATTATTGGTAATGCTATTCCTATCGATCATGTCCTTATCTCTTTGGCGAGGATTTTCGTGTTCTTGAAAAAAATTATTTATATCTTGGTCATCCTAAAAAACAGGCCAGTGGTCTTAATAATCAGGGATAGAGGGTCTATGGATCGTGTCAATGATGCATTTTCCCTTCCTTGCAACGTCATGAGGGATGATTGTGGAAGTAGATGCAGCTACAACTAAAGTATTGGCCATGTCATTCAAGGATCAGTCAAATGCTCGGAAAGATAAGTCATTGAATCCCTTGAGCATGTGAGTGATCGTTTCCTTGTAAGGTTTCAAATTTTCCTCCTTTGTGTCAAAGGTTCCCCATAATTTGTGAAATAAGTAGATCAGAGTCCCCTATTATGAGAAATTGTTGAATCCTTCTTGATTTGGCTACTTCAACACCTAACAATAGGGCGTCATATTCGACAATGTTGTTAGTATAGATGAATTAGAGTCTTATGGAAAACAATAAATATTGTTCATATGGGGAGATGATTACTATGCCAGCTCTCGCCCCAGATCTAGAATGTGCCCCATCAAAGTACATTACCCGTAATCTAGTGGGGAGGAGCAGTGAAATGTTCATTCTTCAAAAGCCTCCACTCTCCAATCTTATCATTCTCTTCTTCTAAGCTATTTTCAGTTTTGTGAGAGGATGTGATCATAGGGGCAGAGAACTCATGCCTAGGCACTGATACATAAGAGTTTTCTTTCCAAGGGAGATATATGACAGAGAAATCTTTAGTAATGGATAGGTCAAGATATTCAATTAACTTCTTAGACACAATCATCCCCCATGCAGGGGACATTTCTACTACTACTATGTTGATAGAGAATTCTTTTTTCGGATATGTATGAAAAAATGCTTTTACCCCTTCCACAACTCCACACACTTCAAGCTTATCAGAGTACGAAATCAACTTAGTGGGACATTTCTTTGAAAGCTTGAGTCCTAACTTCTTCATAATGCAAGTTTAGGATGCAATTTCTCAGGATGAGGCTATTTACTCCAAAGGCAATGTAGAAGGGATTACTCATATCCAAGGCGAACCTCAAAGGGCTTTTCAAGGTAAGATCATGGGGCTCCTTCCTGTGGCTTTGTCTTGAGGTAGCATGTCTTCTTTATTTGGGGAAGATTCTTCATCATCGGAGGAATTGTCTTCCTCAACTTGTAACATGTTGATGGAGGTTTGCCTGATAGCTTGATCGAGGTCAAATACGTTGTTTTGGGCTTGGAGGAGATTATCAGGTTCCTTGTTTCTATCATCAAAGGCCAATTTCCTTGTGAAAGCGTTGAGATACACAACCAAGGTTATTTCCTTTGGAGGGACTAAGTTGTGGGGAAAGGTACGAATAGTGGTGTTGAACCTGTGATTGAATTCAACAATGGATTCATTGTCCCTTTTTTCAGTGGATTGGAGACCTTTGTATAGCTGAACCACATCCCTTTTATGGTACCATCCCCTTTTGAATGTTTGGATGAATCCTTCCAATGAAGAAATATATGATGGAGGAAGGGAGAGATGTTGGGAATCACGATTGCTGTTAGACCAAAACCTGCAGGTGTTAGTCAATGATCGCATCGCCAGAGATAAGGATCCATGAGAGATGGCTAGTCCATGTCGCGAAACACATGGGGAGCGTTGGTTTATCCAATGTCCAACAATCTCTCCGCCAACGCGAGGCAGGTGTGTATCGAACTCGTGACCTACTCTGTAATACCACTTGTTGGGAATCACGATTGCTGTTAGACCAAAACCCGTAGGTGTTAGTCAACGATCACATCACTAGAGATAAGGATCCACGAGAGGCGATTAGTCCATGTCGTGAAACACACGGGGAGCATTGGTTTATCCAATGTCCAACAAGAGATACCACACTCGGGCTTTCCCTATTAGGGTTGTGGCAAAGGCAATCATGCGGTTAAATTCATTGTAAGATTCCCCACATGTTAGACCTTTGAATTTCAAAAGGTGTTCCTGGGGGTCCTCTTCTCCACTAAATGTAGGCATATTAGGATTCTCAGGTAAAGAGCTAAATAGAGCCCCAATCATATTTGAAAGGTTGAGAGGGACGAAGATTTTATGCTTTTGTTTCAATCTATTAATCCTTTTATCAAAAATTGGAGTATGGGGTTCTTCATTCTTTCTAAGATGATAGGTTATGGTTTCGGGGCCTTCCATCCTAAGATGGGGATTGTGGAGTCGCCAGAAGAATATTAATTAATGTCGTCAATGAATTAATTCCTCAGTGATTCACTAGGGAGGCAGACTTGCTTCTTCCTCGACAACGACACCAGAAATGTTACCACTCAGACCAACAGGGGACCTAAAAGGGACTCCTAAGAGGGAATCTGTTAGGTCAAGGGCAACGATGGAGACTTAGCCCACTGTCACCACAACTAAGACTTCCTTCTCTTTATGGACTTTCATCGATGGGAGGAGACCTGATATTTAGGAAGTCACTTATAAAGGATATGTCAACAAATAGATGTGAAGTGACCTCAAAGACCCTTTCCCTAGAATAGGATTAAGAATGGAGCTTGCTTGCTCTTTAAGCAAGGTACAAGATTTTCTAGGAAAAGGAGGTGAGGATTTGAGGGTTAGGTTAAGGAATATGATTTGAAAAGGAGTTTCCCAATCCCTAAAATCCTTATTGAACTTGGATTCTTGAGTTGTCCTTGATGAATTGTCTTTGATAGAGAATGGGACCACACAGGGCCAAGTGGACCCAACCTAGGTTAAGGAGATGGAGTTTAGCAACCGATGATAATCTTAACCTAAACAAGGCAGGGGAAAGGGTCAAAACAAGAATTTTCACTTAAAGATGTCAAATTGATCCTATGAGATGCTAGCCTTGGGAACACCAAGGAAAAGTTTGATCTTAGACCTAGGGCTTGGGATATCTCGCTATCCCATCGTCGGAATCTCTTCAAATTCGAAGGAGACCTTGAGGACAAACCAACGTAGTAGGGCCTGGGAGATCAAACTTTTTCTAGGGCTAATTTGTTGGGAAATTGATTCCTCAGGTGGCCCAGCGTGGCTAGACCTAGAAGAGAGAGGAACAAGTGAAGAAATATGGTTTAAAGTGACCACCTTTTCATGGATCAGTGCCTAATTCCTCTTGGGAATATGGAGTCAAGGAGAACTATGAAGATGGATTTCGTTTCTTGTTCAAGGAGGCTCTCAAAGTCAACTTCGTCTAATGTTAAGGGCAAGAGAAGAAAAGTGATCTTGAAAGCGTTTCTATTTCTTTGCAAATGGAGGAGGCTTATCGAGATAACTTCGATCCCTAGGACAATTCGTTCATCAGCCATGGCCCATACATAGGGACAAGCTAAATAGAAACATAATTCTACATTAATGTTGTAAATGCATGCAACAATTAGCCATAAAATACCAAAAATCTCATGATCAATGTATGCAGCAAAATGAAAGAAAGTAGCATTAAAATTGTACATACATGTAAGAGAATATATCCAACCATCAACACATTTGCAATATAAGAAGCTCCAAGATAAGAAGACCCAATCCACACATCAAAATTCATCCATGATCCAAAAATATCCTCCAAGGAAAAAAGTGTGAATTTCTTAAGAGAGAGAATGATCCAAGTCAAGTGATGGTACAAAATAAATTCATCTAACTTCTATTTAGTATTTATACACTCATTAGGAGTTCAATTTACCTAATGGGCCTACATTAGCCCCTAAGATAAAATAATGTGCAAATTAACTAGCTTGATCTAGGTGGATATTGGTGGCCACCCACCTATTCCATTTGGACCCGCACCGTCAGTTCTTTTAGTTTTTCAGTTTCAGCACCACTTACTATTTTTAGCAGGTTTTCGGGTCCTGAACTTTCGAAGCAGTTTGGAGGCCCTAATGATCCAAGTGGATATCGCTGGCCACCCACCTATTCCATTTGAACCCTCACCATCGGTTCTTTCAATTTTTTAGTTTTGGCACAACTTACTATTTTTCACAGTTTTTCAGGTCCTGAACTTCCGGATCCGTTTTGAGGCCCTAAACGACGTTTTTTGGGACCGATGTTGCCCACACCAAAAGTTGTACTCGAATAGATCTTTCTAACAAGGTATGCTGCGCGTCAAACAAAGATCGTATGCCAAAGTTACGTCCTCGGGAAGTTGAAACACCAATTTACCCAAACGGGCCCCATAGTTTTGGCGCTTCATCTCCTACGGTTAGGTTTTTGGATGTTTAGGGTTTTGCATTGTTTCTCAACAATAAATATGCCTTTGAGCCTCATTGTAACACAGTTCAGAGGCATGTAGCCGCCACAACTCTTCTCAGAGATAAGCCTACCAATGCCTTAGCTGTTTATTTCCATTATGTATGTAAGAATATTTATGTTATATGATATTAATGAAATGAAGTTTTATTTCTGCTGCATCTTTGTGTTTATGTTTATTTCTGTATATTATTGCGTTTCTGCATAAATCCAAATCAGTGGTATCAGAGCGGTCTACTCTTTCTCTTTTTTTCTTTGCATGTCCCCAACGCGGTCAGGGTATAAGGAGTTAGGGCTCGATCTGGTTGAAACCTTGCAAGATCAACCTCGCAAACACCGATGACCTCTCATGGTGGAAGAAAAGAGAGACAAGGGAGCAGGAGATCCTATCAAAATATTGCTCAAGGAGGCCCTTGAGAAACAAAGGAACGCGATGATGGATAACTTTGCCCAGATCCTTCAATCACTGCCCACCTACGGCGCATCTGCCTCCAACAACTAGTTTGGAGGTGCCACTCCCTTCAAGGTACAAGTAAACTTTGACATCCCTGTATTTGAAGGCCAGATAGATGCAGACACCGTAGATAAATGGTTGAATTTGCTAGAAGGGTATTTCTGGGTCCATGATTTCTTCGACCGAGAAAAGATTATTTTTGCACTCTTCAAAACTCCCCCCATGTCAAAGATTGGTGGGATACCTACTGTGAGCAAAAGGATGAGGGGGAACCCTCTCTGTGTTCACCCGCACCCACTTGGAATTCGTTCCGGGACGGCATCAAGGAGCAATATTACCCTGTGAGGAGCTATGAAGACAAGTACATCCAATGGACTACGTTGCGGCAACAAAGTGATCAAGATGTGCACGAATTAACAAATTTGTTCCATACCCCGCGCACAAAGTTGGTATTAAAGATTCAGAGAGACATTTGGTGCTCAAGTACCACAACTGTCTTCACAGACACATTCAGGAGGAAATGGAGTTCCTTGACATTACCTCGCTTGGCACGACATATCGCTATGCAGCCAAGATCGAGCAGAAATTTAAGAAGAAAAAGCGAGAGTTTGGATCCGCGAATCTGAAGCCAGGGAAAGGCGCCCCCGAACTATAGAACAAGGGGTAGAGCCAAAGCGGGGCGACTCAGAACACCATCACAAATCCAAAGGACACGGGGAAGTGTGAATTCCATAACAGCCCCACTCACAGCACAAACGAGTGTCGGGCCAAACAGTCGTTGGTGGCCGAGCTGAAGGCACTCGGATCAGATGCATGTTCTGATCCTGAGCCAAAACCAAACAAGGGAGATGACAAAGGGAAGAAGATCATTGATGCGCACCCCAATGCCATTGTTTCCACCACCAAGCTCTAGAGGGAGGACCTCGAGGATCCAGAGGAGGGGGAGCGCCTCTTCCATTCGCAGATGTGGGTGAAGGGTTCTCCACTACAATTTCTTATTGATAGCGAAAGCCAAAAGAACCTCATTTCAGCAGAGGTCGTGAAGCGGCTTGGCCTACCGACCATATCACACCCGCAGCCATATACCATCGGGTGGCTTCACCCAGGGAGAGATCTCTGCGTCCGCCAGTAGTGTCACCTTCCGTATAGCATCAAGCCATTCATAGATGAGGTATTGTGTGATGTTGCTCCTCTTGATGTAGCTGATGTATTATTGGGCCAACCATACTTGTCGAGGTGACATGCTGTGTATGAGTTTAGGCCTCGTGCTGTTATTATTACTTTGGGAAATAACTTGTACAGGATACCGGAGGTAGTATCGCCTCCTGCCATCTCTTTGACTACTGCAAAGCAATGCAGTAAGATTGTTTCCCAAACCAGGGAATTTATTTGCATTACCATTCGCCCGTAAGGAAAGAAGAAGATTGTGGCCATAGCCTCGAAACAGGGCTCCCCTGCACAGCAACAGTAGATGGAAAAAGTCGTGGAGGAATATGAGGATATTTTCTCCTCACCCACAGAAATTCCTCTACACTGTCAGGACAAGCACACCATTGATCTGACCCCCGATGCATCGCCACCTGATATTGCCATACCTCATGCGATTGCATAGACATAATCCACACATGTACTGTCTGAGGAAACCAAATTTATTGAACGCATCCTGCACGTCCGCCAGCAAGTCCACGACATCCTGGACAAATCCAATATCAAGTTCAGTAGAATTTACCTCTCATGGAGGAACTTAACGCAATGGGGACCATTGCTTCCTAAGGAGGGAGGAATGATCCAGGTGGATATTGGTGGCCACCCACCTATTCCATTTGGACCCACACCATCAGTTCTTTCATTTTTTCAGTTTCACCACCACTTACTATTTTTAGCAGGTTTTCGGATCCTGAACTTTCAGAGCCGTTTGGAGGCCCTAATGATCCAGGTGGATATTGCTGGCCACCCACCTATTCCATTTGAACCCCCACCATCGGTTCTTTCAGTTTTTCAGTTTCGACACCACTGACTATTTTTAGTAGTTTTTTGGGTCCTGAACTTCCGGAGCCATTTTGAGTCCCTAAATGACGTTTTTTTTGGAAAAACTGGGAACAACACGGGTCCATTGACCGCTGTTGCTCACACTAAAAGTTGTATTGTGATAGATCCTTCTAACGAGGTATTATGCGCGTCAAACAGAGATTGTATGCCAAAGTTACGTCTCCGGGTAGTTGAAACACCAATTTACCCAAACGGGGCCCATAGTTTTGGCGCTTAATCTCCTACGGTTAGGTTTTTGGATGTTTAGGGTTTTGCATTGTTTCTCAACAATAAATAGGCCTTCGAGCCTCATTGTAACACAGTTTAGAGGCATGTCGCTGCCACATCTCTTCTCAGAAGCGTACCAGCGCCCTAACTGTTTCTTTCCATTATGTCTGTAAGCATATTTATGTTATATGATATTAATGAAATGAAGTTTTATTTCTGCTGCATCTCTGTGCTTATGTTTATTTCTGTATATTATTGCGTTCCTGCATAAATCCGGATCATAGCTTTTGGTGACAAGCCCACCAAACTAGTTCACAAATAAAATAATAAGGTCCGTAAGTGCCATAATGATGAATATGATCCTCAAAAGTGATGGTCAAGGGGGTGGTCCCATGTTCTCCAAACAATAAACCTGTGGTGCTCCTAGTGGGTGTGGGGGCACACCAATGAGTCGAAGATGCCTGTAGACCATCTGTAAGGGCTCAGATGTTGGAATGAATGATGCCATGTCAATGCACAAGTCCTGGGACACTTGCCAAGTGTGTGGTGCACCTGTGGGGCCAACTGGGCATAGTGTTCCAGATACATCTTCCTCGTCCAAAAGGTGGATTTCGATCAATCTTTGAGCATGTTTGGGGATCCATGGAGTGTTGTCTACTGTTGTGGAGGCCCATGGCGCTCTACACACACCCTATTTGTGCCAATGTAGCCCTCTAGAGGGTTAGGACCCCGTATAGGGAGACCAAACCCAAAATGGACACCATCTGCGATCCCGCATAAGAGCCAATGCGTCCCCTAGCCTTCCAGCACAGCTAGTTATTAAAGTAATTGGGTAAAAGAGCTTACAAATCATAGACAACAAGTGGACACTTCATAATGGCCCGCCCTTCCATAGTGGGCTTTGGCATGTGCTAATGTCTCCAAACTCGAAAGGGTGTTAGCCAAGTACCTTATTAGGTGGTTTCTTCCTTTAGAGGGGATAGTATGCTCAAGGTACATCTCTCAAATGGTGGTGGCATGTGATAAAAAGGTGAATGGAATAGGGAATGAGAGGGGCAATCTTCGGCCACATATCGGGGCACAAGGGTAGCTAGAGAAAGGGAAGCCCACACCTAGGTACATAATGTATAGGAGGGAGCAATCGTGGTACATGGTGCCCCGACCTTGATTTTTCCACCCTTCTTTATATGCCTCTTGCCTTTGATGATTTTTCTTTGATTAACTGCTTGGGGCTTAAGGATAAGAGCATGATACATAAGATACAACAATGATTACCCCCTTTTTGGTGGGGTGGTTCATTTCCCTCCAGAGGATGGGACAATCATGGGTTCCTGAATGATAAAGGAGGCTCATCTAGGGCCTATGGAACCAAAATGATGGCCGTGGGTATGGGGTAGAGCTCATGCATTGGCTTTCCCCCACGTGCTAAATATGTTTGTCCCGACCATCTTTTGCATTTTGTGGTACATTTTCTTGTTGATTGTGGCCATTTATGCTTTTTACTTTTCTTTTCAGCTCCTTCAACCTCTGGAGCATCGTTCTAAGGTTGTGGCAAGGAAATGGGGAAGCTAACCCTATGTGGATGCTGTGATGAAATGTGGACCCAGGTGGGAGATATGATGAATGGGGTTGTAGTGAGTGGAAGGAGAGTGGTATATGCCTCTTGCCTTTGATGATTTTTCTTTGATTAACTGCTTGGGGCTTAAGGATAAGAGCATGATACATAAGATACAACAATGATTACCCCCTTTTTGGTGGGGTGGTTCATTTCCCTCCAGAGGATGGGACAATCATGGGTTCCTGAATGATAAAGGAGGCTCATCTAGGGCCTATGGAACCAAAATGATGGCCGTGGGTATGGGGTAGAGCTCATGCATTGGCTTTCCCCCACGTGCTAAATATGTTTGTCCCGACCATCTTTTGCATTTTGTGGTACATTTTCTTGTTGATTGTGGCCATTTATGCTTTTTACTTTTCTTTTCAGCTCCTTCAACCTCTGGAGCATCGTTCTAAGGTTGTGGCAAGGAAATGGGGAAGCTAACCCTATGTGGATGCTGTGATGAAATGTGGACCCAGGTGGGAGATATGATGAATGGGGTTGTAGTGAGTGGAAGGAGAGTGGTATATGTGGACAAGGGAGTAGGACCACACAGCCAAAGTCGAGGTTTCCCAAGTAGTACCACCCTAAAACCAAATGGTCCATAAAGGAAATCCCACGGGACTAAAATCCAAGGGTAGCATCTAAAGGAGGTCAAGGGGACAGAAGCACAAACTAAACCCACTCTTTCCGTCGAATCCCCCCATCGATCCATGCCCAAAAGTGTCTATGATAAGTAAACCCAATACTGAATTATCAAATGACAAGACATACCTTTAGGTTTGGGAGGCCCACCTTCAAACGTACGATCAATACAGATGGGTGAGGGACCACATCGCTGGCGTAGGTGGCGGAGGAATGGCACAATGAGCTAGTTGAGCGCTGCAAGGGGCTGCTGGCTATCGGCCGAGGACCATCATGGAGAAAACATTTCTCCTAGGGATTTCACAATGAGCTAGTTTCTCCATAGATCATTGGGGCTAATATAGTTTTCTTTCCCATTGCAAGGGTAAGGCCACTCATCAATGTTATTCGTTTTATTGGTAATCAAGAAAGGTGTTGATGGTGCCTCGAATTGTAACCTGCATAAAGACCGTTGTCCTCCATGGCTGCCCCTAATCACATGCATACAAATATGGTGAGAAAATTTATGAGAATTGAAGACATACTGGAATTCAAAAGTTACAGTTATCTGTTTTGGCAAGAGAGGCTGAGAGCTCATGAAATATGTTGGGAACTGCATATGTTGCAACCTGTCCACTGCTGCAAGGTTGAGATCCTTCTTGTCTAATATGTCTTCATATATCTGAGAATTATATATCAAGCACTTTCGCTGCTGAAAAGTCTCTCTTGTATCCTGAACGTAGAAGTTCTCTTTCTGCACCTATATATATGCCTGCTCCTGTATGAGTTGATATGGATGCTCATACTCTATGGAGTAATTTGGTTGTTCATGAGGCCAAAATTCTGCAATTTGACATCCCTTAGTTCCGTGTCATATATAGGATCATCGGTGAAGAAAAAATATCTCAAATCCCATTTACATCTGTCAGCCTTGATGATTGCATCAATACTTTCCATTTCTTTGTGATCATCATTCTCTTAAGGTGCATGCCTGGTTATTGAATCCTTCTCTTCCAAATCAGTAAGAGATGTGTCATGCAGATCAATTGCTTGAAAATTAGTGAAGGATTTTGATTTTGTGCTTTCATTTGGTGGAGGAAGGGTGGGTTCTTGAATTATGTGACATCAAGGTCCTCCTCATAACCTTGTTCTTCAATTGTTTCTTGATTTTTGATGGGAGAAGGATTTTCGTTGCTCTTTGCCTCAAATTATTCGTCTTCTATATCTATAAGAGTAGAAGTATCTTCTTCCAATTCGATCAGCTTGCCCTCCTCAGTGGGGTTGGACTCTTTACTACTATTCTCTTCTTGAAGTGACACACTCAGCTTTGTTGTAGGGTTTTCATTGTCGCTGAGTTCTTTAAGACCTTTAAGGTAAATGGGCCATTCTTTGTCTTGACATGGTTCTAGATGTGGTTCTACCATGCTCTCTTCACTGATTTCTTCATTCTGAAGATGGATACAAGTAGTTTCTTGGTTTCCTTCTTCAACAGTGTCTCCCTTACCACTTGCGTTACCCATTTCTTGGACCATTTTCAAATAAGATATCCATTCATAATCATTCCTTAAATTATGCAATACCAATTCAGAAGAAGGAGGAGAAGGTTAAGCTTCTTCATGGAGATCTTCGTCTTCACATGCATAATATTTTTCTAACTTGAAGAGCCTTTGATGTATTACCTTCATATTATTATGAAATTGAGCTTGTTGCTCTTTTATTTGTTGGGTTAAGAGAGTGATAAGATCGGGAATATCCTCAACAAGCTCAACATATTTTGCTTTGTCCTAGTCTGGTAGGAAAGTGAGTGCATCCTCCCTTTTATTTATTCCCATATGAAGATCGTAGGAGGGATACCTATCATATTCCATCATGAAATTAATCCTTTCTTGCAGTCTTCCTTGCATATTAATGAAGACATAAATATCTTCAATCTCTTCAGAACCATAGACCCATTGCCTCTAAATTTGTTTAATGCACCGAGGGAATGGTTTTATCTCTTTGGGCTTAAAACTATAGTACCATTTCTATGTTTCATATTGTTGCATTACCCATGCAAAGGATTTCATTAAGTCATCTCCAAAGACAATGTTAGTATCTAAAATATAATTCATAAAAAACTCTTAAGAAATCTAGAGCTAACCATAGATTTCTATTAAAATTAGTGACGTGTATAGGAAAATTAGCAATGGGAGAATGAGGATATCTTGGAATGCATGATGAATTGAAAGGAACAAATATGTATTCAATAGATAATTCCTTATTACAACCCACAGTTCATACATGAGGACGATGATTTCTTAAATTGAGGCATTTACCATAATGTGGAGTTGCCAATGTTTACCTTAATTCTTACCTTCGAGAGAAGCTTTTTTGCTATACCTCTTTAGATTTTGTTGAAGTGAAGTTTCCAGATGAGATGTTGCAAGTTAGTCCTTAAACAAATATCTCATCATGTACAAATACAAAATAGAAAGCTTACCAAGGGTGTTGTTGTGTCCAACCAGGGTTAAATGGCCTTCTCCTCGGCAATGGCACGAAAAACTGTCATTGATCACTTTAGTGAGGTTGTTAAGGTCCATGCAACTTGCTGTGATTGGTGTACGCAGGATAAGGGCCCACTGTCACCTCGGTCCAAATCCTCACTTTTCAAGTCCAACTTCCTCTGAAAAGACTATGTGAGGATTCCCTTTAAGTACACACAACCAAATGAGGATCAATGCCTTAAATGGGGTCTGGATGATGTGGTGGAATCAATGTTGTCGTACTAGTTTATTGTGTAAAAATATGCAACAAATACTTCTTAACCAACAAGATTAATCACTCAAATTCAAGAGATATAACAATGTAAATGACTGATGAGTGTTTAATTGATATACTAACCAAATCTATGATAATTTTAGTGATTATAGTAGTTTTGGTTAGAGGGGTTTCATTGTTAATTAGTTTGCTTTCCTGTGATTGTAGACTGCAAAATTTGCAGAAAATTGTAGGGACAACAGACAATTCCCCTTGAAAATGGCCATCCAAATAGTGCGTTAGCACTCTAGATCACAGATCCAGGAGTGGAGAAGCTAGGGGCTGTAACATGAGCCACTTTGGATTGTTGAAAAAACTAGGGCAGCTAGATTAGGGTGATTTCTCTTACTTTGATAACTGCTTGTGGTGTTCTTTTACTTGATATACTTTGTAGTTAGCTTCTTATTTACTTGGTTATTATTGTGTTCTTATCATCAAACAACTACCAAACTATGAAGATCAAAAGAACAAGAGGACACAAAATATAGGTTGCTAGCCAAGGCCAAAATCTCTCCTCTCGAGAGGAAAACCCACAGGAATTCTTCTCTTCTTGTAGAATCTTCAAATGACGAATTCCAAGACCTAAGACCCTTGACAAAGACCAAGTCAACCTCTCCTTTGATGGGCCTTCTCTTCCACAAAGTCAACCCAAGTCAAAACACTTAAGATTTCAGCCTCTTCTTCAGAATTTCGGCTGCTGCTTCAAGACTGCAATTTTCGCCTCTACTACAGAAACCCTAACTTGGCACGTGTGAGAAAAGATGGTGAAATATGTCTTCTTTCTCCTTCGCTTGGGGATATCCTTTCTTCTTAGCAAATCAACCTTCAAATTGATTCTTCTTGATACTTGATTTCAGCTCCTTTTATCACTGTAATTTCTGCAACAAATGATGCCATAGATCTGCATGTGTGAGATGATGTAGCCCTAGAAATAGACCTTGGACACTTAGCTCTTTCTTCCTATGTTTCTCCTCTTCTTTGCTTATCTTTTGATCTCTTTGTTGTCCTTGTACGAACTTCTTGGATGCTTCTTTGATGAGGTCGAGTTCTTCCTTATATATAGGCTTCTTTGAGAAGGTTGAGTAGCCCTAATGAGGCACACTTGTCACTGCTAGGCCGATTTGTCTTCTAGTAGGCCGACTTGGTATTGAAAGAGGACATTTGACTCTTTTGACTCTAAATAAATTTCTTTTACATGATACAACATGCCCAATAGGGTCTTTACATATGACAAAGACTTCTTTGACTTCTTGACTTCATGACAAATCCCTAGAAGCACACAATGGGTGCTTGACCTATAAATAAAATGACCTAGAGCATGAAACCCATGCTACAAAATAATAATAATAAATTTTCTTTTTGTCTTTACATAAAATCTATGTTGCACTAGTTGTGGGGACGGGGTGAGGGGGGGGATGGGGGGATGAGTTTCCGGGATGGCTAGAGCGCACCCCCAAATTTTCAGGGGACGCAGGGTTGGGGACGGCAAGTGCGGCAACTATTTATTATATTTATTATTTATTAAAAAATTAAAATTAAAATAAAATTAAACATGAATCAAAATAAATAAAATACCAAAATGATAAATCTAAAGATTAATACTAATAGTCTAATAGTGTCTAATTGTCATTGAGAATTATGCATCTCAAAAACAAATTTCGTCATCATTGCATAACTTAAGAAGTACTATTAGTTTCATACAACTTACAACCTACAATCCACTACTGTCTAATATCTACATAATCATTCTATGATCATTGATGCATGATGAATCATTTCAAAATTTAAATAGCAGCTAAAGCGTAAAAGTAAAGAGTATTAAAATTTAATAAAGATGTAAACATGAGCAATTCATTAAAATTTAAATATAAATCTCAAATTAAGAGTCTAGAAGTAGAAAACCATGGATTATAAATTTATAAATTATAGTCATAGACTATAGTCCAAAAACCAAAATGACAAAAATTAAAATTTAAAAATAATATAGTCACTAGTGTCGCTGCCAAATGGTAAAACAGTGAACCGTAAATGTTTCAAGTTTGATAGGTATATGCATTAGCCTTTAGGTTAGGGTAAATGTAATTTAGGAATTTACATTTTTTTAATTTAAAATTTGTTTTAATTTTTTTTTTTTTTTTTATAAAAATGAAATATTTTAATATTTTTAACTTATGATTTGAAATTTTATTGAGGATGTCTAGAAGTCCCCGATTTATCGAGGGACGTTTTGGAAGTCCCCAAAAAGTCCCCGAATTTTCGAGGGACGGCTAGGGGACGGCCTTGAAGTCCCCAAGTCCCCGATGGAGTCCCCGACAAATCTGGAATGTTTTCGACGAGTTCCAAAGTCCCTTGAACGCCGGAATGGAGGGAACGACATGAAATTATGGCGGGGATGGGTCCCCGTGCAACATATCATAAAATACATCAAATCAAGATTACATAAAGACATTATGAAGACCGAATCTAGTTACATTTTCCAACATGGGTCAATCCCAAGCGTTATTCCAGCAACAAGCTGGAAATTGTCCTGTTGAGTTTATGGGGTCAAACTCCACTACGAGGTGCACAATCCAGAAAATTTCCAGCAAATAAAATAAAGATACAACTGCTGGAAAATGGTATTTTTAGACTCTATAAATAAGATATTATGATATAAAATTAATGTAGAGTCTACCTACAAGGTTCTGTTTAATGTAGTTACTTGAAAAGTGCATGGAATTTTGAAAAATTGGTTGGACTTGTTGTGCTACAGCAAAATATGAATGCAGGCTTGCAACAAAAAAATCAATATACCATAAAGAATGTATGGAAATAAAATTCAAAATAGGTATTTTGATCCTTGACTTTGATCTAACTTTATTGCTCAAAACCTAAGGCACATAACTAGCTATTTAATGATGATATCTTCAAAACAAGCTAGCTAACTGTTAAACAATCTAAATTAAAATAAGAAATAAAAGTTTTTGATTTTCATATATAAAATTGTATTTTAAGATCGACTTACCGTTCTCAAGGCTTTACTGCAAGTTGTTGAGTTTTAAACCACAATTCTTCTTAAGTTGATTATGAAATTTGGATTGTGAGGTGGGTTTGGTCTTAAAAAGAGAATATTGCCTCCACCTATATCTAAAATTCTCCACACTTTTTTATCCAACTAGGAGCGACCTCTAGTGAAACGTCTCCGATTTTCGGGTCAACTATGTGATGAATGCTGCTTTTCACCCGATTGAAGCTATTTTTTCAAAAGATTGGTCCAACCTTCGTCCAAACAATCTACTTGCAATAAAAAGATGAAGTAGACTTGTGCCTAGTCCACCTTCTCTGCATGGCTATGTAGCCACTCAATGGATTGTCCCTCCAATTTCCATGTGTTCTGACTTATTATGGAGATATTTTATATTAAATATGATTACACCATAAATCAAAAAAGAAAAATATGTTAGAAAATTATATATTACAGAGCAATGGAACACATATAATATGCGAAAACACAAACGCAGAAATAACATATAAAACAAGAGAGACACAAATATATGTGGTTCACCCAACTTGGGCTACGTCCACGGAAGCAACCAATCCTTCCTTTATATTATCTAGCAAAATGAAGAGACACAACCTACAACAGATCCGCTGTAATATCCTCTACTCTCTCACATAGTCTGCCTTGCTATTTCTCGCTCAGAGTATACACACAATATACAACCGCAATACAATACCTGCATACCACAAAGGGGGTTGCCTTCTAGGGAAAAAACCCTAAATTAAACATAACTTCTACTGTCAAACTATCCGCATAATGAACGACCCAGATTGACTAGGAAATTACAATATTTTACAAAGCAATTTTACATTTGTTTTTAGCTTCGCCCCCCTGGACCTCCCTGACGGCAATTAAACGACGGGCGACGTTGCCGCCCCGTTAAGGACAGGGATCCAACATGGCAATACATAAAGAAGATAATCAAGCTCCACACCCAACAAAATATAGGAAAATCCAATCCACACAATTTTTACACAAAGGTTTGCAAAATGAATTCTTTATAATGGAAAAATATGATCTCACAAATCAATAACAATTTGAAAGAGAGGAAACGCCAGCCTTTTAAAATTTCTTTTCTAACTGCTAATTAACCACAAATTCAACCCTTCTCTCAAAATAATATTTTTACTTGTCATCGACATGTCAAAGACAAGTAAATTACAAATTTTTTTTTTTAATTACAGTGATTTTGCCCACTAAGGGGTTTGACTTGGCTCATTTTCCCCTTAGAAGTCCAACCTTCTACTTATATTGATCCTAGAAGAGAAAAATATGAAGAATAGTAGTCAAAAGATGCTCAACATTCCACCTTGAAGACTCCAAAGACTAGTTGAAGTGGCTTGCCCCACTAACTTTGGTTTAATTTGGCCCTTGGCAATTTGACTCCATAGAAGTTTTGGTTTGCACCAATGTTGTGAACATCGGCATCAGGATAAAATCGGCAAAGGTCCAGAAAACCAAAAAATCGTAAAAATCTGGAAAATATCGGTAAAAATTGGCAAACATTGGAAAAATTAAGATACCATAAAATTATTTATAAAAATCGGCGAACATTGGCTAGGCCAAAAAATCGTGATTTTGAGATAAAATCGGGATGTTATCGACATGTTCGCAACACTGGTTTGCACAATGGTCCAACAGTGCATTTGTCCCTTAAATAACTAGTTTGACCGCCAAAGTTCCTCTTGAATTGACTTTAATGGCTAGTAAGAAGGTCAATTTGTCTACCTTTGCTAGATCTTCAATGCCCTTTAGATTTCGAGGATTCCGGAACATAGGTTTTGTCGGGCAGCAGGCTATTTTTTTACATAAATTTTGATGTCTTGCATGCCCTTTTATGCCAAGTCTCTTGGACCCATATGTGCCATGTCATCATGCCTAAAGAGGGATCTCCAACGTCCTAGAGAATCTAGAGAATTTACCACTTGGGTTTTATCTGGCTGATTTTGTAGACCACTCTTGATGTATTGCATGTCAAATTCTGTCAATATCTGCACCTATTATGCCACCTGGAAGCCCCACATACTGTTGGATGACTTTTGATTGCCATTTTCTGGATGATACCTTCACATTTTGGAAAAAATTCAACGTGACAATTCATCCAAATTTTTCGCTGAGCATCTTCAGACTAAGTTGACTTTTTTACTTCTTGGATAACATGCATCGTAAAACATGAACTGCCTTGGGAAATGTGAAAATATTGATTTGGTGAGATTGCCACTTTGAGATTTGTTTGAAGAATACTACACCAAAGCCAAGGACATGTCAAGACTCTATGACTCATAACGATGTGGTAAGACATACGTGCAACTTGACGTGGGTTGGATTGGCCCATTCACCGGTGATCACCCCTCCATAACCAAGGCTCCTCTAAACCATTAGTTTCCCTGAGATCTATCCACAATGCCTTGATCCTTACAGGACAAAGGGATGAAGGACTTAACCCAAAAGGACAAGCCATGGCCAACCATCACAAGGTCTAGGAAATCTAATACAATATCTCACATGGTTGTTACAAGGCTTTAGATTTGTGACCTTGGGACTACAATGGTGATAAATGCAACATGAAAAAGTATCTGTACCTCTGTTGACGCGAGGGGTAACATCTCCCACATAGAGATGCATCATTCCTACACCACGTGTTCAACTGATAATGGAATTCGTTGATTACCTGAATTGCAAGCGTGCAGCTAATTCATCATAAGTACAGAGGATGGTAAGGAAGCTCAATGGATTCTAACATGTTTTATCCTGTTCCCCTATATCAGTTGAAAGAGACGTTGCCAATGAACAATAGCAATTGGTAGTTACTGCTGCCATTTCCATTTGGGAACCTGTCATGCAAGAAAGAAATCTCTCTGGAGAGGATATGCTACCTTTTACTGGTATTTGTGTGATACTATTCAATCGGACTTGTTCACGATGAGTAAATAAACCCTTATCATTGAAACTTTAATTTCCCTGCTTGATATGTTGGCTAAGAGGTTTGAGATGGTTGGCTTTCAGATGTTTTATTGTTTGCAAGTAACTGACTTGCATTTTGGTTGCTTGTAAATTGGTAGGAGGATTTAAAATTTATGCTTGCCTGTCAGATTTATGTAGACAATCGAGTCGAGAGCTTGGAGGTGGTTGGCTTTCAGATGTTTTATTGTTTGCATATTGCGTTTCCTTTAACTAGCATTGCAAGTAATTGAGTTATATTTTAGTTGCTTGCAAATTGTAAGAGGAATAAAACTTTATGGTAGCCCGTTGGTTTTATGTAAACAATTGAGTTGAGTCTCTAATATAGAAAAATTGCTTGCTTTATCTGCAGCGCACAGAAGAATTGGCCAGGGCACTAAGAGGAAATTCTGGATGGCAAAAGCTTGTTAAACGAGGGGTGCATACACTGAGAAAACCAGAATATCAGGTCATACTTCTATGATACCATTCATATGGTTCCCTATTATTATTTAAACAATAAAGTCTAAGCCTTAGATTAATGTTGGGTTTGTCTTGGTTTTGTATGGATGAAGAGTTGATGAATCGTTTCCTGCAGTTGTGTTATGTTGATCCTGGTATTGCTTATGGCAAGGAGCTAGAACAATTAAAGATTTTGGATAGTAAAGCATTCAAATATTGAAGTATGGTGGAGCATAAATTATATACAGATTGAGATGAGCGTGACAGTGCTGTTCTTCCATGGGATGGATGAAGATGTATGAGATGACGTTGTGCATTTACTGTTGAATTTTAGTTTACCATTATCTTGGAGCAGTAACTGAAGGATTGCTCACGAACATAGGTTTTTTCGATTCGGTATTATTCCAGGGAACTGGGATATTTGCAGAGAGATAAAGTGGAGTAAAGCGAGAATACGTATTAAAGCAAATTTTTTATGCCATTGAGGGTGTAGTATGGGGACATGTATGTCCTATTTCAACTTTCTACAACGGCATCATGCTACCTCCATTTAGTAATGATGAGACACATATTAGAAGAATGTTCAACGATTGATCATATGCAGGTGATCAAATGGAGGTTTCAATGTTGAAAGTATTACATGGAAGTATGTCATTTGGCTTTCATGAGGTTACGTGTATATCACATGGTATTCTGATATGGTAACTTCTTCCATTTGCAAAGTGAAGTGTATTTTATAACCAAAAAAAAGCAGTCCTTATCTCATCTTAAATAATTGTAAATGCTGATTCCCAGGCCTGCATTGCAGAAGCTTCTTATATGGAAGATATATCTTTTCTTTATCGTCTGAGTTTGATCATTGTATGAAGTAATTGAACCGACAATATATTGACCCATATCTGAAGGTTGACGGAAACTTTTATCAACAACATTAGATGAAGCATAAGCATTTGGAGCCTTTTCTGCTTTAGAGGCATATGTGCTCCAGATCCCTTGATGTCTTCATTTCCGTGAAGAATTGTTGCAAAATATATTGCCAGAACCTGTCATGGTACCAGTGTTCCTTCCGTTTCCATCTTGGTTGCTTCCCTTTTCCATTTGAATATGAAAAAGATATATCACCATCTGTTTTATTGTCAATGGATTGTAGTTCTATTGACCCATGGTATGCAGACCGAATTCTCTTTGATTACACTAATTTTCCGATATATGATAATATCAGCCCACATTTCAAAACTCTGGCATTATACCCCTGCTCACTGTGGGAATAACAAGAATGGGGTGTTCTAGTTCATTTTTGTCTGTTCTAGTATGCCATTTGCAGGGACCTGATAACCCTGATTACTTCAGCTTGAAAGTTTCTCTTTTCCTTGCAATAAGGATCTTTTCCTTGCAATAAGGATCTTGAATAGCTTACAATACATGGACTTTGACAATGTTTCTTCATACCATCAACATCAATAATTTCCCACAATATTCTTCTAATAAAGCGAATGATGTATCAGATCTGCTTCATATGGAGATGGACACCTTGAAACATGCCTAGAAAAATATAGACAAATGTGTGTATGGTTCTCTCTAGCCACAAATACCATAGTGAAGTGCTTCTTAGGCACTATATTAGAGTATCACTATTCATTTATAATCCTGACAAACTTTTCAGAGGTTACTATGCCTAGGAACTGTGATATTTTTTTGAATGTCTGTTTGGAAGAGACTATCACATTGCTAAATCCCAGATGTGTTGGATCCACTATAATACTACACCATTTCTGAACAAATCCAAAATGCCAGAGTTGTGGGTAACACTTGCATTGTGTGTTTAGGGTGTGCACGTTGTACATAATCCAAAAATTCTGCCTACAACAATCACTTCACCAATTCAGAGGCAGGATTTTGGGTACACGTCCCCATGTTGTGCAATAGCATTCTTCCTAATTCTTGTACTTACATCATCAACAGTTTCAATTTCATGCCTTGTGGACCTTCATGGGATTGTGATTGTTTTCTGTGTTGTTTGTAATTACAAGCCATCTTACAACAATGGTATATCACTATGATGAGATTTTGTTCCAGATTAATGCTCTCTTTGTCATTTGTGTTTATGTTGAATATATGGTAACAACTGTGACGCAAGGGTCAGTAATGAGGCATTACCCATATCAGAATCTTTTCACTGCTTAAGAGATGCTTTGCTATCCTATATGAAGTGCAAGTCCTATGACCTAGGTGAGATGCAACAATCTTGATTGATTTTAATTATATGCCTAGCTAAGTGTATCCTTTGATCCTTGTCTATTTTGAGGCTAGTCTTAGAAGTAAGTGGCAGAGAGAAGTCAAAGCGAAGCAAACAAAGACTTGGTTAACAATACATCCCCTTGAAATCTAACATACCCGGTGCCTCCGGCACTGTAGAAATTATAGCTCTGACGACTGCATGGTCAGTCTTTTAACCACTAGAGAGGGTCTAACGTTCGCAAGCTAAGAGATGAAGTTTGTTCCTAAATTTCTATCAACCAAGCTTATGCTTGGAGGTAAATTAATTAATGCAAATATAGGGCTAAAACACAATGCACAATGTTTGAGTTTTCTTGAGTTAAGATTGTTTATAATTTAAGTACTTTAGTTACGATTTATCTTATGATAAAGAGTACTTAACAATAAATGAAAGACAATCTTAAACATGGTGCTAAAAAATATGATGTATCTAACCAAGAGATAATTGCTCAAGAAACAAGATAGATGTTGTTAACAATAAATTACCAACACGCCCAAGATAAACATATCAAAATAGATATTAACCATGAAACAATAATGACACTGATGGCAAGTAAAAGAGATTAGAGCACTTTATCCAAAATGTTACTAGAACAATTAACCAAAGCTCTATTTAACACTTATATGAAAAGGATATTAGAGACAATTTCCCAACAGATACAGTTAGATGATCAATGTTCTCAACACCATTAGCAAATTTCCAAGTTATATCAATTAATTATCACAATGCCAAATTTAATGTGTAGCAATTAGATCTTAATGCAATTGTGAGAGAACAATAAATGCCAATATCCAATAATTCCTTGAATTACCAATTTAAGCGATATTAACCATTCAACAAGACATTAGATCTTAGGATTCTGTGCTTATGTGAGTGAAATTATTAAGTGCAAGATTACGAACTTTAAGATTATAAAAAGTCACAAGAAAACACAATGCTAGATCTCTTGAATAATAGGAGCAATGTAATAACTAAACCAATGGCAAATTCACTTCAAAATCCAATGTCACCAATACAGGCTGTCCTTATGTAACTTATGTTCCAATTAACATGAGCAAAATGAACTTTTATAACAACATTGAGTTAACTTATACAAAATATGCCAAAACAGTCCCAAAGTTATCTCTTCCTCTTAATTTAGATGACAACACTTAAGATGAAATACAAACCATGAGAAGATGTCGATGTCACTATTTTATATCAGACCTTAGTATACTTATGACAGTGAACAAATTTTCATGAAATAAACCAAATAACGACTACCCAATTGATGCAATTGATTTACCAATATGTTAGACAATTTATGAGCAAATTTTAGGGCACTTAGATGAGTATTTTACCATTGCTATCAAGGATTTAGATGGATGTAAATAAAACAATGAAGAAGTGAGGGTTAAATGAAGCAAACCATTAGGCACTTTGGCCTAGAAGATGACTAGAAGAATTGCCCAAAACTTCTCCCATGAAGTGAGCACCTGGAACCACCTATGTTAGCTCAAAAATTACTTGAAGATTGCTGCAACCACAATGTGTTAGAAGCAAAAATCGAACAATAACCCAATGCAATGGCTGAATGAGGCAATAAGAGCTACAAGAGGGCTAAGAGAGGGGACGCTAAGCCTAGAAAGGCTAGCGGCTAGGGGAGAAAGGCCAAATAGGCCTGTCGCTAAGGGTTTGAGCGCTGAGAGAGAGAGGAGGTTGCGGCAAAGGAAGATGAGGCTCACAAAGGGTAGCGAAGAGTAGGAGGAGGCCGTCAAGGCCTATGGCCAGGGCTTGGAAGCCTTAGAAGGGGAGTTGCAAGGCCTATTAGGCCTGCAACTAAAGGGAGAAGCCCCTTAGGGGTTGCGGCCAAGACCTAAGGGTTGCTGCTAGGGGATCGAGGCCTTTGGAGGCTTGCTGCTAGGCCAATAAAGAGGGTCGAGGCCCTAAAAGGGGCTAAAAGGCTTGTGACTATCCCTTAGAGGGCAAGCGACTCAACTTGGAGGGAGGTTGAGGGAAGAGGAAGGCTCTAGGAGGGAAGACAACTAGGAGGAAGGATCGAACAACTAGGCCCAAGGGTCACGAAAATTTCTAAAGCCCGCTAATTGCTCAAAAATGCCCAAATTCACTGCAAAATTGCTGGATGTTGGCCCTGCAAATTAAATGGAGACTAGATCCTACCCTCAAGGGCCTAGATCTAGCTCCAAACCCCAACCAAATATTGTTGATCAACTTGAATCTCACCTACAAAAATGAAAATAAAATTTCTCCAAAACCCCAATATATACAAAATTCAAAATAAAACCCCAAACCCCAATTTTTGCAAAACAAGGGTTATAAAATATTTACAAAATTATGTACAAAACATTTGCAAATATACGATGCTTGTGAAATATATATTTTTTTGAGAAAATTAACTCTGAATAATGGATCAATATATTTTTTCGATATATTAATATTGGCCACACCCTTTAGCGAAGTAAGAATACCATATGAATTTCTCGGAGCCCAAACAAGGTCGGCCTGTCCCCACAGTTTGTGAACTTGGAGCCCAAGGGCTTAGTGTACATGCAGATCTCTATACTATTTCTCAAGAAAAAATCGTTAGATCATATAATGAATCGGATCACTTAAGATAAATGCAAAATTTACCAATGGAATGCTCGTAACATTGACAAATGAAATAAAAATTTATATAGCACCGAAGCACAATATAGGATTAACACATAGCTAACACATACCACAGATCAATGAGACAAGGACAACGTGAACTAATCCCCAAAGTCTTTTATTATTATATCAAATGTTCTCAGCGGAGCAATGGCTCAATACCAACGTTACAAATTTACATATTCCAGAACGAGAGTCATCATTGTGACTTGAGAAGCAAAATTGCTTTTAATTTATAGATAAATCTTCCAAGTGGAAACTTTAATGACTAGTTGGCTTGATCCCCGCCAAAATAATGAATCGTTAGATCATATAATGAATCAGATCACTTAAGATAAATGCAAAATTTACCAATGGAATGCTCCTAACATTGACAAATGAAATAACAATTAATATAGCACTGAAGCACAATATAGGATTAACACATAGCTAACACATACCACAGATCAATGAGACAAGGACAACGTGAACTAATCCCCAAAGTCTTTTATTATTATATCAAATGTTCCCAGCGGAGCAATGGCTCAATACCAACGTTACAAATTTACATATTCCAGAACCAGAGTCATCATTGTGACTTGAGAAGAAAATTTGCCTTTAATTTATAGATAAATCTTCCAAGAGGAAACTTTAATGGCTAGTTGGCTTGATCCCCGCCAAAATAATCTCGACTGTTGATAAATATTTGATCACCTTTTAATCTCTGTCGTCGAAAATATTTAATTTTAGGAAAAAATCAGATTTCTCATGAAACTTAATTTTTATTAATTTAAAAATTAATATTTTGGATTAATTTTCTCAAAATTTTGACTTTGACTTAACCACCAAGGCCCAATGGCTTAATTTTTCTTAAAAAATCCATTTTTGCCTTGGTGGAGGGCCTCCAAAAATTGACTTCTTTTTGACCCATGAATTTTTTTTGGTCATTTTCCACTCGGAGAAAATTATTTTTTGACTATAAATTAATTAATTTTTTGGCTTAGGATTTAATTTTATTTTTGCCAGAAAAATTAATTATTATTTTTTTCCCTAGGAAAAATCAATGCTTTCATTGATAGATATGAAAATTACATGATGTTATGCATATTATGATATGTTGGCTTGTGGCTGTATATAGTTCAAAAAATTACAACTCTGATATGTTCAAAATAAATAAGATAACACTGAGTAATGTTTGATAGATATAGCTATTGAATGTGTACAAGAAAAATATATAGATAATAAACTGTCATATATGATATCCAAAAATAGAGTGTTGTGTATCATCTGAAAATTATAGCATTGTCGCCATTTGTCTTAGTATGTCTTCATATGGCTTATGGAAGAAATGGTAGAATTGATGACCATTGAGTTCCTGAATCTCCCAATGATCCCTTAATATGTGCATTGCCTCCTTGGATAATGTATTGAAAATTAGGTTCCTCTCCCTGTAAATATGATGACATGAGATATGGTCAAAATGAGGTTTGAGTTGATATACCTCATGCAATATGTTCTGTAGTGTGTGCATGTGACATGCAAAATGTTGATTGAACCAATCAATGATGATTTTTGGGTCCCCAAAGATCTGTATTCTATTGCAATGTTTAGTGAGGGCAAACTGTAGGAGGGCTATGAGGCACAATAGTTCAGCATGATTGTTTGTTCCCCTTCCCAGTGCTATTTTGACTTTGAAGTAGTGTTGTTCAGTAAGGTGTAGGAGTACTCCCCTCCCCACAACCAAAGTGTTGTGCTGAGCCATCAAAATAGGTCCACAGAAAAGATTTGTCAATGACCTCAGGAATGATGGTTCGGGTAGAGGGAGGAGGAGGGTCATCTGGGATCAAGTGGTATATAGTGGAGATGTGTGCAGCAGTGGTCATCCAAGATGGAGGGAGGTCATGGAATATGTCATGATTGCGGGAAATCCATACACCCCAACAAATTAATGTAGGGAGGTTACGAAGCTTGTGTGGGTTGGAGGATTGCCACCAAGAATCCCAGGCCAGATGGACAGAGTGACCTGTCCAGTCCTTATTAAGGTTATGAACTGAAAGAATATGAGACCAAAGGGATTGTGTAATAGGGAAGTTTAGAAAGAGATGTTCAGTGTCCTCCACTGCCATTTTTCAAAGTGTACATCTTGATGGTCTGATGAAAGACCGTTGTTGTAGGTGTGCCCCAGTGGGGATCTTATTTGAGAGGATACACCACATTAGAAATTTTGCTTTTGCACGACATTTTAATTTCCATAGTGGACTCCACCACGAGCACTGTACCAAAGGTCGATGAGTTTCATATATGTGCAGATAGCCCTCATTAGGAGTATATTTTCCATGTTTGGAGATCACCTAGATGACCTCATCATCTCTATCCGTGATTCGAATATGTGATTCTGACAGTGTAGCTAGGTAGAGTGCCCAGTCTTCCTCCCATTGGTGATGTATGTTAAGGTCACGAAAAGTCAACCAGCCCTGTGAAAAATGGTTGTGTTATCCAGGTCTGCCACCTGGTTGAGAGTATTAAATACAACATTGTTCAAAGCTTAGATGAGATCTGGTGGGAGGATATGTGCATTACCACAACCAGAAAATGGATCACAACCAATATGGACCTGCCTGTCGGAGCCCACTTGCCATGCAAGTCCATTTCTTATGTGTTCTATAGAATTCGGGATGGCTCACCTGATTGTAGAGATGTTGGGCCTGTGCCATGGACCTCCCCTGATCCAATCAATAGGTTGAAATGGGTGACTATATTTGTGTGTGACAACCCTGGTCCACAGACTATGGTTTGTGAGAATCTTCCACCCCAGTTTTGTAGCTAGTGCCTTGGCAAAAGAGTGTAGATCTTTGATGCTCCAACCCCCCCACTTTTTTGGAAGGGCAATGAGATCCCACCTAGCCCAAGCAAAAGTGTGTCCCTCCTTTGCACCATTCCACAGAAAACGTCGACATTTTCTTTGTATCTTGTTGAGTATGCCTTTTCGTATCCAGGCCAAAGACATCCAATAAAATGGGATGGCCTCCAGCACTGATTTGATAAGTACTAATCTAACGGCCCAAGAGAGCCGCCAGTGGTACCAAGCATTAAGTCTCTTGTCAATATTTTCTATTAGCCAGGTCCAATAAGCTTTATAGTTGATTGGCTTGAGGTGAAAGCCTAAGTATTTTAGACCATCTTCAAATCTAACCAAGTTGAAAGGAAAACGCTGCAGAGCATAGTGAGTTTCATGTGTGGAGCAGCCATGGATGGTGATAGTAGATTTGGAGTTATTATAAGGAATACCTGTAGCTTTGCAAAATAAATGAAGAATAGGATTGACCACCGTAATGTCTCCAAGGGAGCCATTCATGAATATAATGACATCGTCTACAAATAGCAGATGTGTCAATATGCAGTTCTCAGTGAGCTTGATGCCTTTCGGCCCGCCTCTGTCTCTTTCATCAATCCAACACCTACTCAGTGCTTCCATGACTAGTAGGAAGAGAAGTGGGGATAGAGGGCATTCCTGTCTGAGGCCCCTCTCAGCATGGAAAAAGTTTGTTGCAACACCATTGATGAGAACACTAAAAGAGACTGAGTTGATGCAACACATAATCCAATTGATAACCGGATTAGGGAATCCAAGGTGAGTGAGGAGCATTCGGATATAGAGCCAACTAGTCTGATCAAAAGCTTTTTCAAGATCAATCTTTAGGATCATATCTTTGATCTTCTTAGAGTGCATAGAGTGGAGTCCCTCCTTTGCAACCCCGATAGCTTCATGAATCTGTCTATTCTCCAGGAAAGCAAAATTTTCAGGGGAGATATGATCAGATAAAATGGGTTTAAGTTTGTTTGCAATAATTTTTGCAATGATCTTGTAAATGAAATTACACAGGGAGATGGGGCGAAAGTCCTTAAAGGAGGTAGGGTGATCAGAGTTGGGAATGAGGGCGATGAAGGTGGAGTTAAAAGCATCATATATGCGCCCGATTTTCCTTGTTTCCTCCACCACCTCTAATAGCTCTTGTCCCAGAAGGTCAAAGAAAGCAAGGTAGAATTCAACTTGCCAACCATCAGGTCCATGGCTCTTATCCTTCTTAAACCACTTGAGGATAGCCTCAAGTTCTCCCATAGTAACAAGATTAAAAAGATCCTTAGTAGTGTCTTGGTTCACATAACTAGGGAAGAGACCAACAACCTTGATAGTTTCTGTCAGTGTGATGTCCTGGTTCACATCACTAGGGAAGAGTCCAACAACCTTGATAGTTTCTGCGAGTGTGATGTCCTATGGGGCTTTGCAGAGGTTCCTAAAGTGAGAGGTGCCCATATTGGCAAGCTGGTCAAAAGATGAGGCAATTAAGCCATCCTGATTTTCAAGTTCCCAGATGGTATTTATGGCCCTCCTACCTTTGTCATATTGTTGGAAGAATTTGGTATTTTCATCCCCTGCGTTTATCGAAATAGCCTGGATTTTAAGTCTCCACATTTCATCCCTGTTCTTGAGTATTTTTAGGCACTCAAACTCTAACTTGATGAAGTAATATTTAGCAGAATCAGATGTAAACCCCCCATTAATGGGGTCCTCAAGATGTGCAATCTCCTTCTCAATCTTGACAAGCTCATGGTCAGTATGTTTTTTCTTTTCTTTATCTCACTCAATGGTCAATATCTTAATAATGTGTAATTCATTTGCAAAGGAGGAAGAGCATGAGAAGTCAGGTTGTGGCTGTGTGCTCCTCCAAGCTTGATTGATCTTTCTGATGTAATCTTCATCCTGAAGCCAAACAGAGCAGAACTTGAAAGGTGAGACAGGCTTGTGGGACACACTAGTGATCTCAGGGTAAATGGGGGAGTAATCTGATATGCCCCCTAGAACCAACCCACTGTTTATAGGAAACCAAATGCTGAAGCAGATCCTCCTTGATAAGGAATCTGTCAAGTCTACGGGCAATCATAGCTTCACCAGTGCGCCGGTTGCGCCAAGTAGGGGAGGGTGAGGCCATAGTGGGATCCACCAATTGGTGAAGAGTAGTTTGATGTTTGAAAAGGTTAGTGAGTAAGTCCATTTGTGCATTGGGGCCTTAAGATTCAGCTAGAGCTAGAGAGAAATTTAGGTCCCCAACTAAGATGATGTTGTCTGCTTGTAAGAAGGATGTTTGTAATAATGAGAGCCAAAATTCTTGGTGGTGTTGACAGGGGCCATACACATTGACAATCCTCAATACTTCCCCAATATGTTCGGAGAAAATATCAGCCACAAGAACTCCTTCCCTACCCCAGCAGTTGATGAGTCTAATTATCTGCGAGTTAAAGCCCAGAGCTAGTCCACCCGATCACCCACGAGCATCTAGGCATGAAATATCCAGGAGAGAAAGAGGGAAGAGAGGACAATGATAGTAGTCTCAGATGGTCCAAGGGTTTCTTGAAGGAGCATAATATCCACATTAACAGAGTTGGAGAGGTGCCTAAGGGAAAGGTGATTGGCAGGGCTAGCCAACCCTCGATAGTTGAAGGAGAGGCACTTCATTGGGTAACCATTGGGGGGGCATATCTTGCTATAAGAACCCCTTCAATGGATTGTTGTTTTCCAACTGCTATGTCCAGACCAAATTGTAATATGGCCTTGGATATGTTATAATGACGACCTATGGGAGGTTTAGCAAGGATGAGGGAAAGAGTGGGGGCAGAGCCCAGACCGGCTAGGGTAGTGGCTCGGGGACGAAGGTTATATGAATGAGTGGATGAAGCATCAGATGAATCCACCATCGGGGTAGATGTGGAGGTAGGAGGAGGGGGGATGGCAGGGGGGGGGGGGGAGGAGTAAACAAGGGGGGAAGATATAGTAGATTAAATAATGGAAGATACTCGAATGCCAGGATAGGGAGATGCAAAACATTTATGCAATGCAAACGAAGACAAAACATATGAAAAAGTAAGAGGGGGTAGAGGAGAGGTACCGGTGCTTGGAGGGTACCCAAAATTAGCTGCCGCAGTCATGGAACTGGTGATTCGAGTTGATGGGCGAGTAGCAGCCGCACTGATGGTCCTCGAGAATGGCAGGTCCAGTGACGATGTGAGAAATCCCGACAGTTGTGTCTGCTTGTTCAGTGAGAATGTGATCAGATCCTGTATAAATCGGAGTCCAGCTGATGAAGGAGAAGAAGGAGTAGCAGAGAGAAATGGTAAGTCCTTGTACACATGCCCCACCTTATGGCATCGTCTGCATCTGAAGGGGAAACCTTCATAGTCCAATATTTGGACTCGGGTCGTGTTCCTCCAATGGATCTTCAGTGAATGTTCCAGTCCCTCCCTAGTGTCTAGATGAATGAGAACGCATGAAAAAGCCATCTTTCCAGACTCAATGTATGTGCGATCATGGTCTAAATAGGTCCCTGGGATGTTCCCAATGCTGACAAAATTTCCTCCTTCCATAAGTGCAGGGGCAGACCAAGAAGACAAACCCATATGGGTCCAACCCCAAGGTGTTCCCTTTCAGGGTCAAATAATGGGCTCCACCACTTAAGGAGGAATGGTGCGAGTTCGATGTGCCAAAACTGAGATAGAATCAAATTGGTGAGATCCTTGGAGGTGAACTGTATGGCGAACCATCCCTTCGTCAGTGTATAAACAGTGGGGAGCTCTTGCAGGGTGTTGCCCCAAATTTCAGTAACCCATTATCGGAGCATCTTGGCACTGTAATTTCGACCACAGACTCGCCCAACCAGGACCTTGTCCACTGTTCCCAACACATCTTCCATTTGTATGCCCTCTCCACGTGTGAGTTCGTTGTCTCTGTTACAGGCCTTCACACACTTTGTTTTCTTGGCTGCACCGGGGGGTGGGGCAGGGCACGGGTGGAGTGAGGCTCCGATTCCACTGAAGATGGGGGAGTAGAGGCCGCTTCAGAGGTGGGGGGGTTATTCAGTTTTGGGAGGCTGACATTGAAGCAACTGAATGGGGGACGAGGAGCGGCAGGGGTAGTATGGGATGGGAGGGGGGATGTGATGGGAGGGGGGATGTGGACACCGCTGGAGGGATGGCCTGAAATAGGGAGCCTGTAGGTATCAGGCCAGATATAACAGAGGAGGGGAAGTCCAGGGGACCGGTAAGCGGAGGGCTAAGGCCCGAGGGTTCCGGAGTCGACAGGGGAAAGGTTTGTGCGAGGAAAGCAAGTGTGGATGGTGATGGAGGTCGGAGGTTTGATTAATAGACGTGGTCAAACTCAACCACAATGAGAATGACGAGTGAGGTAACAACAGTGAGGTCGGGAACTAGGAAGGAGTTGAAGTCAAGGATGTGATAGGAGGAAGAAGGGTGTGTGGGTGAGACCCTAGGTAAAATGACCGACGAAAGAGATGAAAAAACTGGTTGAGAATCAAGCATATTTGTTGAGAAACGGTGGGGTTTAAACAGATGTACGTGGATGAGTAAGGGTTCTCAGAATATTCTAGAAGTTCATCATCCATTTCAGTGGCCAAGGTAAAACCGCCACTGTCAGTCCAATACCGGAAAACCACTGACAACAGGTCGCAAGGCCGTTACGATAGTTCAACTAAGGGTCTGGTGGGGGTCAGAGCACTCGTAGTGCAGGCAGAAAAGGTATATGTCGGGGATGCGGAGAACTAGGGAGCCCATCATTGTAGTGGTTAGTTCACCCGCAGGTCACGGGTTCGAGTCCCCCAACGTGCCAAGCTCTTTCGCTCCATCCTCATTCCTCAAACAGAAAAAATAATTAATTGATATAAGAGGGGATTAATATTTTTTCCACCCTAAAATATTTTAGCCATAGTGTCTAAGTATGAGAGACTATGTACTAAAATATTTTTTACATAATATATTACAAATTCAACCCTCAAAGGGGTAGTAGACATTTACAAATAAACCCTCAAAATAATTACCCAATTCTGCGACATAATATGATCTAGTAGACCAATTGATTTTTAATAAAATAATCTAGCCAAATAGCTTAAATTATTTCTAAACCGCTTTTACAAAGACTCGATATAACACTAGGAATCACCTAAGACTTTGTCAATAAATTCCAACCTAGCTTTGGGGTTTAAGTTGAAAGAAAAACTTTGTCTATTATCCATGTTTAGAAACAAATAATGCAGGAAGGTTAAAAAACTCCCTAGGATGAAACTATTTGTCAAAAAAAAAGAATTACCTAGGTGTTGTTACATACACAGACAATCATACTAACATAATATATATTCCAATTTGCAAAAACTGGGTTTACAATGATAACATATGTGCTCGTGGATGATTCCGAACTTTGAAAAAAATTCTTCGTATCTTCGCATTTTGCTTCCTTGGATTGTTGAAAAAAATGTGATCAACATATGGCTCTACTTGGGGACACGTTGTTTCATCGAAGGAATGTGAGAATCCATAATCCTGTATCCAAGAAAACACAAGTCCATCAAATAGATATCCATTCAAAATCCAAATATTCATACATAGAACATCATCTGAAAAAAAGAAAAGAAAAAGAAAAGAGAAAAAAAGATCAAATCATAAAACATAAATGCATGAAATAAAACTAACTAATGACATAACTGAAATCCTAACTAAGAGTGTAGGGTTACAAATACAATACAGAAGATGCCCAATGGCATCAAATATGTTCAACATAGTGCATATTGAGCATCTACCGACTTTCAGGCAGGTTTGTGGGTTGCTTTTCTGATGTGCCATGTTGGATTTTGAAGATTCTAGGACTTTGACCTATCCGAATATTAAGTTGTTCCAAACCATCAGATGTGTCAACCTCTTCCTTATTTTATTCTGTTTTTTTTTTGCTTCCGGAGGGCTGTGATGCGATGATATGACCAATGTAAATTATCTTTCTTGATGCTTGGATAAAAAATTTGAAGAATCTGAGGCATGCCCAATTTTATCTTGAATATATTTCATTAATGTGACACATAAAATTGATCTTCCTCAATTTCTTTTCTAACCATGGTATTTCCAGTCAACCCATTTCCAATAGGACAAGTGACCTCCTCGCAATGAGATGGGCATTGCTTTAGTGAGATGGGAGGCTTGTTATTTGTCGAAAGTTCTTTGTTCCTTTTATCATTTGATATATGCTAGAATTCCTGCACCTGTGATATTTCCATTTTGTCTAGTCTATCCTAAATAACAATCATTTAGCTAGAATGTTCAAATTTCATAGCAATGATTTCTTTGGCATGATTTTATCCCATAGTTTTTATCACTTTACCATCATTTTATTTTATGGCAATCAAATGATTTTTCATATTGGACATCATAGCCTCCATTTCTTTAGCATGCTTTTCCTCTATAGCCAACAACCTATTCTGAAGAGTGATATGATTAGCTTTCGTGGAACTCATTTCTTTTGCATGATTAGCTATTAATATTGCTTGATCAAGTTCCATGTTTTTGATGAGTTGAGCTTGGTTGGCTTCCATTTCCCTAATTACTTGCACCTGATTGAGTTGCATATCCTTAACCATTTGAGTTAATTCCCTGATCAGGCCATTCTTAGACCCTTCAATGTCTTTTACTAAAGCTTTTTCTTGGATCCTTTTTTTATCTCCATATTTATCTTCAAAGGCCTCGATAATTGATTGTAAAGAATAAAAGGTTTTATCAGGAAAATATAAGAACCAATCCATAACATCTTTAGTTAAGGTGGTAATAAGAAGCTTTATCCATACATCTTCATGGTCAGAATACATGCAACACTTGTTCATCCAGAGGTTGAAATTCTTGAGGTGCATCTCGACACTATAGACATTATTTCCTTGAAAAAGAGGAACCTCATCGATGACATCAACAACTTCATTTGGAAAATCATGAGGATAACCTGAAATTTAGTAAAATAATAGGGCGAGCAAGTAATTCATGATTACTTAAAGTGAAAAGGGGCTAATGGATGTCAGGGAGAGATCCTTGTTCAAGAAAAACAAGAAGTCTACAAAAAGGGAGCTTCTAGCAGAAATTATTTTAAAAAATGAAAGAAGTGGAGTTTCCATTTGAACATGAATCTAACTCTAAAACCCAAGAGGCAAAGGACCGAAAATCTAGGGAAAATCAAGTGGATATTAGGGAGGGCTTCTTGTCCGAGAAAGAGTAAATGATTATTAGAATGTAATTTGTTTAACCGAGCTCTTAATTCCTTTTCAGCCTTTTCAGGATCAGGTGCAGGGTTAAGTAAGCTACTATGATTTCTTCTAGTATAGGCTATTGTGAACAAATGAATAAGTGGTGTCGCCACCTAAACAAGAAACTAACCCAAACGTCCAGGTGCTAAAAGTGTGAATAGTAAAATGCTAAAAATATTGGTAAAGAGAGAAGATGAAAAGATGATGAGATTGGAAAGGATGATAATAAGTGTCGTAATGTCAAGGTCCAATAAATTGGTCCCTGACAACGGTGCCATAAAATTTTGTGGCGTTTCCGGCTCAAATGAAAAGATGAAGAATGTTGAGAATGTCATTAACCTCAAGGGTAAATAAAAAACGGATCCCTGACAACGACGCCAAAAAATTTTGTCGCTTAGATTGTACATGCATGCTGCGAAAACAGCTCAAGGCGGGGGCTGTCACTCTAATCCCCACTCTCTTTCTTCTAGCTGTCTCCCAACAACATGCTATGGGGGAGAGTCCTTATGGAAGATGATGATGCAAGACTTGTTGGAAACCAACAAGTCCGGAAGACACGATTGAATGGACTAGCCACTTGGTTGATTTAACAAGTTTTAAGGATTATATTAGATTAATATGTGAGACCAGTGCCTTACAGAGTCAATTAATTGATTTATATCATTTAGGTACCAAATGACAGGATAAACAATCACTGCTTAAGAGATGCTTTGCTATCCTATATGAAGTGCTAGTCTTATGATCTAGGTGAGATGCAACATTCTTGATTTATTTTAACTATATGCCTAGCTAAGTGTATCCCTTGATCCTTATATATTTTTAGGCTAGTCTCAGAAGTAAGTGGTAGAGAGAAGTCAAGGCGAAGCAAGCAAAGACTTGGTTAACGATACACCCCCTCGAATTCTAGCATATCTGGTGCCTCTAGCGCTGCAGAGACTGTGGCTCTGATGTCTCCAAGGTCATCATTTTAACCACTAGAGAGGGTATAGCATTCGTAAGATAATAGATAAAGGGTTTTCTATCAAACACGCTTATGCTTGGAGGTAAATTAATTAATGCAAATATAGGCCTAAAACACAATGCAAGATGCTTGATTTCTCGCAAGTTAAGATTGTTTATAATCTCAAATAATTTAGTTATGATTTATTTTATGACAAAGAGTACTTAACAATAAATGCAAGACAACCTTAAACACAATGTTAAAAAAAATGATGTATCTAACCAATAGATAATTGCTCAAGAAGCAAGATAGATGCTCTTAACAATAAATTACCAACATGACCAAGATAAAATTATCAAAATATATATTAACCATGAAACAATAATGACGTTGATGGAAAGTAAAAAATATTAGAACACTTTATCCAAAATGTTACTTGGAACAATTATCCAGAATGTTACTTGGAACAATTAACCAAATTTCTCTTTAACATTTATACAAAAATGATATTAGAGACAATTTCCCAAGAGATACAATAAGATTATCAATGCTCTCAATACCATTAGCAATTTCCAAGTTATGTAAATCAATTATCACAATGCCAAATTTAATGTGTAGTAATTAGATCTTAATGCAATTGTGAGAAAACAAGAAATGCCAATATCTAATAATTCCTTGAATTAACAATTTAAGCGATATTAACCATTCAACATGATATTAGATTTTAGGATTATGTGCCTATGTGAGTGAAATGATTAAGTGCAAGGTTATGAACTTTAGGATCATGAAAACTCATAAGAAAACACAATGTTAGATCTCTTGAACAATAGGAGCAATGTAACAACTAAACCAATGGTAAATTCAATTCAAAATACAATGTCACTAATACTAGCTATCGTTATGTAACTTATGTTGCAATTGACATGAGCAAAATGAACTCTTATAACAATAGTGAGTTAACTCATACCAAATGTGCTGAAACAATCCTAAAGTTATCTCTTCCTCTTAATTTAGATGAGAGCACTTAAGATGAAATGAAAACCACGAGACGTTGTTGATGTCACTGTTTTATATCAGACCTTAGTATACTTATGAAGGTCAACAAATTTTTATGAAATAAACCAAATAATGACTAGCCGAGTGATGCAATTGATTTATCAATATGTTCGAAATTTTATGAGCAATGTTTAGGGCACTTAAATGAATATTTTACCACTGCTATCAAGGATTAGATGACTAAATAAATCAGTGAAGAAGTGAGGGTGAAATGGAGCAAACCAATATGCACTTTTTCCTAGAAGATGGCTAGAAGAATTTCCCAAAACTTCTCCAATGAGGTGAACACATACAACCACCAATGTTAGCTCAAAAAACACTTGAAGATTGGTGAAACCACAATATGTTAGAGGCAAAAATTGAACATTAGCCCAATGTAGTGGTTGAATGAGGCAATGAGGGTTATATGAGGGCTAAGAGAGGGGACATTAAGCCTAGAAAGGCTAGCAACTAGCGAAAAAAGGCCAAATAGGCCTATTGTCAAGGGTTTGCGAGCTGCCAAGGAGGGCCAATAGGGAGAGGAGGTTGTGACATAGGAGGATGAGGATAACGAAGGGAAACAAAGGGCAAGAGGAGTCACTCAAGTGCTGCAGCCAGGGCTAGGAAGCCCTAGAAGAGTAGTCACAAGGCCTATTAGGCCTGTAGCTAAAAGGAGAAGCCCCTTCGGGGCTGCGTCCAAGCCCTAAGGGCTGCCGCTAGCCCTAAATTAAGAAGCCCATTAGGGGCTGTGTCCAAGCCCTAAGGGCTAGGATGATGAAGAGGGCAGAGGCCCTAAAAGGGGCTAAAAGACTTGTGGCTAGCCCTTAGAGGGATAGTGACTAACCATGGAGGGAGGCCGAGGGAAGAGGAATGCTCCAGTAGGGAAAATGACTAGGAGAAAGGTATGGAATTCTAGGCCAAAGGGTCACGAAAATTTGTGAAACCTACAAATTGCTAAAAAACGACCAAATTCACTGCAAAATTTCTGGATGTTGGACCTACAAATAAAATGGAGACTAGATCCTAAGTGCCTAGGTATATTTCCAAAAACTAGCAAAATTTTGTTGATCGACTTGAATCCCACTTGCAGAAATGAAAATAAAATTTCCCCAAAACCCTAATATATACAAAATTTGAAATAAAACCCCAAACCATAATTTCTACAAACAAGGGTTATAAACATTTACAAAATTTATTTTACAAAATTTTGTACAAAATATTTACAAATATACAATGTTTGTAAAATAGATTTTTTTTTTTTGTTGAGAAAATTAACTCTGAATAATGGGTCGATATATTTTTTCGATAGATTAATATTGGCCACACCCTTTAGCGAAATACTATTACCATATAAATTTCTCTGATCCCAAACAAAGTCGGCTCGTGCCCATATTCTCTGAACTTGGAGCCCAAGGGCTATTGTACCTACATATCTCTATAATCTTTCTAAAAAAAAATCGTTCGATCATATGATGAATCATATCACCTAAGATAAATCGAAAATTTATCAATATAATGTTCCTATCTTTGACAAATGAAATAAAAATTTATATAGCACTGAAGCACAATATAGGATTAGCACATAAATAGCACACACACAGATCAATGAGACAAGGACACCATGATCTAAATGCCAAAGTATTTTATTATGATATAAAAAATTCCCAGCAGAGCAATGGCTCAATACCAGCGTTACAAATTTACATAGTCCAGAACCAAAGTGATCATCGTGACTTGAGAAGCAAAATGGATTCTAATTTATAGATAAATCCTCCAAGTGGAAAATAACAGCGAGTTGGCTTGATCTCCCCCCTGATAATCTCGACGGTTGATAAATATTTGATCATCTTTTAATCTCTGCCGTCGAAAGTATTTTTTTTAGGAAAATTTCGAATTTCTCATAAAACTTATCTTTTACTAATCCAAAAATTAAAATTTTGGATTAATTTCCTCAAAATTTTCACTTTGACTTAACCACCAAGGTCCAAGGGCTTAATTTTCCTTAAAAAATCCATTTTTGTCTTGGTGGGGGACCGCCAAAAGTTGCCTTTTTGTCTCAATTTTTTTGGTCATTTTCCACTCGAAGAAAATC
This sequence comes from Pinus albicaulis, assembly GCA_034641835.2. NCBI lineage: Eukaryota > Viridiplantae > Streptophyta > Pinopsida > Pinales > Pinaceae > Pinus > Pinus albicaulis. The sequence goes on from CM076584.1 coordinate 48,964,712, forward strand.
AATTTCTCTAAAATTATTTTTCAACTCTAGATTAATTAATTTTTTGGCTTAGGATTTAATTTTATTTTTGTCGGAAAAATTAATTAATTGACACAAGAGGGGATTAATATTTTTTCCGCCCTCAAATATTTTAGCCATGGTGTCTTTGTATGAGGGACCATGCACTAAAATATTTTTTACATTAGGTATTACAAATTCAACCCTCAAAGGGGGAATGCACCTTTACATATAGACCATCAAAATACTTACCTAATTCTATGAAATAATATGATCTAGTACACCAAGTGACCTGTAATAAAATAATTTAGTCAATTAGATTAAAGTATTCCCAAACCACTATTAAAAAGACTCAATATAACACTAGGACTCACCTAAGACTTTGTCAATAAATTCCACCCTAGCTTTGGGGTTTAAGATGGAAGATTTTTTTTTTTATTTTTATTTTTTTTATTTTTATTTTTTATTTTTTATTTTTTATTTTCGATTATCCGTGTTTATAAACACACATAATGCAGAGAGGTTAAGAAAATTTCTAGGATGAAATTTGTCACCAAAATCAAATGCTTACCTAAGTGTTTTTACATTAATAGATGGTCATACTAGCATCATTTACATTACAATTTGCAAAAATTAGGTTTACAATGATAAAACATGTCCTGGATGATGATTTTGAACTTTGAAAAAATTTCTTCGCATCTTCGCATTCTGCTTCCTTGGATTGTTGACAAAAATGTGGTAAACAAGGCTTATACTGTTATTGATGTCTTGGTTGTTTCTATCAACAATGAGCTAAGCCTATGATGCCTTGGTTATTGTGGAGTAGCCTATATTTGAAGGCATTTTGTCTACATGTGACTTACCCAAAAGAACATGAAAAGTGCTTGGTTGGATAATCATCTCTAAGAGCTTTCCAATGGTATATGAAACTTAGGCTAAGTCCCAAAGAATGAAGAGAAATCAAAGCTTGATGTGTTGTAGTTTAACCAAGGTTCTAGCTAGTCATGGTTCTAGTGTGGGCCCCCCATCGGATCGACGCCAAAGTTGAAAGAAGTTTAGGAGGAAGCACAAAGGCCAATGAGAAATGGAGTGGTAAGCCGCCGATCCTAGCCCTTAATCACAAGGAATTTTACTAAAGCTCCCATGCATTTATCGAACCACCTGATCCATTTGACATGTAAACAACAATGATGAGCAACAAGCGACAAGCAGTAGGTGATGGGGAGGCCCCTGGTTAGCCCTTGGTCATAGGGTTCTTAGCCTAAACATCCAAGGGCTTAATAAATCACCCAATCTAAATGATGTGCACAGAAAAGCACGAATAACAAGCATCAGATGTCACAACATGGAAGTATAGGTAGAAGGTGGTGATGACATGGAGACAATTAATAAGTACACATGTAAATGATGACATGTGGTAGGTGCATTTGGCCTTTTTGGGTGGTAAAGTAGCCCCTTTCTGAGTGGCATGTGGTAATGATGTGGTAGAAAGTGACGTGGTAGTGACATGGTATATACAAGTTAGTGGATGACATGTGGCAAAGTTTGATTAGTGCACATGGACATGACATGGTAGCTTGTGATGCATTGAGATTTGTTCCAAGGACTAGTTTTTCGAGTCCTCATGATGTTAAAATAATTTTTTGTTTTCTCTTGATTTCATGTAGTGGGGCCATCGACCATTGCCCATAACCATCAACATGGGAACAAGGAATGTGACCGCTATTTAACGATAGAGTGGTGAGCGGTGAGGCATCAGAAAAATTTTGGTCCATCAAGTGCAACACAATCTTGTGACAGTTTTTTCTATTGAACCACTAGTAAAGGGTAGAGAAGACTCAATGTCCAGGCAACAATTGTTGAGTAGCAAGCAATGGTCACAACTTGTGTTTGTAGTAGATAGTAGGTGACCGCCAAAACGCCTATTGACGTATCGACCTTTGAAAATTGGAACAACACGGGGTTTAAACAAATGATGATGTGTGATGAGAAATAAGATGATAGAGAACCAAATATCGGTTATTTAGGGCTAAGGAATGAGTGCCCTGGGGCTTATTAGCTTCTCGACCATCAGGGATATCGACATGGTGACAATGCTCTCACAACTCTTTTATGCTTTATTGGTAGGGCAGTGTCAGTAGACAAGACTACAAACATTGGGAATATATTTTTCCCTCATCCCAGTTAGTTTATAGATTAGGTTGATGAGTATCGGATCGACAGTGGAAAATGATTAGCGACATTGTTTAAACTTTTGCTCGCCTGAGAGCTGATAGAATGGAACTCTAGTGTATCCAAAATAAAGTTGACAAACACACAAAATTTGAGCTATCAACAAAATCGAACAACGAGAGAATTTGAAGTGTCTTCTATTCTCATGGTTGTGAAAGTGAAAAGATTACAAATGAAAAATGAAATTATGGTGGTTCGTAAGAAGGACTGAAGTTGCAAATATTGATAAAAGATAAGTTCCTAATTGGGCTGATATTGATGAAAAGAGAGAGAGAGAGAGGGAGAGAGAGAGAGAGAGAGAGAATGGGCACGAGAGGACCGAGAAAATGCGAAAGCTACTGAGTGTCATAAGTCTGAAGCAGATAAGAGACAATGTGTAGAGAAGAGATGAGAAGAGGCTGTAAGTGGATATTGGATGAAATCTAAAGTTGCTATGTATAATAAAATTGTAGTCTCAGAGACAAAGAGAGTGTTGCAAAGAGAAGATCATAAAAGCTGGGAAAAAAATATTAAAAATCGTTTATCAGGGGATTGGTGTCTCATTTAGGTAGGTGCCTAAAAATATCAACAAGTTGGTTCCTGCAAATAGTGGGAATTGGTGTAACATCCCCTGGTTAATATGTCTCTCTTGTAAATAATTGTAATTATTTTAAAAATGGATGAGAGAGGGGCAAAAATTCCATTGCTTGAGGTATGAGATTTCTTGAGGGAGTGGTTGTTTTAAATATCAGTCGTGGTTGGCCAAGTGGTTTTAATGGGCTGATTGTGCCATAAATTAACTGAAATAAGAAGGGACATGGGTAGGTGTCCTTTGAAATCCAACCATAAGAAACAAAGGAAAAATTTAAGGATCCAACATGGGTTAAGCTATCAGGGAGTTGATTCCTTTGAAATCATGAAAAAGAGGGCAATTAGTTTGTTGGAAGAAGAGGAGAGCACACGAGTGTTGGGGGGAAAAACACACAAAAAGAGAGATATAAATCCCTTTGAGAATGCACATATTGATCCAGATTTATGCAGGAACGCAACAAAATACAGAAATAACCATAAACATAGAGATGCAGCGGAAATAATGCTTCATTTAATTAATACCAAATAACAGAAATATGCTTACAGACATAATGGAAATAAAATAGCTAGGGTGCTGGTAGCGAATCTTTGAGAAGAGATGTGGCATCTACAGACCTATGAACTATGTTAAAATGAGGCTCGAGGGCCTATTTATTATTGAAAAATAATGGAGAACTCTAAATGTCCAAAAACCTAACTCTAGGAGATGAAGTGCCAAAAATATGGGCCCCGTTTGGGTAAATTGGTGTTTCAACTTCTCGGGGACGTAACTTTGACATACGATCTCCGTTTGACGCGTATGATACATCGTTAGAAAGATCTATTCGAGGATTACAACTATTGCCATGAATACAAATTCTGAAACACGATGCCCAAAATACATCATTTAGGGCCTCAAAACGGCTCCGGAAGTTCAGGACCCAAAAAATTGCTAAAAATAGTAAGTTGTGCTGCAACTTAAAAACTGAAAGAACTGATGGTGGGGGTTCAAATGGAATAGGTGGGTGGCCACCAATATCCACCTGGATCATTAAGGCCCCAAAACGGCTCCGGGAGTGGAGTACCCGAAAACTTGCTAAAAATAGTAAGTTGCGCTGAATGTGAAAAGCTGCAAGAATTGATGGTGTTGGTCCAAATGGAATAGGTGGGTGGCCCCCGATATCCACCTGGATCATTCCTCCCTCCTTAAGAAGCAATGGTCCCCATTGCGTTGAGATCCTCCATGAGATGAGGTACGTTCTGTTTTCGAATATGTCATGGCCCTGTGGGTAGACATGCTGGATGCAATTAGTAAATTTGGTTTCTTTATCAGCCTCAAATATCACATGTGTGGATTTTGTCTATGTAGTCACATGAAGTATGGAAACATCAGGCAACGGTGCGTCGGGGGTCAGATCAATGGAGTGCTTGTCTTGAAAGTGTAGAGGAACCTCTGTGAGTGAGGAGAAAATTTCCACGTATTCCTCCACGACTTTGTCTGTCTGCTGCAGCCGTGTAGGGAAGCCCTGTTTCGAGGTTGTGGCCACAATATTCTTCTTTCCTTGTGAGCAAGTTGTAAGGAAAATAAATTTCCTGGTTTGGGAAACAATATTACTACGTTGTTTTTCAGTAGTCAAAGTGATGACAGGAGGCAGTACTACCTCCGGTATCCTATACAAGTTATTGCCCAAAGTAATAACAACAACACGAGGCCTAGACTCATACATAGCATGTCGCCTCCACAAGTATGGTTGGCCCAATAATACATCAGCTACATCAAGAGGAGCAACATCACACAATACCTCATCCGTGAATGGCTTGATACTATATGGAAGGCGACACTGCTGGTAGATGTGGAGATCTCTCCCTGGGTATACCCAAACAGATCTAAGGACATTAGCATATAAGGACAAGTCTGAAGTTGACAACACTGTAAGGAAGCTAATCAAGGAACAGATTTGAGTACGAATCTAACTGAAGAAATAAGGAGCTGGAGAATATAGTTTTTGAAAATAATTGAAGCATATAAATTGCTGAAGATACAAAGTATAATAAGGTACAAGATTGGTGAAGTAAAACAAGTGTATCTCTGGTTTTATACACAAAGACAGTGATTTCAAAGTGATAAAAAGTGAGGAAGGTAAATAAGAGATTTATCTTCCTAACTACAGTTCCAAGAAATTCATTTACAAGTGAAATTAATTGTCTCTACATTGTTGACTAGATACTTTGATAACTGACTTGATGAAAGATTAACTAAGTTAAAGAAGAGAACACATAATCAAGTTCACAAGTAGTTATCAAGAAGAGAATTTATGTATTAATCACAAGCCCTATATATTCTCAACAACAATGGCACTGGGATCCGCATCAATGATCTGCTTCCTTTTGTCATTGCCTTTGTCTGGTTCTAACGCAGGATCAGAAAATGCATCTGATTCAGGTGCCTTTAGTTCGACCACCAATGACTGTTTGGACCGACACTCATTTGTGCTGTGAGTGGGGCTGTTATGAAATTCACACCACTTCCTTGTGTCCTTCTTTGGATTTGTGGTGTTTTTTTGAGTTGCACTGCTTTGGCCTTGCCCCTTGTTCTTCGGTTCGGGGGCAAGTTTCGGATTTGCAGATCCAAAGTCTTGCTTCTTCTGCTTAAATTTCTGCTCGATCTTGGCGGCATAGCGATACGCTGTGCCAAGCGATGTAATGTCGAGGAACTCCATTTCCTCCTGATTGTGTTTGTGCAGACAGCCACGGTACTTGAGCACCAAATGTCTCTTTGAATATTTAATGCCCAAATTTTTGCGCAGGGTATGGAACAGATTCGTTAGTTCGTGCACATCTTGATCCCTTTGTTTCCGCAGCGTGGTCCATTGGATGTATTTGTCCTTATAGCTCCCCACAGGGTAATATTGTTCCTTGATGCCGTCTCGGAATGAATTCCAAGTGGGTGTGGCCGAGAATAGAGAGGGTTCCCCTTCGTCCTCTTTCTCGCAGTAGGTTTCCCACTAGTCTTTGACATGGGGGGGCGACTTTGAGGAGTGCAAAAATAATATTTTCTCGGTCAGAGAAATCATGGACTGAGAAATACCCTTCCAGCAAATTCAACCATCTATCTATGATGTCTGCATCTGTTTGGCCTTCAAATACAGGAATGTCAAAGTTTACCTATACCTTGAAGGGAGTGGCGCCTCCAGAGTGGCTGTTTGATGCAGATGCGTCGTAGGTTGGCAGTCGTTGAAGGATCTGAGCAAAGTTATCCATCATCGCGTTCCTTAGTTTCTTGAGGGCCTCCTCGAGCAATATTTTGATAGGATCTCCTGCTCCCTCGTCTTTCTTTTCTTCCTCCATGGGAGGTCGTCGGGGCTTGCGAGGCTGATCTTGCAAGGGTTCAACTAGATCGAGCCCTAACTCCTTATACCCTAACCACGTTGAGGACAGGCAAAGAAAAAACAAAGAAAGAGCAGACCCCTATGATACCACAGATCCAGATTTATGTATGAATGCAAAAAATACAAAAATAACCATAAACATAGAGATGCAGCAGAAATAATTCTTCATTTCATTAATACCAAATAACAGAAATATGCTTACAGACATAATGGAAATAAAATAGCTAGGGTGTTGGTAGCGAATCACTGAGAAGAGATGTGGTAGCTACAAACCTCTGAACTATGTTACAATGATGCTCGAGGGCCTATTTATTATTGAGAAATAATGGAGAACCATAAACGTCCAAAAAATTAACTCTAGGAGATGAAGCGCCAAAACTATGGGCCCTGTTTGGGTAAATTGGTGTTTCAACTTCCCGGGGACGTAAATTCGTCATACAATCTCTGTTTGACATGTATGATACATCGTTAGGAATATCTATCTGAAGAATACAACAGTTGCTACAAATATCAATTTTGGAACACAATCATCTTTCCTGAAGGAATGATGCCCAAAAAACGTCGTTTAGGGCCTAAAAATGGCTCCGGAAGTTCAGGAACCGAAAAAATGCTAAAAATAGTAACTTGTACTGCAACTTAAAAACTGAAAGAACTGATGGTGGGTGTTCAAATGGAATAGGTGGGTGGCCACCAATATCCACCTGGATCATTAAGGCCCCAAAACGGCTCCGGGAGTGGAGGACCCAAAAACCTGCTAAAAATAGTAAGTTGTGCTGAATTTGAAACGCTGCAAGAATTGATGGTGCTAGTCCAAATGGAATAGGTGGGTGGCCCCCGATATCCACCTGGATCACATATGCAAAGAGAATCTTGGGGTGTGAAATCTGTGTGAGTGGGTAGAAAATAAAATGTTCAGAGGTTACTATTACTTTTAAGCATTGCGAAGAATTTTTTAAAACCAACTGAAGAACCCTCTTAGAGGCTTGTGTCATCGCTCTATAATTTTTGAGGTTGTGGGAGTAAACACAACGGTAACATCAAAACCACTTTTAAGTCTAGAAGCTAGCCCTTCTAAACTCAGAGAGGGATCTCTCTATCAGATTTAGATTTGTTTTATGTAAATTTTAGGCTAGTTATGATTGTGTAACTATTTGTTTGATTGTTTGTAATTGATTTGGTTGATTTGGTTTATTGAATTCCTATACTTCCATTGGCTATGGAGTCTATAAACTAACATGGACCTGTATCAAATTTTGAAGGAGTTTCACAAGGAAATATAGGTGAACTTATTGGATCTTTTAGACTTAAAATGGTATAGAACATAAGAAAGAAATATTCAGTTAAAGTTAAAGAGCAATTAATAATTCCTTAACTCGACACCCGATTAAAATTACTTACAACTAGAATCAGGGTGTATATTTCAACAAATCCTGTTCGTCACCGTTTCTGTAAGGTAATTAAGATTTAACAAAGTAGAGTAACGGAAACAAAGAAATAACACATAAACGATGAGAAGCACCTCACCAATTTGTCCAACACATGAATCCCATGAAGAAGTCATTGTATTAATGATCATTCCATCAACTGGAAAAAGTACAATAGCTTATGGCAAGCGAGAATTAACAATCAACCCAACATAATTCGAAGTGTGAAGTATTTATAATAATATTTACAAAAAACTCATGTCACAACCGAAAGGGTATATTTAGCACAATCTAAAAAATATATATTTTCTGCAAATTAATAGGATAGGTGGAACTGCATCGAGATGTGGCCCTGAATTGGAGGAAGTTGTTGTTGAGCTGTCCTTTCTGTCTTTTCTACGTTGGCTGATCCTTTAACTGCATTTAGAGTCATCACTTATTCTAGTAACTCACACAACTTATCCCACTTTTCTTCATCCAGAATTGACAACTTTGTTACCTTCCTATAAATTTCATCTACTTCAGTGTATTTGGAAAAAGTGGGTTTTACCACAAAAATATGGTTCACCTCAGGTTGTATGTACAAGTCATTTCCCATTGCTTCAAGGAAATATTTTCCTGTCAAACTTCCCTTTATACTAACAAACTTGGAACTGTCCCTGGCCACTTCTTTCAACTTCTTATTGTAGTCCTCTTGTGTAATTAATTTATCATTAATCACAAACACACTGGGTAATCCATTTTTGTTGAGCGCTTCAAACCTGCTGAAAAACCTGTTAACCCCTATCTCTAGTCCTTGGCATTTTCTTCTAATTGTAGAATGAGGTTCTTTTTGGTCAGAACCTTCTTGACTTCTAGGATAGTTTCAATTTTGTCCTCAATTCCTATGTCCTCCAACACATCTTTATCCTTGGAATTGAGGAAATTGATGATATTAGCAGTTGGAGTAGGCTTGTCACCCAACTTCTCTTCGATGTCTGTAATAGCTTTTGTGACTTTTTGTATTAGGTCCTACTGCTAAAAAAGTATTTGGATGGATGACCAAATTTCATTCATGGAGTTGAGGATTCTTCTCCGTATGCTTTCCTTGGCTTGGGCTAAATTTTTGCCAATAGCTAACTCTCTTTCTGCTTTCTATATATTTTCTAGTAATCTCTGGGATCTTTGTGCTTCAGCCAAATGTGAAGTTTCACTTCTATTTTTATGTTCCTGCAAAGATTTTACTTGGCCATGTAGTTTCTTTATTTCTTCTGTTTGTATTGACATGTTTTCTACGACTTTAGTCAAATTTTCAGCAACATCTACAGGTTGAAAGCATTGTCGATGTTGTAGCACTTATAGTGGGGATCGCTATGAGGGGTGCTGCATCCAAAGGAACTATGTCCACCTGTGGATTTTGTTCCTTCTCCTTAATCAAATACTCCATTTCTATCTCCATTTTCCTTATTTGGGCATTTTGATCTATGATTAATTACAACATATCTCCCTTTTGTGTTTCAGACGCTTCTATATCCTTGGTCTATGGATCTTTTGTTGTTGGAAGTTTTAGTTGCTTCCTCAGTATTGAAATATCAACATTCTTATTTTTAATTATTTATTCTGCAGCCTTCACATTTTCTGGATCATACCCCATTTTAACTACCAGATCTTCAAATGATTTGATCCTTGTGTCTTTAGCCAGAGAGGATGTCTTTTCCATCTTCAACCGAGATTGGATATTTGAAAGTGGCACCTGTAATTTTGACATAGTCGTGGTTGTATTGGTTAGTATAGAGAAAATCATCTCACCAGTCTTTTTATGCATCTCCATTTGATCAATGGGATGAATATCCTTGGTGTCAATTTTGAAGGAAGTCTTCTTGTAGTTTGCTGTTGTCTTTGGCTGAAAAATTTGAGCCTCTAATAAGGCCATCTGCATCCTTCCTTTTTTCTGAATCAAAAGGTGATAGAAGCCTGCTCTGTGAACTTGTAGTCTATTTCCAGAACTGTGTGTAGGTGATGTTCTTGATAAGCTCATTCTTGAGCTTAATCTCTTTATACCTGTAATACTCTTCTCCTTTTATCCCTGAACAATCTTAGAGGTTTGTGCAGTGTCCGACTGACCCTGTGACACTCATGACACTGCTGGAGATGTAATAAATTTATTGCCTGATTGTGCTGAAGATAGTGGTTCTTTGATGATCATGGTAGCTCCTTGTTCTGCATTCCTTTCCAAATCTATTTTAGGACTTATCTTGGTCCTCTTTCTGTAGATGATTTTGAATTATTTACCTGCACTTTCTGTAACTGAAGGTGATTATTCCTCTCTTTGCCTCTTGTCTACTTTCTCTTGAGGAGTAGGAGTCTGTGAAGTTGAGGTGGAGACAAGTTGTTCTTCAAATTCCTGCAAAGTGTTCTCTGTCCACGTCAATTGATTGACATACCTTTCAATATCTGGCCTTTGAATGTGGGTATAAGGAGTGGTTTTGTGTTCCACCCTTAACTTGAAAATTAGGCTTGCAGGATCATACGACTATGTAAAAATGGGATTAAACTTAATTTCTTTAAGAAGCTTGTCTGCTTCTTCTCCTGTTGTCAAGTTGTTGCAAAAAGGGGCCAACCTGTGTTTTAATTATGAACCGTGACTTCTTCTTGGCTGAAACAAAATTAATTTCATCAGAGTTAATCATCTGTCTTATGTACTCCAGGGCAAATACTCTCATTGTGAGGTATTTGGGAAACTTACATGGTGGAAATTCACACCCATACACCCTGATCTCTGTATAATTTTGATATAGGTGCCAATCACCAGTTTTAGCTTGCTCTATCAAATGCAGGACCTTCTTGATTTCTTCACTGATTCTCTATTTATGCAGTACTTGTCAACATGCTCATCACTGGATGTATGAACTGTTCAATGTATTGCCTGAATGTGTACTCCTCTGAATCTTTCATCAACAAGGAAGTCCAAAAAATTACTGACTGTGGATTCCCTTCCTCATCTAATTTCTGTAGTGAAAACTTGAATCCGTCTGCTTAGCAATAAATAAACATATATACCAGAATGGAAGTCTACCCGAATTCTCCTTCAGTTGGTAACTTAAGGAGTTGCTCATGTATACTATTAGCTAAGAATTGATTGAAATTGAAAATAATTGAAGGCTTATGGTCTGCAGAGAATATTGACAAGAAACCTAACAAGGGTTTATCTACCCATTCATCAGAGTAATAAACTAAAAGACAATACAACACAGAAATGATTTGTTTTTCCTAATCAGGGAACTTGGAAGAGGGATAAGATGGATTTTTCCTGGGAAATTGTGTATGTTCAGGCAAGAAAATATTGAAAGTCTGTGCTCCCTTGGAAAAATATAATTTCTGGTAGAGTTCAGTCAAGGTTTCTATAGAAAAAGGGGTGTTGGTTTCTACATAAGGGGTCTGCATCATTTGATCAATGGTTTTATAGGTGATGTCGAGTAATATTTCACCACTTGGGGTATAATGGCTCTCTGGTTTGGTACATAACAAGCCTGCCATTTTCTAACAAACTCTGGGGAGTGAAAGGTTTGGGGAAAAATGTAATGGGATATATTGGACTCCCAGAGTCCAATTTCATCAGTTATATCAATAAATTTATCCTCAAGCCAATAGTAGAGTTTTAAAAGATTGAACTCACATTGAGTCTCGACGATTTTATAATATCTGTCTGCAAGCGGGATGTGATCGAGGTCTACATGGGGATGCAACATTGGATTGACAGAGTCTTCAATGTTTTTCTTTTTCGGAGGCATCTTGTTAATGGGAAATTATAGAGACAAGAGGGAATGATGAATGATTACCAAGGATTTCGCCGGTTTGTAGTATATTGGTAGCAAACTTGGGCTTTTCTAGTGCTTGATCGGGTTCTTGTTCAATTGAAGAAGGTCATTAGGCATATTAATTCTGGAAACAAAGGTGAATTGACACAATTTGCAAAAGAAAAGGGGAAAAAATGGTGGCGTGATGGATTTTTATGGTAGTGGCGATGTTTCCTTTAGTGACGCGAGTTCGTTGGAGGTTCGAATGGTTACCTCGGGAAATCATTTAATAGGCTAACTGTTATAGCCACGTGGTGAGATGAGAGTGGAGGGGAGCGCGCGGGAAGGAGATCGAGAAAGGAGGGAGGTTAGGTAGATTTTGGAGGGGTGTTGAGGTGGTTTGTGTTATTCAACTTAAACATTTGAATCAACTTTATTTATCTACCTAACTAACATTAGCCAAGATTAGACAGTTTGGATAACTTTATTTGCTAATCTAATTGACAAACATTTAAACTTGTTTGACCATGATTAAACTGTATGGTTCAAACATATGACTCAGAGTTGTGGCATTTTGAACAAGCTACACACAACATTCACTTTATTTAATAGAATCAAACTATTTATCAAGTAATGACATTTAGATTTGCAACACTTTTAGTTCTATCTTTTGTTTTTCTTTTATGGGGTTTTTCATCTTTATTGTTATTCTTTCTCTATTTTATTCTTTTTTTTTTTCCCTTTTGTTTCTTTATTCTTTTTTTTTATTCAAATACCCTCTTTTCATTATATATATTGGAAATTATTTGCAAATTGAAATATTATTTACAATTTCACATAACTAAGATAAAACAACCAATCACCTTGTGATCTTATAAATTATAGGACCCTAATAGGTTGATGGGAATAAACATCATAGAGGGAAATGGCTTGCCTGTAGGGTTAAAGAACCCAATGGAAGCTTGTGGGTTGATGAACATGTAGGACTGGGAAGAATCAGTTGGGTGATTGTGAGGATTGATGAACCACCAGGAGTTGCCTTGGGGTTGAAGCTCTTATGCTTGACTCAGTAAGGAACCACCGAGAGAGTTAATTCTTTACCCATCAACAACTTATCCATTGATGAACCTTCTTTAGTGGCGTAGGTTCGTTGGAGGTTCGAACGGTTATCCTGGGAAATCATTTAATAGGATAACTGTTATAGCCACACGGCGGGATGAGAGTGGAGGGGAGCGCGCAAGAAGGAGAGCGGGAAAGGAGGGTGGTTAGGCAGATTTTGGAGGGGGGTCGAGGTGGTTTGTGGTATTGTGAGGGGGGGGGGGTGCGAAATGTGGAGGGACTGACACATTGCGTGGGACTAGCGGGAGTGAAACCACCTTTTCGGACCCCCCTGGCGGTAAAGGTAGGATGGCGAGGGGGGGTCGAAAAACATTTTGGGCGGTAGATTTGGCGAAGTGACAATCGCACAGATGGAAAGTGTGCGCAAATTAACCAAAAGTGACAAATGCCTTTTGTCGTTTACCAAACTTATTGCATGAGTGGAAACTTTAGATAAAAAACCTTTGCATTCAAACTTTGGATAAAAAACATAATGAACTCAAACATTAGGCTAAAAACACATATTTTCACATTTTCTTTCAAACTTAGGATAAAGTGCACTAATGAGCCTTTCATGTAGAATTAACCACATTTTGTCCTTTGAACCTTTTTTCCTTCAACTTTCTCCTAAACTAAGACTAACTTTTTTATCATTCCTAAGGGTGCATTTGGACTTGCAGACCCTTATTTTATTTCTTTTTGAAAAAACAAAAACCTACTCTATCCCATCCATTTATTGCTTCATTGATTCAACTTAAACATTTGAATCAACTTTATTTATCTACCTAACTAACGTTAGCCAAGATTAGACAGTTTGACTAACTTTATTCGCTAATATAATTGACAAAAATTTAATTTTTTTTGTCCATGATTAAACTGTGTGGTTCAAACAGATGGCTCAAAGTTGTGGCATTTTGAACAAGCTGCACACAACATACACTTTATTTAACGGAATCAAACTATCTATCAAGTAGTGGCATTTAGATTTGCAACACCTTCAGTTCTATCTTTTTGTTTTTCTTTTATGGGGTTTTTCATCTTTATTTTTATTCTTTCTCTGTTTTTTTTTTTTCCCTTCTGTTTCTTTATTCTATTTTTTATTTAAATACCCTCTTTTCATTTTATATATATATATTTTGGAAATAATTTGCAAATTGAAATATTATTTACAATGTCATATAACTAAGATAAAACATCCAATCACCTTGCGATCCTATAAATTATAGGACACTAACAACTTGATGGGAATAAACATCATAGAGGGCAATGGCTTGCATGTAGGGTTGAAGAACCTAATGGAAGCTTGTGGGTTGATGAACATGTAGGGCTGAGAAGAATCACTCAGGTGCTTGTGAGGATTTATGAACCACCAGGAATTGCCTTGGGGTTGAAGCTCTTGTGCTTGACTCACTGAGGAACCACTGGGAGAGTTAATTCTTTACCCATAAACAAATTATCCATTGATGAACCTTCTTTATGGTGGACCCTCTTCTCCTAAAATTCAGCTAGATTTCTCTACATTGTATTATTCTGGCATGAATGTGAATATGCCTGAATAGTGTGAATTATAATTCGTGTAGCTGGTGGATGAAGGCAGTGTGGCCTGGTAGCATCTTGTTTCAGTTGTTTTGTTGGTTAAAATCTCTCAAAATCACTCCACCTCAAGCTTTGGAATCTAACTCGGGGGTGGTAGAGGCAAGTAAGACTTGGCTGCACCTGTTTATGGTTCGGTGGAGAGTTATATTCCCACTCTCAGTTGCCAAAAGTTGTATAATATAATTATCAACTTATGTTGGTGCTTGCGATTTCCATATTGCTTCTATTTACAACAAGAAACTGTCATGCTAATGATTGAGAAATGTTGGTTCTTGCATTTATCAATTACATCAATGTTGTGTTGGTTACAGGTTTGTATTGATGTTAATCAATGCTCAAATGTGTGGTTGGAATAGAATCTAGAATGAAATTTCTTATTTCCCTATGAAATGTTGATGAAACGTTGATTTCTTGTAAAACTTTGGGCACTCTATGATTTCTTGTATGCTTTATGGGTTATAACATGTTATTTATTAGCCCGATAAGTAAGGATATATATGAGATAAGGCAAGATCGATCTCTTCCAGTTACTACCAACATAAGAGGCACATAGACCTTTAAGTTGTTGAAAGATGAAAAATTACTCAAGGCCCTTAGTGAAAATGAATGGATAAGTCCCTACCCTGCTTGTTATGTCGTCAACTACGTTATTTCCGAGCTTAGGAAGGATAATATTAATATATATATAGATAATGGGCTAGGTAGTGCTCTAATTAAAAGCTCAAGAGTGATAACTCCATTGAAGCTTAAGAGCGATGGAATTTACACAAAATAGTTTCTCCGAGATGAAAACTCGTCTAAGGAAATGGCGTTGACGATAATGTTTATCGGAGGACACGTTCTGCAAAGTGAAAGTTTCTCGGAGATAACACTTTCAGAGAAAACAACTTGGCGAGGTAAGGGAAATCTCCAAGAAGATAAGCTTCGGGATGACGTGGCCTTCAAGGGGCCGCACCCGCTGACCTTTCATGCCTGGTGTATGTGATAATATAGGTCATGCGAAGTCTCGAAAGGGAATTACATAATCGGTATGAACGGGTCGAAAACTGCTATGTGGCGTGACGTTGTGCTTGACGTGGAAAACCACGTGGGTGACATGGTGTTGTATGATAGGCTAATTGTTTAAATGGTCATATTTTTTGATCAGGTCGGATCAAAACAAAATTTATATCGTTGGAATAATTTCGATCATACAAACATAACGAAATTAACCGTAAGAATTTTTGAGGAAGTAGAAAATATCAAAATTTTTAGACCCCATTTCTGTACACTATCTTGGATATTGGGTCAGTGTAGTAACCACCTCTTTCTACTCTATATTATGCGCTGGGGTTGGGAGGAAGTGTGTTACGGTTGGTGCTTCCAACAATTTGCTGATTGCAAAGAAAAGGGGGTTGGAGCCTAGGTTGGTGCGTACATAAATTAATGTAAATTGAAGTTGGTGCTTGGATTTACACTTAAATTAAAATAATATATGTGGTTTTCTCCCATACGGTTTTCCATTTAAACATCTTGTGTCCAATTCTTATCTGATTGATGTATTTTTTTAGTATTGAATTTTAATTTACATAATACCAATTCAATTTCCATTTCAATACTATTATGGTTCCCAACAATTGGTATCATAGTAGGTTCTTTAAGCAACATTTTAACCACTGGAAGGTAGATCTAAATATAAAACATGGCCAACTAGGATGGAAGCCTTACCAACAAAGCTCCTCTTTTTAATGGAATAAACTATACCTTTTGGAAAGTAAGAATGAGGAATTACTTAATGTACCTTAGTGCAGATGTCTAGGATGTAGTGGTGAATGACTATGAAAAACCACCTATATTGGTTAACAAAGATGACAAGCTTGAGTTTTCATTTAATGCTAAAGCAATGAATACAATCTTAAGTTGATTGTTTGACTTAGAATTTGTTAAATTTATGCATTGCAAGTTTGGTAAAGATATGTGGGACAAGGCTAAGAACAACTATGAAGGTGATATTAAGGTAAAAATAACAAAACTCAAAGGCTATAGAATGCAATTTGAGTCTTTAAAAATGAATGAGGATGAGGATGTAACAAAATTTTTCTTTTGTGTGGATGAAATAATGAGCACTATAAGAGTTCTTGATGAAACTATGAATAATTCCATAACAGTTCAAAAGGTGTTGAGATCTCTTCTTGCTAGATTCAACGCCAAGGTGACAACCATTGAGGGGATGCAAGATCTCATCACATTAACGATGGATCAATTACATGGAACATTAACATCCTATGAAATGATAATTGAAAAAGGAAAATTTACGTCAAGGGAAGCATCCTTAAAAGCATATAGGAAAACCAAAGCTGACCATGAATGCTCAAGCTCTAGATCAGATGAAGAAGAAGCTACGTTTTTTATAAAGGAATTAACAAATACAAAGGTAAGTTACTTTTCAATTATTATAATTGTGGAAAATTAGGTTATTATGCATCTAAATTACCATACAAAAAGGAAGATAATAAATCTGATAATAAGGAAAAGAATGAGTATGGGAGAGTCAAGAAGGAGAATAAATTCAAAAAGAAAAAAAATTGTACTTGAGAGGAAAATAGCTCCTCAAAGAATAATAATGAACAATCTTCTTCTTCTGAAGTGATCAGTGATTTCATGCTCATGGCCATAAAGACCTAATATGAAGGACATGATGAATGTGAATTAAATGAAGAAGATGTTGAAGTAGATTTAGAAAGTGAATTAATCGGTGCCTTAGAAGATATCAATAGACTTGGGAAAAATAATGAGGGGAAAAAAGAGATATTGATTAAATATGAAAGAGAAGAGCACAAATTTGAAGATTCATCACTTCTTCTTTTAAATGTAGAGTTGGAGGAAGAAAAGAAGATTGAAGGCATTCAGTTGCAACAACTGAAAGAGAAAGGAAATGAATGTGAAAACAATGGAGGAAAAGACACTCCCTTAGAAAGGAATTAGAGAAAACCAAGGCTTAGTTGAACCAAATCTTAAGACATATTAAAAGATCTGAAAAATTAGATGAAATTATTAGTATTAAGAGATTTCGACTCATCAAGATTGGATTGGGTTATTAGGGAGAAAGAAGCACCAAGAAACTAGAAGACAAAAGACCAATCAACTTAATTAAAGCACTCACAGAATGTAATACGTTAGCAATGGAATTCAAGGAAATGATTAAAATCAGCAAACACAAATAATAAAAATGACATTAATACAACTCAGTAGCAACCAATGAAATTTTATAACAACAACCACATAAATTAAGTGAAAAACCAACAACGACAAAGAAAGGAAAATAATAGCAACGTGATCCAACAACAACACATGAAAGCTTATAATAACATTTTAAAACACCTAAAAGATAAAGCAAGAAATCAACAAAACCTTATTCCCCTCAAAGAGAAAGTCATAAAAAATTCAAATGGTCGTATTCTCAAAAGAAAACTGCTCCCAAGTGCCAAAATATTTTCTATGGTTATTGTTATTCATGCATGAATTTTTTGAAAAGCGGTTGTCAAAGAAAGGTGAATAAAAATTAATATTGTGACTCCTAAAATTAAATTTGGGCTCCAAACCAAGTCAACTTCTAAAACGAGTTAAATTATTTGGCTCCGGAATAAAAATTTAAAATTTAATTTCAAAATTATATTCCCATGATAATTTGGCCCCATTTTATGTAGGGTTTTAGGCTCCAAATAAATTAGAAAAAATTAATTTCATTTCCCTCCAATTGAAGGTCATCCAACCCTCCTTAACCTCTATAAAAGGGAGGCTCGAATCCTCCACAAGACCATCAAATTTTCTAATGTCAACTTGATTTTTAACTCTGCGGCAAAGGGAGTCCTGAAGATATTGAAGAAGGTCTAATTCTGTGGGGAATTTAAGTCTGTTACATATTTTATGATTTGTGTTCAACGACATTCCGACCATCTAAATAAAGTCTGAGGTACCTTTTAGATGACAATTTGTGGCTACTAGGCCTCCATTATTTGGGGTATAGTTCTACTCTTTTGGGATTGTGGGATTCGTATGATTTTTGTGGCCATTTGACCCTCCTTTTGATTATTGGTTCTGAGGAAACTGTTTTAAGGCCCTATTCAACCCCCCTTTGGAATAAAATTCTATTGCAAACTATCGACAATTCACAAGTATGAGAGGTAGTTTGATGTGGCTGTAATCAAAGGTTACTATGAACAAATTATCGACCTTGTGGTCATAATTTGAGTTTGCTTTATTTCCCTAATTAAGGGTTAAACCAAATTTTATACCCTATCAACAATATTCTTATAGATCTGATCAGAAGCATGGTTAATAATTCAGATCTGTGTGGACTAGGGAAAAATTTCTGAGCATTTTGTGGGAGAACTGTCAAGGATCTTTGGTGTTCTTCTGAAGGTAAAAGTTTAAACCTTGATTATGGCTATGCTTTGATCCTATGGTTTTTCTTGTGCAATATTTGGCATTTTTCAAGAAGGGTATGCCTGTGACCCTCTTTTAAGACACATTTGAAGACTATGCAATCACTAGATTGTGTGTGGTATTTGGTGGTTGGTTCAAGTTTGTAGAGGCCTAATATTGAGTAAATCAAGCCCATACTTCCATGCCATAACCGGTGCACTGATCTTGGATATCAATTTTTTTTATTAATTGATTTGTTGTGGCATATGCGAGTGTTTGTTATGAACTCTAGCTCTGTGGCATTGATCTTTCGTCACTAGTTGCAAAAGTAGATGTATACCCTAATCAAAGAAATGGCTTGAAAAAAGTTGATTTGAAATGTGATAGAAGAATATTGACTTATCACTGTATTAGTTGTCTCATATTTAAGGGCTCTTATAGAAGGAGTATTTGAAGTAGTGTTTCTGAACACAAAATTATGAAGCGTGACAAGGATAGTGTGGAAAAATACAAGAAAAATGAAGGAAAACTAGTGTTGCAGAAGACATCTTGACATTATCAAATCTGACAATTCTAGGGCAGAGCATTTAAAGGTAATATGGAGTATATTACTTGGCAGTCGATGACATAAAAGTGACATTCTCTACTCAACACACTAGAGGTGCGATTTAAATTAAATAAGGTTATATATACAAAATGTAGTTTTGTAAGTTGATTATAGATTCACAGAACACATCAACAATTGAGCTTGGATCGTTGTTTTTGATTCCTTGAAGTTGGGTTATATGACAGTAACAAAGAAGATTCATTGAATATCCTTGTAAGTGGGTCATTATCCATGGTACGAGAGCCCACAATTCATTCCTTCATTCTTATATTTTAGGGTGGTTGGGTGGTGCAAACATGGAGAGTGAAATCTCCTTCAGGTTATAGTCCGAGAACACTTCAAGGTGGAAGGATGGAGATAGGGAAAGTTGGAGCTTGCAGGGTGTTGGAGCATCCTATTAGTTGTAGCTAATAAAACTAGGGTGTTGGAGAGTTCTTCTAGTATGTTGGGTATGTGTTATATTCTTTCCATGACTAGCCACACGCGCTGTACGTTGCGTCGAGCACAGCAGGGGGGTCACAGGGGGGGCAGCAGCGCCCCGGAATTTTTTTTTTTGGTGTGCGGTCCCACTCATAGGTGGACCCACCCATGTTTTGTGCATGGGTTTGCACATGGTTTTGGGGTACGATGGTTTTCGGCCATTGGTATTTTGTAGATTCAGTCAAGGGAACTACGGTTATGTTCTAATCCAGGGTTAATGGATTGGGGTTTATGTATGCTTCGGCATGTATATATATGTGTTGTAACACTAAAAGGAACGTAATGAAAAATCAAGCTGGTCGTCTCGATTTGGGATCCAGGGGAAAATATTTGTGTTTATCTGTTTTATGTTTTATGCTCTCGCTATTGTTTATTTTATGTTATAAGATTCATGCATAGATAATTTCTGTTCAGGGTTAAAACCTACATTTGGTATCAGAGCTGTTTCGGCTTTAAGGGGACGCATTTACTGCTGAGGGTTTTTTTTTGCTCGGGCCTGAGGTAGACCTTGTTCAGTGGGAGATCTGCGGGATCGATTCTT
The DNA here is from genome assembly GCA_034641835.2 of Pinus albicaulis. Lineage (NCBI taxonomy): Eukaryota > Viridiplantae > Streptophyta > Pinopsida > Pinales > Pinaceae > Pinus > Pinus albicaulis. The sequence continues at coordinate 48,984,805 of CM076584.1, forward strand.
GCGGTGAAAGAAGATGGTGAGCGGCGGGGAGATAGAGATCGAGAAATTTAATGGTCAGAGTTTTGAGTTATGGAAGCTCAAGATGGAGGATCTACTGGTGGATAAAGATCAGTGGATCGCGGTAGATCCGGGTACTAAACCAACGACAATGTCAGATGAAGACTGGAAGAAACTGGATCGAAAGGCTAAGAGCACAATACGGTTGTGTGTCTCAGATTCAGTATTGTTTCACTTCACTCCCCATCGGGAGTGGTTCTGCGAGTATGAGAAATATGATGGTGGTGATGTATTCCTAGGGGATGATAGGAAGGCCAGAATCGTCGGACGTGGAAAGGTCAAGCTGAATCTGTAAGGTGGAAGGATTAGAAAACTTCCTGGTGTTCTTCATATTCCTGCATTGGCCAAAAATCTGATTTCTGTAAGCAAGATGGATGATGCAGGTGTAAAAACAGTGTTCGAGAAAGATGCCTGCAAGATGGTTCAGGGAGCAATTGAGTTGTTTAATGCGGGAGTTCGGATTGAATCCGTACAAGCTACAAGGTAGCACTGTTATTGATGGGTGTAATAGTTCTATGGTTCCCGAAAGTGGAGCGGAAAGCTTAGTCGTCTCTGGAGAAAAGACCATGCTATGGCATCAAAGGCTTGGACATATTGGAGAGAAAGGCCTTCAGATACCGCATAGAAATGGTATGGTAGAAGGTATGTCTAATTGCTCTCTGGATTTCGATTTCTGTGAACATTGTGTATATGGGAAGCAGAATCGGGTGAGTTTTCCTTCTGGTGCTAAGAGGGCGAACAAGATATTAGAACTTGTGCACAGTGATGTGTTTGGACCCGTGTCAGTTCCATCACTGGGAAAGTCTGTGTACTATGTTTCATTCATAGATGACTTCTCAAGGAATACATGGATATATTTCTTGAGGAAGAAATCTGAAGTCTTTGACAAATTTAAAGAATTTAAGGCTCGGGTGGAAAACCAGACAGAGAAGAAGATAAAGGCGCTGAGGACAGATAATGGTGGGGAGTTCTGCAAGAAGGAATTTGAAGAGTTCTGTAAGAAGTGTGGTATAGCACGGCAGAAGACTACTCCATACACACCTCAGAAAAACGGATTTGCTGAAAGAATGAACAGAACGCTGATGGAAAAGGCAAGAAGCATGCTCAGTGGTACCGGGTTAGGACAAGAATTCTGGGCAGAGGCAGTGGAAACTGCATGTTACTTAGTTAACAGATCACCTTCATCAATGTTGGAGGATAAGACTCCACATGAGGTATGGACTGGTAAGAAACCCTCTCTTTCACATCTAAGGGTATTTGGATGTGATGCATATGTACATGTTCCAAAGGAGAAAAGGACTAAGTTGGATAATAAATTTGAAAGGTGCATCTTTATTGGGTATAAGGATGGTTTAAAGGGTTACAAGCTTTGGAACCCAGAAACAAGGAAGGTTGTGTACAGCCGAGATGTGGTGTTTAGAGAGGTGAAATATGTTGTTACACATGAAGTCCTACCAAAGGAACCTGAGAAGATAGAGTTTGAGCTAAAGGAGGATGAATCAGACTCTACAATAGAAGAAGACTCAGAAGAGGAAGAGCCACAAACTCCAGCTGTGAGAAGATCAGCTCGGGAAAGACGGCAACCAGAAAGGTATAGTCCATCTGCTTTCTGTTCAGGTTTTGCCTTAACTATAACTGATTATGATCCCAGAACTGTCAGGGAGGCAGTAGATTCAGAGGATGGAAAACTTTGGAAGGAGGCCATGGTTGATGAAATGGCATCCTTGCACAAAAATGAGGCATGGGATCTGGTGCAGTTGCCGGCTAGAAGGAAGCCCATCGGGAGAAAATGGGTGTTTAAAAATAAGATGAATGTAGAAGGCAAGGTGGAGAAATAAAAAGCTCGGTTGGTAGCAAAAGGTTATTCCCAGGTGCCGGGATTTGATTTTGGTGATATTTTTTCTCCTGTTTCCAAAGTTACTTCTATTAGATTACTTTTATCTGTTGCTGCTGCATTTGATTTTGAGATAGAACAGATGGATGTGAAGACAACATTTTTTCACGGGGATCTAGAAGAGGAGATCTACATGAAGCAACCTGAAGGATTTATGGTAAAGGGTAAGAAAGAACTGGTATGCAGGTTGAAGAAGTCTCTGTATGGGTTAAAACAGTCACCAAGGATGTGGTATCAGAAATTTGATACCTATATACTGGGACTTGGCTTCACCAAAAGCAAGGAGGATCACTGTGTTTATTTTAAATTAATTGGTGACCATGTTATTTATTTGGTATTGTATGTGGATGATATGTTGTTGATTGGAAATGACAAAGAAATTATCCAAGATTTGAAGACCCAACTGCTCTCCAAATTCGACATGAAGGATCTTGGTGCTGCAAACTATATTTTGGGCATGGAAATTAAGAGAGATCGGGAAAAGAGGAAGCTCTGGTTAAACCAGAGGAAGTATGTCGAGACTATATTGCAAAGGTTCAATATGCAGGATAGTAAACCGGTGAATGTTCCTATTCCTGTAGGTGTAAAGCTATCTGCTGAACAGTGTCCCAAGACACAAGAAGAAGAGGAGGATATGTCCCGTGTTCCATATGCAAGTGCAGTGGGTAGCCTGATGTATGCAATGGTCTGTACTAGACCAGACATTGCACATGCAGTGGGAGTATTTAGCAAGTTTATGTCAAACCCAGGGAAGGAGCATTGGACAGTAGTGACACGGGTTTTCAGATATTTACGTGGCACTAGTGATTATGGCTTGTGCTACTAGGGAAGACCAGGATTGGAAAGAATGTTGGACATTCATGGCTTTGTTGATGCAGACTGGGCTGGCGATCTGGACCAAATAAGATCTACAAGTGGGTATGTGTTTAGCCTATTTGGAGGCGCAGTCAGTTGAATGAGTAAAAGATAGTCTGTAGTGGCTCTTTCAACTACAGAGGCAGAATACATAGAAGCCACTCATGCAAGCAAGGAAGCAGTTTGTTTGCAAAGATTGTGTTCAAGTATGGGGTTGGTACATAAAGCTATAAGGATAGACTGTGATAGCCAAAGTGCAATTTTCTTGGCTAAGAACCCTGCTTATCATTCAAAGACAAAGCACATTGATGTTCAATATCACTTTGTTAGAGATATGGTTGAGGCTAAAAGGGTGTTTTTGGTAAAGGTGGACACTTTGAAGAATGTTGCAGATGCATTGACGAAGTCTGTGAGCACTCAGAAGTTCTCTTGGTGTAGAGAAACAATGGGTGTTGAAGAATTGGCCCATTGAATAAGCTCTCCTGTGGCCCCCTGTGGAAATAAAACAACAAGTGGGAGAATGTTGGGTATGTGTTATATTCTTTCCATGACTAGCCACACGCGTTGTACGTTGCGCCGGGCGCAGCGCCCTGGCAAATTTTTTTTTGGTGTGCGGTCCCACTCATAAGTGGACCCACCCATGTTTTGTGCATGAGTTTGCACATGGTTTTGGGGTACGATGGTTTTTGGCCCCTGGTATTTGGTAGATCCAGTCAAGGGAACTACGGTTATGTTCTAATCCAGGGTTAATGGATTGGGGTTTATGTATGCTTCGACATGTATATATATGTGTTGTAACACTAAAAGGAACATAATGAAAAATCAAGTTGGTCGTCCCGATTTGGGATCCAGGGGAAAATCTCTGTGTTTATCTGTTTTATGTTTTATGCTCTCGCTATTGTTTATTTTCTGTTATAATATTCATGCGTAGATAATTTCTGTTCAGAGTTAAAACCTACATAGTCGAAGCTAGTAAAATAAGGTGTAGGATCATCCTTTCAGGAGTTGGAGCTACCTGATAAACTTGATCACTTTTATAGAGTACTAGGGAGTTGTAGATGAATCATATTTTGTACTCTTAAAAATATTATAGAAGCGTTCGATGGTTTTTATCCCGGAAGGGTTTACACTTAAAAATATCTCTTGTGAACTGTTCCTTTGATGTGTTGATGTTTTTTTATAGTTAGTGCTCTGAAAAATTTAATAATTTTCTAATTTGTAAGAAATATTGATTCAACCTCCTCTTAGTATTTCCAACAATTGGTATCATAACAAGTTCTTTCACAAGCAATCTAACCACTGGAAGGGAGATCATGAAGTGAACAAAGGTAGAATTTCCAATATTTAATGAGAAAAACTATGTGCTTTGAATTGGAACGATGAAAGCATATATGCAATCACAAGGATATGATGTTTGGAAATCTGTAAAGAATGGATACACAAAACCATCAAATCCTCCAAAAAATGACACAAGCAACTTAGCTCTATGACAGTCATGCTAAATCTATGAGTGTTATTTTGAATGACTTAACAAAATCAATATATGTTAAAGTAATGCATTTCAAATCAGTGAAATTCATTTGGGACAAGATCTAAAATATATATGAAGGAGAGAAGAATGTCAAGGAGGAAAAGCTTCATACATTTAGAGGAAAAACTGAGCAGATAAAAATGATGAGGATGAAAATATTGCGGCTTATTTTATTTAGGTTGATGAAGTATTAAACACCATACAAGGTCTGGGAGAACCAATGGAGAATAAGGTATTTTTCCGAAAAATACTAGGATCAATTCTGATGAGATTCAATGCTAAAGTATCAGTGCTAGAAGAAAGATCAGACTTATAAAATGTTAGCACAGATAAGCTACATGGAATAATTACAACCTACAAAACGAAAATAGAGCAGGAGAACCCATCCAAAAGAGAAGCAATTTTTACGACATCCATGAAGATAGGGAAAAACAAAAAAAATCGAAGCCAAGCCCCAGCTGCAGTGGTAGAAAAATTTCAGATGGAGAAATGGAAAACTTTGCGAGGAAGCTGAAAAGAGGAACATGTAGGTATAAATGTAAGCTACCCTTGAAATGTTTTAACTGTGGTGAGATTCGTCATTTTTCTTCTAAGTGTCCTTATGCCAAGAACTCAGACGATGATCACGAAGAAGAAGCTCTAATGAAAGAAAAGAAGAATAAAAGAAGATACACGAAGCAAGACAAAAAGAAAGGCTTTAAGAAAATATTATATTCAAAAGAAGACAACTCTTCATCCGAAGAAGAGAGTGATAGTGACATTGAAAATGATAGGGGAAGGGTATTATTCATGGAAAGGGAAAACATGAAGGAAAATCCTAAAGAGTGAGAAGAAGACAGAGAATAAGAAGATGAGGTTAATCTTGGAAGAGAGCTTGTTAGTTCTTTAGAAGATCTTAAGGTTGAAAGAAGAAATGTCAAGGCACTAGAAGCCTAGCTAAGAGAATTGAGGGTGTTGGACAATGGGTGGTTGTGTTAGTGTTGGAATTGATGTTAGAAAGAGTCAATAGTGATCCGTTGATATCTGCAAGCTTTTGGTAGAGAATCATCATAGTAGAAGGCTTATTGAGAAGCCATAAATGACGACTATGGTGGTTAAGCGCCCAACATTACAAGCACAAGAGGAAGAAGAGTGAAGCAAAGTGTGGAATAGAGTTTGGAGTCACCCTAGAGGCATCAAATGTACTCCAAGCTTACATCAGACACTATCCATTGGAAATTTCTCTAGAAGAGATTTCCTACGATATGTAGAAGTTCAAAAATGGGATCTTGGATCAAAACATATGGTCTGCTAAAGTTCATGGATTTGAAGCCTTGAGATGGATGAGATATCAGAGTAGGAGGCTTATCGAGTATTAAAATATCAGAGGTTTGGGATATCATAACATCAGAGCAGGTCGACACATTGGAACCTCAAAGAAAGACCAACTTATCGGAACATTGGAGCAGGAGGCTTATCAGGTATCAGAATATCAGAGTTCCAGGATATCGGGATATCGAAACTGCTTAACAAAATTTTTACGATATCCAGTCATCCCGATAGTGTTAAAAGCCCCGATAATTTCCGAAGAGAAATAAAGAAAGGATTCTGTTGCAAAACCAAGGTCTTGCGGGTCCCCTTCTCTCTCCCGTTGCAGGACACATGGCTACATGAGATTCGTTCCGAGAAGCTGCAGTGGCAACTGAAGGCAACATAATGTGGCAATATGACATGACACGTGGCAGGTAGATTCAATGTTATTGGGTGGCCTACTGGGCCAAATTCGGGTGACACGTGGCAGGAAGATTCAATGTTATTGGGTGGCTTAGTGGGCCAAGTATAGGTGACACATGTATCCACTAAGGAGTTGCCACATGGTGGTAAATGACGTCATATCGGAGGTCGACATATTAGAGGATGAGAACATCATAATTTATGTTTAAACAATTTCTGAAGAGTTACGATAAAAGGGGCTTTTGATGTCTGGTAGGCACGTGGTCGTGAGAGGTCAAATAACCAAGGGTGCAGAGATCATTAATGAAGGGAGCCAAGGATATTGGGGTATACAATGTTCTATGATACGATATAATGTGTCTATGATGGTGCAGTACAAGGAATTGAATAAGAATGGATGGGTCAACAAATGAGGTTTTAATGCATTATCTTACTGAGTTGGTATTTGCAGAGAATAAGCCTTGCAACAATGCACCAAGGACATTGGATCATTTGATAGAAAATTCTCGTCCCATGCATACCTTTTTGAATTAAATAAAAGAGCGAAGAAAAGCTTCCATTCCCGTATACTGTCTAGCTATGATGGGAAATAAATATACATGGGAAGTCCTTGTAACGTGACCAGACAAACTACTAATTAAAGGCTCCACATGGAAGTGTACACGGCGAGTCTGTAAATATTTCAAAAGCACATTCCTGTGAATTAATTTTATGGCATAACTCGATAGGCAGGCACAAATGCAACAAATTAAGTCACGCTAAGATGCATTTGAGTGATGTTTGTACCAATGATAGAAAGAGGACTCTATAGTATGCAATAGTGGAACAAAACCAGTGAAATCCTTTGTACAAGGTAGAGAATAAGTGTATTGTTGATTTTTCTGAGTGGAGTGTGTTGTGGTAGCACTATGGTCGAGCTGGGTGTTACACATCAATTTGTCACCATGACACTTGAAAATTAAATTGGATCTATCGCCATCCATACTTATGTTCCAGTATACTCCTTTGCAATTCAAACATTCATATTCTTTTACCAAGTGATGAATTTTGGGTTAAATGGCTCTTTTACCTCTTAAAGATGACTTTCACACTTTTCCTAGTCATTTGCCGTGAATGTGTTATTACTGCCATAAATTCTTGCGCAGTTTTGCGCTCCGTTTTCCATTAAAAATTGCGCAACTGACTCAAATTAAAGTAAAAATAAAAATTAAGTTCTAGAAGCATAGTTGGGAACATATATCCCAACAAGAATCCTCTGAGTCATATCAGTTCAAGCCAAACCCCTCTAAACATGGAGCTAATTCCCTTGGATCATAGAACCCTACTCCCACTATTTGTGGATCTCATCCATCTTTTGAGGATCTAAAACCTCCTCCATTTTTCCTATAAATTGAGCTGAGACTTCAGGGTTAGGGGAGTTCACTGATGGTAGTCTTATGCTGGTAATTTTGGATTGGGAAGCTTATCATCCAAGGAGGAAGATTAGAGGCATTTGGGAGGAATCGTTATGACATTAAGGCTTGGTTGTAAGGATTCTCTTTTATCCCTGAATAATACATGTGGATACTTTTTCTCATTATGTTGTTTTATTGGAGTTGTGAATGATTTATGCTCATGTATTCATTAAAACAATCTCAATTCCTAATATCCTTGATCTTTAGGATAAGCTGGTTTTAGATTATTATACTGCATATACCTTTTATCCTTCGTATGTTGGTGTTTGCAGGTTTCTTCAAAGCATTGAGGAGATACATCAGGACAGATTGCTGGATCTTCATCAGGAATTTTGTCAAAAGGTTACAGTATCATCCTCTTCTTTTAGTTTACTAATATGAAAAGAGTTAGCTTAGAGAAAGAGATTATTATGTTTGTTTGTTTATAGTTCTCCTTTAGCATTTTAGGGAGATCATTATTTTCTGCAAGAGGGATTTATCTGTATAAGAAATTTGTGACCATATTGGGCAACGCCTTTTGTCCTTTAGTTTTTCTTTGGTTATGCTTTCCCATTTTACTGGTTTGAATGAGTCTGAATGTTTTTGAGTTTATGACATTTATATCCTTTGGCTTGAATGCTTTATTTTTGTTTTTTTTTTAAATTTCCCTTACCTGTGTAGTTCTGTTTTAGCAAAAGAGCACATACATGCACAATTTGAGTTGTAACATAGTGCACATGCGTACTGGATTATGCTGATTACTTGCACACCCCCTGAAATTTTTGAAAAAATGAATTTCCCTCTAATTAGATTCTGATTTTTAATTTCTAAATGGTCATTTATACTTACTTCAACCTTCAAAACCTCTTTTTGAATTTGTTTTGATTGCCTTAGTGGATTTTTTGATAATTCATCCCTTTCACATTTTCAGGTAAGTTTTGGTCTAATTTGTTTGATTGCTTCATCAAAAAAGATAGAATGCTTGTTGAAATCACAATTTTTTTGCCTTTTTTTTTTTAATATACTAGATTAGTTGTTAATATTTCTCATTTAAGCAAAATAGTTTGCTTATTTGTGAAGGAAAATTTTCTAGATTTGTGAAATTAGGATTGTCTCAAAAAGATAGGGTTTTGTGAAAAGTGCTTCTGTTTGCTGAATTGAAAAGTGATTTATTCTGTTTATAGTTTGAAGTAACAATGAAATTGCACTTGTAGGCATAATTAATCAAAGAATTCATTAATAACTTTTAGTTTTTAAGTTTTTCATAAATTTTAGAGTTTTTGTAGTTTTTCATCAATTTTGAAGAAATGGAAATAATTTTTTGCAAAAGAGAGTTGTGTGTTTTGACTTGAGAGAACTTAAAATTTTCAGTAAATTTTTCTGTAATTGAACAATTTTCGAAGTGAATGGGAATTTCATGAAAATAATGTTTGGGATTTTAGAATTTTTTCATTTTGAAAATCAAATAACCTCTTAATTTCCCTTAACTAGGATTTCATCAAAACGAAAAGATTACATTTCCATTTTTGAATGCATTAGAGTATTTTGAGTCTGTCAGAACATCATCAGTTTCACATTCATATCCCTCCGAGTAAGCAACGACCAATTAACACAACGCTAATTAAAAACCATCTAGAATTTCTTATATTTTTAGGGTTCATTCCACCAACATAGATCATGTTAATGCTTTGGAATAGGGAAGTGAGTAAACTTTCCAAAGCAATAAACATACAGTGGAGTCTTGCGGTAGGGAGAAAATACAATTATTACAATTTTTCTTTGGGAAGCTCTTATTGTACAAGAGTTAAGCACAAGGTCATATTAGGACTGGTGAATTAATTGTACTTGCTTCATTAGTATAGATAGAAGATTTGAAAGCATTACAAACGGCGCTGAAAGGTGTTTGGGGCAACTTGTTAGTAAACCTCATATTTACCATGTCGAGGAGATTTCAAGGGGATTGAGCTTAGTTACTCTATCCTTGTGTGTACATTGGACCTTGCACTATCCCCCCAGGTTTGATTGTGATAGTTGGTAACCTTAGTGGCTATAATCTTAGGATTTTTCCCAAGGTGACGGTGAAGGGAAGGTCCCATTGTACCTGGAACATACGTTGACTAGAATCACTTGGAGTTTTTGGAGGGAAATCTTCACTCAAGATGGCATAGTGCAGTTGCTTGCACCAAACTGTTTCATTAAGCAGGTTGTCAGGGTAACTTGTTCCATCCTCTAGTTTTTCTCATTGGTCTCTGCGAGGTTGGATTTCATCACCAACTAGTGATTTTACTATGAATTTTTTTTGTTTGTGTGTGGTTTGACTCCTAGATTTTATAACGTGTGTTCATTTGTTTGTTTTTAATTTTTAGAGGCTTTAGGTGTGATTTCTTGAAACTTTTGTGTTTTTGTAATTAAAATTAATTGTGACTGAAATGCCGAGACACTCACGTAGAATGCAGGGGAAACCCCCGGAGTACACACTGAGTCAATTAGAGAAAATTAAAACTAAAAAGGAAAAATCAACAGGATTCGAGTCTTCAGAACAACCAGAATCATCCATTGTGGTAAATCCTGATTTTGAAGTAAATATACTTCAAGCATTTGAAACTGGCTTAGAACAAAATCGACCATAATTTACTGAAACCATTACAATAGAGTTTGTCACTATTGAAGTTTCAGATACACAGTTAACTGAACCAGAAATCTCAGAACATAAGTCTGACATTTCATAACCCGAGTCTCCTTCAGATTTTACAACCCCTACTCCTACTCCATGTTCACCTAAAGTAAAACTTATCATTACTGAGAATATTCCTCCTGGCCTCATTAGCATTGAATAAATTACTGAGGACGATGAAGAAGAAACTCTCACTAGTCTAACTTTTGTCGGTGAACAGACCATTCCATTAGAATTACCGCTTTCTCCTTTTTGACCTGACGCTTGGTATCTTACACCATTTGAATTTTAACATTCATATGGTTACGGTCATCCACGTCATTGAATTCCATTTTACTCTTTACCTAGATATAATATGTCTGATATGGCTTCTGGAAGTATGTCTACCGATTCATCCATGTTTTCAACTTCTCCAGAAGACTTGTTATATGGTGGTCCTTCAGTTCTTGTTGGGTACCAGTCACTTACTGGAACTTTTTCAGGAGTGTCTCCTTCTTCTCAAACTTCTACTTTGTCAACTGGTTTATTAGAATATACTGCCAAAAATTTGACTGTGGACCAATTAATTTATATGCTTTCAGGGAGTAACCCTCAAGCTAACCCATCAGGTGGTTACAATCCGCCTGCGAGGCAAAAACCTCTTCTGAGAGTACAACCTTTTGTTGGAGCATATCCTACGATTGTAGGGAAACCTTTACCTGGTAACTATACAAGTTATGGTCCAATGCCTCAAACTGGTTTCGGTCAACATTTTGTGTCACAACCCTTAGTAGGCACTCCTTATCCAAGGATGAATACTATATGGAATCCTTCATTTTCTCAACAATATTTTCAACCTATCCTGCAAATGACCTTTAATGAACATGCTCATCTAGCTGGACAATTGATTTATACTCAAGTCTAATAGCTTGTTCAAGGAATTTCTCAAGTTATACCGGGGGCATATGTTCCGAGTAGTCAACAAGCTGGTCCGAGTACTCCTCATACTCCTATCCAACCTATTGTGAAAACATTTTTTCCGCAACCCAGTACTCCTCAAACATCCATTTCGAGAGTACCTCAAGTTTTTGTTCCTATTACCCCTCAAATGTTAAAAAAAAACTATTGCACAAACTGTTACGCAGGCTATCCCTCATACTACAGTTTATCAAGCAGGACCTACTATCCAGTCTATACCTCAGATATATTTGGGGCAACTTGGTGTAGCAAATTCGCAACAAACCTTTTAGAGTCAACCTTTTTAGGGCCCATTTATTCTAGGAAAACCTTTTCAAGGCCAACCTTATCAAGGACAACTCTTTTAAGGCCAGCCTTTGCAAATCCAACCATTTCAAGGGGAATATCAATTAGGAAAAATGGGGCCAAATCTGTCTTTCCAGAATCAACCATACCCCAGACTAAAAAATGATCCTATTTATTGTTTTCCCTTTTGGCCAGCAATGGCTACCAAGTTTCCTAGTGATATTCCTAAGTTCGAAGGAAAACTAGGAGAGGACCCTTCAAACCATGTTATGATGTATCATCTTTGGTACGCATCCAACTCATTAATCGATGATTCCATTCAATTAAGACTTTTTCAACAAACCTTGATTGGTTTAGCTGTGAAATGGTACATTGAGTTACCATGAGATTTTTTCAATAATTTAAACGCCTAAGCAACTGCTTTCTTAACTCATTTTCAATTACCAGTCTGTTATGATATTGCTATCGAAATTTTGACCTCACTTAAACATAATACGTCTACCTATATTTTCGATCATTTTCACGAATGGAGACATAGACGTTGTTTGGTTAATTTTTTCATTCCAGATAAAAGTATGGTTGAATGGTTTATCAAGTATTTACTTCCAAAGATTACCGAAGATGTAGCTAAGGGATTTGTTGTAACGAAAGAACAATTTATCGCTCAGGCCCAATATCTAGACCTCATTTACACACAGTCTGTCACTTTGTATGAAAAGATTCCAGATTTACCTCGCCCTGGTCAAATAAAAACTCCTTCCAGTTCTCATGTCGTAGATGGTGTAATCGGTACGATTAATACATCCAAGAGTAAAAATAAACATTCCAAATCCAATACTCTAATTATAACCTTACCGGATTCACCCAAAGGAAACTCTTCCCTCGAAATTATTCAAAACAAAACAATAATTTGAGTAAAACCAAAAAAACTAATTCTTAAAAAGAGAAAACAGATAAAACTGAACCATTTGACGAGAAGAGTAAACCGCGTTACCCTTGTTTAATTTTTGATGAAGATAATTACACAAAGGAATGCCCCCATCACACCGAGGTAACTAATTTCGTCAAAGGTTCACCCACACTTGATGTTCTTAAGGATCCTTTTCCTTCTCAGGACAGTAAAATGGTCTCTCATAATGCATCCTCTTCCACCTCAACGGAAGATATCATGATTATGTCTTCTCAAGTTATGGTTTCTACGAGATCTCAAGATTATGGATCTAAGGGACCTGCAAATGGAACCCATGCTGGTTCATCCAGTCAACCTTACACGTCAATTCCTCCTCCTTCTGAACCATTACAAATTGAGAAACCTAGTTCTGACATGGTAATTAAACCACCTCCGAAAGGTGTTCTTCGAAAGTCTGCTTTCAACCCACATGCAAGAGAAGCTCAAAATTACAACATTTTTTAAGATCTGGCTATGACACCTTCAGCGACGTTGGACCTCAAATTGCTACAAACTTGTCCATCACGGAGGGAATTAATTTTAGCATCTATAGGAGCTATTGACCCCCAAGACTCTAATCTAATCATATTTGATCTAGACAATTTTATACCTAAAATCCCTCATCAAATGGCTTTCCATATACCAGTTTACGTTATAACCAAGCGTTTTTTTTTCACACAGTAATTAACGAAAAATATACGTGTATAATGTCTATTTCCTGTTCGAAATCCCTCAGTTCTCCAACAATCATTCAATCTCCCACAATTTTAAAAGCCTTTAATGGAAGAGGTTTTTGCCCTTTTGGAATTATTCAAGACTTTCCTATAGAGATAAAAGGCAAATTTGTTGTAGTTAAAGTTGAGTTTGTTGATGCTTAACTCAACTATAACCTTTTACTAGGATGAAGTTGGTCCTATTCTATGACAATTGTAGTCTCATCATTTTTTCGAATGATCATGTTCCCCCATAAAGGGAAAATATTCAAAGTCGATTAGTTATCTTACTGTACTTCCGATCCCGCCTCTACATGTAGTGTCCTTTATGTTGGAAATACGGTTACTAATTCTGAAGATGTTAGAGTAGGATTAATCAAATATTAATCTCTTATGGGAAATTTTTCCATGTCTCCTCCAAAATTTCCTTATAATGTTGCTAGTGTCAACATGATTACATCAAGCATGAAGCCCTCAGATGATCCTTGGATTGTGCTTTTAGAATCTGAGTTAGAACAGTATGGCAGTGAGATGCCTTTAAGCCCATTTGAATTGGATTATGTGGCGGTTCAATCTATTTCCGACTGGACATTAACTGATATTGATCATGTGTGTTAGGAATTTACTGCAGCAATAAAACAGTTTTACTGAGAGAAATAAATAAACATAACCATGAAAGAGCTAGCAAAAAATCACATAAACATAAACACAATGTTTAACCGGGAAAACCCCAAATCCGAGGAAAAACCAAACCAATGAAATTTCATTAACCATTGGCCAAAACCCTGGCCAATCCAGCCAAGTGAGCCTTCACCGCTCACCTCCAGGCCTTGCATTACAACGAAGTATTCCCAACCTTTTATAGGCTCCATTACATGCAATACAATGGGTCAAAACCATGGGTGCACAAAACCATGTGCCCCAAAACCACTACTATTTACCCTGGTCAACTTTGACTCTATCCCGAGTCAAGTTTACTTAACAATTCCCCCTTTAAACGTGACTTGGGGTTTCTTGACTAAATCCAGCCAAACTTGCTAAGTGAGACAACCCCGCTCACTCTAGCTCTTCCCCCCTCAAATTTTTACCCAGGGTAATTGTAAACTTGAAATCCCCCCTATCACCTAGGTCTAACCCAGACTTTACCAGTGATTACCCAGGGGTATGCATGCCATACCAGGTCTTACAGCAGTATGCCCATTTACATGTAAAACATTAACTCCATTAATTTTTTTTGTTTTTTTTTTGTTTCATTGTTGCTGTTATTTGTATGACCATTCTCGACATTCATACATGATGTCCTCTCCAAAGAGGACATCATAGTTGTACATCAATCTGCCGAATGACATCAATGTCCATATTAAAAGAATCCATCTACCGGATTACATGCGTCACCAGCCTCTGTAATCGCCAGTCCTCTAGGAATTCCCTTCAGATACATGGTTCATCAATTTAATTAATTGACATGCACATTTCCTCTCGTTCTTCAAATCATTTGATTGACACATTCTGTCAAACAATTTTCATGTAACCAATCCCATAGTTTCTAACTCTATGGATTTAGAGACCAAGACCTCTCTAAAGCAACAATATAATTCCATATCCTCAGAATTGATTGCTCAAACTCCTTACATCATGCTATCAGCTCGTGCTGGCAACCTCCTGAAGAAATTAAGTGGAACAGAAGGAAGTTTGTATCGAAACCTTGGGTGGCGCAGCATATAAAATCCTGATATAATTGACATTACTTGGAACGGAATGACATATAGAATTATGGCCGCAAACAAAAAAAAGGTGACAAATAAGGTTGTGGCACGGGGATCTCTCCAGCTCAAGAGAGACTAAAATCTTTCACCCTATGTTGCCAAGTCTCCGACCATAGTCTGTATTCTATCGGCAACACTCCTCAACTGATCATACCGCATCCTCACAATCTCAAAACTTCTTGAAGTCGGGAAAGTGTCGAATTCCTCGTCGAGTTCATCAGGATGCACTGCCTCGTCATGGGAAAGGCGAGTGTCCATGTGAGGCGGGTGTCGAGGGCGCCATCGATAATGCCATATGCCAATCAGTAACATGCAGAGAAATACAGTGGGCAGGATGAGCTCCGGGTACCATACCAAAATGAGAAATAGGATATGCACCAGCACTGTCGTGATGTGATTCTTCCAGTTGCAAATCTCATCAAACCACTTGCAACACATAAAATATAATTTTCTAACAATGTGGATGTGGTCAATGATGAGTATTCTCCTTTATCATGTTTAACATCGATATCTTGTCCTGATATTTTCAATCAAACTTTTTCAACTGACAAAAGTATTAGGGAGATTATGTCATTGGACGAATTACCATTGGACGATTCTCATTATCGTTCATATTTTCTACCTAACCTTGATAAACTTGAGAATAATTTTTCATCCATTTTTTTGACTGAATATGCCAGTGAGCCTCAAAATCCTATGTCAATCCTTCATTTCGATTCAGAATATTCGATGATACCAATTGAAATTTCAGTTAAACCTGGAATTACTGAAAAAAATCATATAGGTGCTTCGTGCCCAATTGATGAAATCAACACGTATAAGGCCCTATTTCAGGAATTCCATGACATTTTTTCCTGGTCCTATAAAGAAATTCCAAGAATTAATCCTAGCATTTTAATCCACAAAATAAAGACATACCCGTATGCTAAACCTATTAGACAAAGATTACATCTAATTCATTCACGAAAAGTTGCTGCTATTAAGGCCGAAGTTGAAAAATTACTCAAAACAGGTTTTATTTATCCTATTCCCTTAACATAGTGGGTATCCAATATTTTTCCAGTAAACAAAAAATCGGGAAATATTCGAGTATGTTTCGATTATAGGGATATCAATAAGGCTTGTCCCAAATACAATTATCATACCCATTGCATCGACCAAACTGTTGACGATTGTGCCGGAAATGAAATCTTTTCATTTATGGATGGATTTTCTGGATATAATCAGATAAACATACTCCATGCCGATCAACCCAAAGCTTCTTTCATTTTTCCATGGGGAACTTTTGCCTATCGCAAATTACCTTTTGGATTAAGGAAAACCTATGCTAATTTTCAAAGGGCCATGTCTTACGTGTAGGAATTTACAGGGTAAGTTCCTTATATCAAACACCAAAGGTCACTGCTCATAAAAAGATCACAAATCAATACACCAATATATCACATGGTTAAAACCATTGAAGAGGGAAACAGTCCACGGCTTGAGCCAACGCGGCCACTTCAAGCAATTTATTAATATAAAAAGAAAGTTTACATATGTTTATCTCATAAACGGTTACCGGAAAAATGACCCTCCATGCTCTTTAAATAGATATCATGGACCAATCGGGTGTTAAGCCACGGATCAAGTGTTGTTAATACCGAGGAGAGAGTGAGCCATCAGATTACTACAAATCGTGACTGTTGGATTATAATTTACAAATGTACATAGTAAAGAAACACACTTTACCTAACTCTACACTAGACCAAGTTATACTTAACTATTTCCTATGTGTCGGAATATCCTACCATCCCCCCTTAAGAAAAACTTGGGATAGGATTGAAGGATTTAAAAAGGTGAGACAAATGGAGAAGGAAAGAGGCATTAGAGCCTATCCCCCCTTAATGATAACTTTCCGGAACTCCAACCATGGATCGAAGTTTGGTAAACTTCTCTTCTGTGAGAGCCTTTGTAAAGATATCGGCTACTTGATCATTGGTTGGAAAATACTGCACTTCAAGAACATGATCATGAATGAGCTTTTTGATGAAGTATATGTGGAGCTCAATGTGTTTCATATGCTGATGTTGAACTGGATCTTTACATAGCTAAATGGCACTCTGATTATCACACCAAAGTCTAGTTGGATGTTGTTGATGAAGAGCAAATTCAGACAGGATATGAAGAAACCACATGGCTTCCTTGTTGGCTTCAACGGAACCACGATACTCTGATTCTGCTGAAGAAAGCGAGATGCCACTTTGTTTCTTTCAAGATCAAGTAATAGGTCTTGAACCAAGAGTGAATACATATCCTGCAGTAGACTTTTTTTCATCAGGTCACCAGCCGAATCAGAATCAGTGAAACCAATCAACAATGGAGATGCTCCTGCACTGTAATGAATCCCGAACTGAACTATACCTCAAATATATCGAAGTATTCTTTTAGTTGCTTTCCAGTGACCTTCATGAGGTTGGTGCATAAACCGAGCAACAAGACCAACGACAAAGGAAAGGTCAGGACGGGTATGGGTTAGATACAGAAGTTTACCAACAAGTTGATGGTATAAGGTAGCATCAACTTCAGGGGTAGTACAAGTGACTGAAAGCTTGAATCCAGACTAAAAGGGAGAAGGGGCTGGCTTACAGTCTTCCATGTGAAAGTAGTGTAGAATATCACAGGCATACTTGGACTCAAAAAGGGTAATACCTTCTTTGGATTGCAAGGCTTGAATACCAAGGAAATAATGCAAGTGACCTAAGTCTGTCATTTCAAACTTCTTTTTGAGGCTAGAATTCACATGGTTTATATGGTTGGGATCACTACCAGTAAGGATAAGATCATCAACATAAATAAAAAGGATAGTGAAGGACTTACCCACTTTCTTGGTGTAGACAGTGTTGTCAAAATGACACCTAGAAAAGCCATTATCTAATAGAAATCTATCCATTTTGGCATACCAAGCCCGAGGAGCTTGTTTGAGACCATAAAGAGACTTCTTAAGGCGACAAACAAGGCTAGAGTCATTTTGGATAAAGCCAAGGGGTTGTTCCATGTAGATTTCTTCATGCAAATATCCATGTAAGAAGGCAGATTTAACATCCATCTGATGAACTTCCCATTTAAAGGAGGCAGCAAGGGAAAGAACAAGGCATATAGAATTCATTTTTGCAACAGGGGAGAAGGTTTCAGTATAGTATTTGCCTTCAACTTGTGAAAATCATTTAGCAAAAAGACGAGCTTTATGTCTATCCACTTTTCCATTTGGTCCAAACTTTGTTTTGTAAACCCATTTGTATCTGAATTTTTTTTTTTTACTTTTGGAAGAGGAACAAGATCCCAAGTATCGTTTGTCAATAAGGAACGATATTATTCATTCATAGCATCATCCCAATCTGGATGACTGAAAGCTTCTTCAAAGGTGTCTGGATCATGTTTTTCTGGAACTTGAGCCAATAAGGAAGAGGCTCTTTCGAACTGAGAACGTGTGCGTCATTGATCTGCAGGGTCACCTGCAGGAGAACCTGCTGCATCCCGAGTAGAGCGGACCCATCTTAGAAGTTGTGGAGTGGAAGGAGTATCTTCAAGAGGTGAAGGAGGATTTTCATCCTCACTGTCATCATTTGAACTAGAAGGAATGCTATTAAAAATAGAAGAGATAGAGAGAGGTGGCACATACGCTGAATCAGGCTCGTAGGCCAAAGGTGGCACACCCGTCGAACTAGGCTCATAGGCCGATATATTTTCATCAAATTTTACATCTCTTATAATGATTATATTTTTGGATTTTGGTTGAAGAAGTATATATCCTTTGAAATCTACAGAATATCGAACAAAAATGCATTTTTCACTCTTAGGTTGTAAGGCTTTATGTTTTGCATCTGGAATATGGGCCCAAGCATCACTTCCAAAAACATAAAAGTGACTTACATCTAGTTTGATTGAGCTCCAGGATTCTTCTGGAGTTACATTCCTTAAAACCTTAGTAGGAGTGCGATTTACTATGTAATTTTCACAGTTAATTGCTTCTGCCCAAAAATTGAGACTAAGTCCTTTATATTGAAGCATACAATTAGCGATTTCTTTTAAGGTGCGATTCTTCCTTTCAGCTACACCATTTTATTGTGGAGTATACATAATAGTATGTTGCAATTGAATGTCATGCTCAATGAAAAAGTTGATAAATTTGTTGTTAACATATTCTCCTCCATTGTCTGATCTTAACTTAAGAATTTGATGTCCAGATTGTTTCTCAACAAAGGCCTTAAAGGCCAAGAACATGTTAAAAACTCCACCCTTGAGTTTTAAGAAGTATACCCAAGTGCGTCTGGAAAAATCATCAATGAAAGTTAAGAAGTACTTGCAACCAGAGAAAGAAACAGCAAGAAGTGGACCTCATAAATCTGTGTGCACAAGTTGAAAAGGGGTTGAAGCGTGCCAAGAGGCACATTTTTCAAAACTATCTCGATGATGTTTTCTGAGTACACATCCAGAGTAAACACCATCTCGGCAAGATACCATAGGAAGACTTGTCACCATATTTTCTTTACATAGAGTTTGAAGAGAGCGATAGTTTAAGTGACCAAATTGCTCATGCCAAATTTTTCTCACTTCATCATTATGAGCAACAAAAATGGAGGGAGGAAATGATGACCTAAAGTTGTCAAAATTATACAACCTTGTGGAATCATAAACAATTCTAGTAGCTAAAATATGTCTGGGATCTTTGAGGTCCTTGATTACAACATCACGAGGTGAGAATTCTACTATTTCCCTTCACCTGAATGAGTTATTTGATAAACAGATAGAAGGTTGCATGGCAAGGTGGTAACATATAGTACATCATTAAACTAGCCATTATCTAGATGAATGGTTCCATATACTACAACAGTAAGAGATCTATCATCACCAACATAAATATGTTTGGTGTTACAATCATTTAAACAAGAAAAAATCGCTTTATTTTTTGCCATGTGGTAAGAAGCTCCAGAATCAATGAGCCACTCATGAGAATGAGAATAAGAAGATACATTTAACGCATAACCAGATGCTTGACAACCACAAGCAGAAAGTGCCATTCTTGAAGATGAAGTTGAAGAGGTCTCCAAATTGATGTGGTGCTTCTTCATTGCTGCTTCCAAGGCTTCCATCTTTTTAAAGCATTTGGACTCTACATGGCCATCACAATTACAAAAGTTGCAATGTCTATCTATTTTCTTACCTTTGTTTTTAGTTGCCTTATCATCTTGGTGAGTTGCTTTTTCAGTTTGTGGCTGAAATTTCTTAGGACCCTTGTTTGGTTTAGGGCCATACTTTTTAGGATACTGCTTCTTGGGATTCTTTTGATATGGTTGTTGTTGGGCTGCTAAGGCTTTCTTACAAGCATTTCCAGAAGTGATAAGACCAAGGTGTAAGATTTTTTCTTGTTCTCTTATCAAAGAATCACAAAAGGCATTAAAAGAGGGGTTCTTGTAGGCTGTTCCTTGAGAAATGAGGGCTTCTATAGTGGAATCGAAAGGTGGAAACAAATACAGAGTATGCAGGGCCAAGCTTAGCAAGAATGGAATAGATGAGGCTACCATCTTCCTTTTTGACCTTACAACCTTCTAAAATAAGTCTAAGGGTCTTTAATTTGGACAAAAAATCTTCAATAGAGGAGAAATTGTTGGGGTCCAAAGTAAGAAACTCATTTTCAAGCTAGTGGGCCCTGATTTGATTTTGAATGCCAAAAATAATATTTAGCTTTTTCAGGGCTTCATCAAGGGTGTCAATTTCAAGTATATGAAATCGAAGATCTTGAGCAATGGACATTCCTATCAACCCTCATGCTTGATCTTGTTTATTTTCCCATTTAGTGGCTTTATCTCCATCGGTAGGTTTAGTTTCTTGTCCTGTGGCTATTCTACAAATCCCTTTACTTCTAAGTAAATCTACCATGTGAGGTAGCCATTGGAAATAATTGGTGCTGTTAAGAATAACCGAGCAAGCACTTTCCATTTAAAAAAAATAATTAAATTGAAAAGGGCTAAAAATAACAACTCCAATGGAAGATCTCGAAAAATTAGGCCAATTAAAAAAAACGGCTCGAAAAACAGCTTCCAGATGAAGAAGTTATGCCTTTTTAAAAAAACCGAGTTGTAGCTGCCGAATAGTTACGTGAACGGTTTGAAATTTGATGATGAAGTTCTACTTTGAAAAAAAAATCCCGCCCCTTTAACAATTTTTTTTTTACAAAAAGAAGCTTGAGAAAGAGACCTGAACCCAAGACCTCTATTCTCATAAACTAACTTTACACCAAGTGAGCTAGTAAAAAGATTCTGTAATTGTTTGAAAGGAGGAAGGGTTTTTTTTTTTTTTAACTCTTTGTTGTGCGTGCTTTTTCCCGCAAAAAAACATAATAAATCTGTGCACACAAAAAAATGAAATTCAAGCCGATGGAACGTTAGATTTTTGGTTAGCCTTACTGGCAACTATCCTTTTTTTGCTATTTCTGATTTCCCGAGATTACACAAAGACATAGGGAAAGAGCATACGTAGCAAAAAAAATCCCTTCTTCTTGTTTTTGATTTGATGAGATCACACACAACACAGAGAAAATAGCATACACAAGGAAGAGGGTATATATCTGGAAAATAAATAAAAAATCTAAACCAACATAAACCAAGGGAACCGAAATAAGAAGAATGATTAACAAATATAACTGCAAAGAAGATACTTAATACCTCTAGATCTAAATTGACATAACTTGGGCAACTATAAACCTTTTTGCATGAAAGGAAATGGGTTCCTCACTGTAACAGATGCTTAAGACACAACAGAGCAGTTCTCCAAGCCCGAAAAAGTTTAGAATTAGAAGATCTAGAAAACGACAGTCGCATGCAGTCAAAACAGCTTTGGATTTGGATCAACAATGGATGCGACCCTCAAAATAGCTCTGATACCATGTAGGAATTTACAGGGTAAGTTCCTTAGATCAAATACCAAATGTCACCACTCACAAACAGATCAAAAATTAGTACACCTATATATCACGTGGTTAAAACCCTCGAAGAGGGAAACAGTCCACGACCTGAGCCAATGCGGCCACTTCAGGAAATTTATTAATATAAAAATAAAGTTTATATATGTTTCTCTCATAAGCGGTTATCAGAAAAATCACCCTCCATGCTCTTTAAATAGAGATCATGGACCAATCGGGTGTTAAGCCACAGATTAAGTGTCGTTAATACCGAGGATAGAGTGAACCGTCAGATCACTACAAATCGTGATGTCAGATTATAAATTACAAATATACATAGTAAGGAAACACACTTTACCTAACTCTACACTAGACCAAGTTATACTTAACTATTTCCTATGTGTCGGAATATCCTAACATTACGCATTTCACTATATCAAAGATATTGTGAAACCCTACCTAGATGACTTATTGGCCCATTCTAAGAGACATCGAGCTCATCCTATGCATTTACGAGCCATTTTCCTCTGATTTAGGCATCACAATATTTGTTTGAATCCATACAAGTGTTTTTTTTGTGTAAAATCATGATGATTGTTGGGATTTATCGTTTCTAAGGAAGGCATTTGTGTCAATCCACTTAAATTCGAGGCTATCATCAAGTTCTCTCCTCCTTCTACTTTTCGCCAACTCCAAAGTTTTCAAGGGAAAGAAAACATTTACATCTATTTATCTCTAGATATTGTGATCTAATTAAAGGATTCACTTGAATTTTGAAAAATTATATTCCCTTCATTTGAGATGAGCTTGTTGATAAATCTTTTGATGCACTGAAACACGTGTTGACCCATGCACCGTTACTGCATCCACCTGAATATCATCGAGATACATTTTTGTATTTAGTTGCATCCAGTTATACCATAATGGTATTAGTTTAGGAATATGAATCCGCCTCTGAACATGTGATTTATTATTTGAGTAGGAATCTTACACGTACTAACATTAAACACACACATGTGGAGAAAATGTCCATGGCAACTGTTCAGGATGTCAAACACTTTCGTCACTACATATTTTTACACAAAACTAATGTGAACTCTGACTGCAACCCTATGATGTATATTTTGACTAAACAACTGCTAGGGGGAAAATAATATAAATGGATTGTTATTCTACAAGAGTTTGATTTGGAATTTGAAAAATCTAAATCTAAAAATTCATTGGTATTTGATGAATTATTATGTGACTTTCCCTATACTAAATCTGAAACCATGGCAGAAGATCATCTTCCCGACGAATCCCTGTTTCTCATCTATAATTTGGATCCTTGGTATGGATATATCATTATATATCTTCAAACTCAAACTTTTTGGCCTGATCTGTCATGATCTGATCGTCATAGAATTCGATACCAATCCTAGAAATATATTATTGTCGACGATACCTTTTATCATCGTGGTGTCGATTCTGTTTTTCGACATTTTTTAATGCACAAAGAAGCCGAGAAGGCGTTAAATGACTGCCATTCTAGAGTATGTGGTGGTCATATGACTGGGTTTTCCACTGCCCAAAATATACTGCGTGCTGGCTATTAATGGCTGTCACTATTTAAATATTGCATTATTGCGGTTAGAAAATGTCACAATTGCCAAATTTTTGATCGAAAGATGTGTGCACCTCCCGCTCCTCTTCACCCAATCATATTTTTCGGTCCATTTGCAAAATGGAGCATCGATTTCATTACATGTAACCCTCACTCGGCTAGGGGGCATGGGTATATTATTCTCGTAGTAGATTATTTTACAAAATAGACTGAGGTGATGCCTACATTCATGAATGACGGTGAAACTGCAACTATTTTCATATTCAATCATGTGATTGCTAGGTTAGGCGCACCCCAAGCCATCGTCATAGACCATGGTAGCCATTTTTGAAAATTTATGATGACTGCACTTTTCGCTCAGCTCGGATTATGCCATGAAAATTCTACAACTTATTATCCACATGCCAATGGACAAGTTGAAGTTGTAAACAAATTTTTGACCAATGTGATCAAGTGGATTGCCGGAATTCATAAAACTAACTAGCATACCATGCTTTTTTCAGCCTTGTGGGAATACCGTAACTCTGCAAAAACATCCACTGGTTTTACTCCTTTCCAACTCGTTTACGATTTGGAAGTTATTTTACCTATTGAATGTGAAATTTCGTCACTAGAACTAGCCATTGAATTATTACTAGCTACCTTTGCAAAGGAAGAACACCTTTTATACTTAGCACAATTATATTAAACTCGCCGCAACGTTGCACTAGCCAGCGAGGCTCATAAAAAACGTGTTAAAACTCAATATGATTGAAGTGTTAATCCTCGTGTCTATTCAAGAGGTGACCTAGTCTTAGTCAAAGACCAAACACATGATAAAATAGGTACTGGTAAGTTTGAACATATGTGGCATGGCCCTTACATTATTAAACTTGTACTTGCAAAAGGGGCCTATGAGTTAGTTGATTATGACGATGTCTCTTTAGGATAGCCCAAAAATGGTCTCTATATGAAGAGATATTATGCGTGATTTACCCTGTGGAGATCTTTCTTCTACATTTATTATACTTTTTATGAGTGTGTGCCATATATTAGTTATTTTTCTTACGAGTGTCTACTAATTTTCCTACTTATATTGATTACTCTTGATCTGAAGATGTCGACGTTCCCTCAAACTTACATTGGCTTTGCTGACGATGCTTGTCGTAGTACTGAGAATTTATATTCCAAGCACGGTTCTTCTATTCACCCATTGATGAGTTAGTTTCTATTCATGGGATATGCGTTGGTCAAACAACGAAAAACATAGCAGAATATAGTGCAGTCATTGAGCTATTATCTGATGCCATTTAATTTGGCATTCGACGTTTGTTTTTTAGGTTAGATTCACAACTCATTGTATTACATTTAAACGATGTCTATACAGTTGGAATTCCAACAATGTTAAGAATTTTTTTTAAGGGTTCGTCTCTTGGAAAGAAAATTTGATTACATAAAATATTAAGACATTTCAAGAAATTCAAATATTTTCGCTCATGCATTGGCTAATCAAGTATTAAATAGACATTTTCAACATTGAAGTAAATCAAAACAGTATTTCATCCATATTGAACAAGATACTTAGAAAATAAAAGTAGTAGTCATCATTAGCTTAATAATTGTCTGCCAAAGTGTGTCAAAACATATACATTAGCCAAGGAAATAGGCTTTTGAAACCTTTATTGTCTAAATATGTTGATCCATAAAACAAAATGTATCCCTAGAATGATTATCATCTACCCATGATGATGATCATGGTAGAATACTATAGCGTGTGCCACACGACGTAGCAATCACCTCAATGGCCCTGGAACCCCAACCATGTGCCTCTGGTATCGAAGAGGTAAGTCATATGTCCTAGTCTCTGGAATATATATGGTAAGCCTCTCCAAGTTGTGCTCCAAATCGGTTAAGGATTTTGCTGAGTCAACCTATGGTGGCATAGCTTCTATGGGTTGGTCCCCTCGCCAGTCAAACCGTCGTAGTCCTTCTAGTCGGACTGGGCCTACATATGAATTAGCATTTCAACAATTAGCTTTGGATGATTAAAAGCAAATAAAAATCTAAAAAACACAAAAATATCAAAACAAGACATTTTCACCCTGTGTCATCCCACTGCATTCCAGCTGGGAGTGCCATGTCTGGGTTTCTCCTGTAATCCATCCCTGCACACGGGAAGTCCTCAACCATGAAAATTTTGCTTCTCAGCCACACAAAAAATTGAGGTGTATATCTCACAACTGGGCCGCCATCGCCACCATGACGAGCCATCAACGAAATCCATCGCAACATGCGAGGATATGTAGGCCCTGTTAGATCCACCATATGTTGTTGTGGTATGAGGAGTTGAATCCTCTTGAGAGGAAATGATATAAGGATGACACCATATCCAAAATTCTTCAGCTTACCCTCCTTAGCTCTAGTTAGTTTCCCCTTCATGTTAAAAACCACTCCCTCACACTAGTTAAAAAAAATTCCCTCTAAACACTCGACCACAGTCTGCATCTGGGCCTTTGTAGCCATGTGAGGAGCTGCACTACCACACAGTTTTGTAACTGTGAAAGCAATAATATTCAAATCAAGTAGCTGGATAGTTTTGATAATTATCTGAACATCTTTGAGCTCTGAATGAGGAGAACAATTTCACCTCAAGTAGGATATGGTATATTCCCCACCTAGCCTCGCACCAAACAAAGAAATATCACATCCTCTACGGGACAATCTAGTGATAAAGTAAATATCCTCTGAGTCAATAACAAGCCGGTGATCACCAATAATAAAACATTGTTCCTGTATATCCCAAGCTCTCACTAGCCAAGTCATCAACTACACTTGAGATTTCATCCCTGGAATGGACCAAAATTTATAAATGCTGCAATTTTGAGAGCTTATAAGGTTTTCAGACTATCCATGGCTTATGCATAATGTGTTTTGTCCTCTCCTTCTCTCCACTCTAGCATGTTTGGTTCAAAAACCTTGAAAATGAAAAATTAGGAATATTAGAACCTTGAGTGAGAAATATTGATGATTTTTTGTGGTCAAATTTTTATATTTTAGAAATCCCATGGCGCCTGCGCAACTTTTCCTTACACAATGCATTTTTGCATAGTTTTTCAGACAAAAAAAATCACAACCAATGTTATTCTGTATGTAAAAAATCATCGGGGTGTGTAGCCACGATGAGGAAAAACCGTGCACCCCTGCGGGCGATTTCTAAAAACATAAACCTCCCCAAAACATAATTGTAAAGACTAAAAACAAAAATTTAATGGTTGAAATGCAAGATATGGAAGAGATCTATTGCCTGGAAAAGGCAGTTCGTCGATTGGTTCACTGGTTCACTCGATATCAGCTCCAGAAGTTTTGTGGTAAAAACCCTTTAAAAATGTTTTAAAACTAAAATGGTGAAAATAACTTACCTTTTTTAACTTTTATAAGTTTTTGGTGATTAAAATATTATTATTTTATTCCTTTAACCTATTAGAAGTAATTTTTTTCAATATTTTTACCAAAATGAAGAGCATTTATTGTGATTTATTGAGTTTTTATGTGCAGAGTACAGGTTGTGGTAAAAAATGAATCATTTTGATTATGAGTAAACTTTTATCACTTTTTTGGACTTTCGAAAAACATGAAAAATCAAAACCTTGGAGTCATTTTTTAAGCCCTTTTGGACTCCCTAAACATGAAAATATTTCCAAGCACTTGACTATTCAAACTTGTTAAAATAAATGAACAATTTTCTATTTGGTATAAGTTTACCCCTTTTTCGGACCAAACTAGACTATTTACGAATAAGGTATATGTTGACTAAGCATAGTCAATAGAGTTATCTCCTGCATTATTTTATCCTTTTCGGGATTGAGGAAAGAAATTTATGAAAAATAACATTATGGAGTTTACTTATGTTTTTATCTTGACTCCCTAAAACTGAAAAACACCTAATTTTACTTTCTCCAGGCTCGTTAAAAATCTACGTTGAAATAACTAATTGAGTTTTCTTTATGTGTCTTTTCAAACAATTTAAATGTGAAAAACATTGAACCACTCCTTCCTAGGACTTGTTAAAAATAATTCGAAGGACTCATTCGAAGGATGAACCTATATATGACAAGAAAATGTTCTCCTCCTCAAGCTTGACAAAAATAAAGAGGTACTTGCTAGTAATGGTGGGGGAAAATTGGGAAAAGGTATTCATATTTGTATTTGTTTTAAAAGAAACATATCTCTCTTGAACACGACACTTCGTCACACTTGTGTCTAGGTTGGATAATCCATTTGTCTTACAGTTAATCAAACCTCATTGAAAGTCTTTAGCTGGTTTTAGGTATTATCGTTGAGTCAAATGCTTCCAAGTAAATTGTCATGTCATTATGTGTTCAAGAGAAGTTCAACCTCGTTTCATATTCCTTTGCAAATATTAGCCTCCATTCGCGTTGGGCATCCCTGAGTCATTCCTTGCAGAATTTTTTTTTTTCAACTTGACATAAAATTTTCGTGTCATAGGCCCTCCTGAGACATGTCGCTTCCTATCGAATTTAGCTCATTATCTAGGAAGTTGATCCAGAAACCTTATCGATACGTTGAATCCTGCATGCCCTAATGGCATGTTTCTTGCCTTTGACGACAAGTTTACATCATTAACCTTTGATCAAGCGACTCTGAGTGTTCTATTACAGATCACCTAATCACACTTCATACATTGTACTGTAGTACCTTGAGATCCATTGTCATTATTGGTAGTTTCTCTCGCACTTGTTAATGGTTTTCATTATCGACCAGTAATCAAATGGTTTCTACCATGTTTGACTTCAACACATTCAATCACATGGCTAGATTCGTACTTATCGAGAGATGGAGATCAATACCCTAGATCTAGTTTCATCCATCCAGGCTGCAAGGAGTTATGTATTCATGATTATGTAGACCCGTTCATAACAGATGGATGCGTCCATACTGTGTCTACTATTGACGTGATTCTAGGCTATTTCTGTACTAGTACTTAGAGTTAGTTTTTCAGAGTATGGGGATACCTACATCAGTGATAATTATACATATTTGCATTGTAATCCATGATTGTTCATTGCAGGTTTCCAACCAATGTCTCTGATCCAATATTTGGTATGATAAAGCACTTCAATATTTTTATGACTTTCTAGACTTCACACTTTAGGGGGTAATCTGTTACACGTTATTTTGTCACCATGACACTTGACAGTTAAACTGGATCTATCTCCATCCATACTTATGTTTCAGTACACTTCTTTACATGTCAAACGTTCATATTCTTTTACCAAGTGATGAATTTTGGGTTAAAGGGCTCTTTGACCTCGTAAAGATTAATTTTTCACTTTTCTTAGTCATTTGATGCGCATGCGCAGTTACTGCCATAAATTCCTACATAGTTATGCACCATATTTTCCATTAAAAATTGCACAACTGACTCAAAGTAAAGTAAAAATAAAAATTAAGTTCTAGAAGCATATTTGGGCACATATATCCCAACTAGAAGCCTCTGAGTCACATCAGTTTGAGCCAAACCCCTCTAAACATGGAGCTAATTACCTTGGATCATGGAACCCAGATCCCACTATTTGTGGATCTCATCCATCTTTTGAGGATCTGAAACCTCCTCCATTTGTCCTATAAATTGAGATGAGACTTCAGGGTTAGGGGAGTTCACTGATGGTAGTATTATGCTGGTAGTTTTGGATTGGGAAGCTTATCATCCAAGGAGGAATATTAGAGGAATTTTGGAGGAACCTTCATGAAATCAAGGATTGGTTGTAAGGATTCTCTTTTATCCCTGAATAATAGATTTCGATACTTTTTATCATTGTGTTGTTTTATTGGAATTGTGAATGTTTTATTCTCATGTATTCATTATAACAATTTCAATTCCTAATCTCCTTGATCTTTAGGATAAACTAGTTTTACATTATTATACTGCATATGACTTTGATCCTTCATATGTCGGTGTTTGCGGGTTTCTTCAAAGCATTGAGGAGCTAAATCAAGACAGATTGATGGATCGTCATCATGCATATCGTTTAAAATGTTAGAGCATCATCCTCTTATTTTAGTTTAATAATCTAAATTGAGTTAGCTTAGCGAAAGAGATATTATTATGTCATTTTTTTTTTCTAGTTCTCTGTTAGGATTCTAGGGATATCGCTCTTGTCCGCAACAAGGATTTATCCATATAAAATTGAGTGAGAGATCATAGAGTCTGAGTTGTGGGAGAAGCAATCGTCATCATGCATATCGTTTAAAATGTTAGAGCATCATCCTCTTATTTTAGTTTAATAATCTAAATTGAGTTAGCTTAGCGAAAGAGATATTATTATGTCTTTTTTTTTTCTAGTTCTCTGTTAGGATTCTAGGGATATCGCTCTTGTCCGCAACAAGGATTTATCCATATAAAATTGAGTGAGAGATCATAGAGTCTGAGTTGTGGGAGAAGCAATAGAGGACGAGTTTCAAGGTAGAAAAGTGGTGATCGGGAGCACATAGTCTGAGCTGTGGGAGAAGTAACGAAGGATGAGTTGCGAGGTAAAAAAGTGGTGAACGAGAGCACATATCCTTAGTTGTGGGAGAAGAAACATAGGATACGTTGCGAGATAGCAGAGTGTTGATCACATGTTATGCTAAGCATAGTACAGAAGATGTGGTTGTGCAAGACTGGAGGAGTC
The DNA here is from genome assembly GCA_034641835.2 of Pinus albicaulis. Taxonomy (NCBI): domain Eukaryota; kingdom Viridiplantae; phylum Streptophyta; class Pinopsida; order Pinales; family Pinaceae; genus Pinus; species Pinus albicaulis. The sequence goes on from CM076584.1 coordinate 49,014,843, forward strand.
AGAGTTTCAACAGAGGATCAAAAGAAGAATTAAATTATGTGACAGAGTGGGTTGGTATTTATATTATTTGTAAATGCCTCTATTTTTAGTTTGAAAATTGTATGAAATAGTAGAAAAATGGCAACAAAAAGTGGTGGCCTACATTCAAAGAGGTTGGTGCCTCTTGGAAATTTGGTGCTTGCTATCCTAAGGAAGTTGGTTCCTTCAGTGAGTGGGTGCTCACAAAAAAATTGATGTAATTAATTGGGTTCTTAATTTACATCTTAAAACAACCAAAAATTGGTGGTTTTTACCCTTTGGATTTCCATGTGAAAAATACATGTGTCAATGTGTGTGTGTGTGCTAATCTTGAGAATTGTTGTTGAAAATATGAATGCTCATGTCTTAATGCTTATTTATTTACGAACTAATTCTCTCATAAATAGCATACAATAAAGGGATGAAGTAAGGAGGAGTTGGCATAGTTGGCCAGGAAACTGAAGCGTGGCTCAAGAAAATATAAAGGGAAGTTTCCCTTTAACTTATTTGATTGTGGAAGAGTGGGACATGTTTCTTCCAAATGCCCCTACAAAGGAAGTAATGAAAAGGAAGATGATCATAAACTGGGGAACAAATCTCAGAATTAACAGAAGAAAATATTCTGCAAGAAAAAGGGTTTCTACTCTAAAGAAGATATCTCAACACAAAAATCAGATAGCAAGAACTCTTCGGAGGATGATTCAGATAAGTATATGCTTATGGAATTCAGAACAAACTCTAGTAAACTGAGTACTATTGACTCTGAAGAGGAAGAAGAAGAAGAATGAGTAGTTGACCTTGAAGGTGCACTCATCAATGCCCTTGATGAGTTAAAGAAATCAAGGAAGAAGAATAAGATACTAAAGGAAAAAATGCAGTGTGTTGAATAAGGTATGTAAAACTCAGATAATGTGGAGTTTTCTTACTAAAAATAAAAACTTGAAGAAGCTATTAAGAGCAAGAATGGCCTAGTTCTTCTTCTAGAAGAAAAACAAGGAGCATGTGAGAAATTGGAAGAAGAGAACAAGAAGTTAAGACATGAGCCGCTCAAGGTAAGAAAGGAAACAATCTCAAGAACATGCAGGGACGATTTTATGTCCTTAAAAGTTGAACTAGAAGAAGCAAAGAGAAAGGAAGAAGTACTTCAAGATCTAATCCATGAATGGGAAGAGAACTGTCAAATTCTTGAGGCAGAGATTGTCTCCCTAAGAACGGATCTAGAGGGAAGGAAGATTGAGAGAGTTCTAAATGAGAAGTTCACTGAAGGCACAAGAAAACTAGATTAGATTCTAAACATCCCAAGGCCCCAAGGAATCATAATAGGTCTAGGATACTCAGAAGAACAAGATTCTTCCATGAGGAAGATGAACTTCAGGTCCACATGATTCGAACAATCACAGAGTTATGAAAAGAAGCATCAAGATAAAGTCAATGAAAATAAAAAGGTAGAAGGACAAATAGGAGATCATTAATAGAGAATGAATTGATCAACCAGGCATCCAAGTTACTCTCATGCACAAACTCGTAAGATTTCCAAAAATAGGAATGCCTATTTATTTTATGGTAATTTTTATAAGTGTCACATCGTTGGACACAAATATGTTTATTGTAGAATGATAAAAGTTGAAAGAGATGAAAATCCTAGATGTAATAAATTTCAAAATTTTAAATCTTCAAACTCTTCTCTTAGAAATCAGAATGTATTCTCTCCTTTGCTAAGTGAAGTAGAATGCTTCAAATATAATAATTTTTGGCACAAAGCCTGTGAGTGCACATGAAAATTTGAATACCTATCTAAGCCCCAAAATATTAGACATCCAACTATCCAAAAGGATAAGGGGATCTGGAAACGAAAAATTGAAAAGAGCATGCAGTGTGGACTCGCCTTATTAGCTCAGAATCAAGAAAACAAATGCTATGTGGATAGTGGTTGTTCAAACATATGACTGGGGAAATTTTTTTATTTATTTATTTTCGCTAAAGGAAAAGGACAGAGGAAACAATGCTCCAACAAGAATCAAGGGTAAAGGTATAGTCAGTCTTGATCCAAAGACAAAAGCACAAAATTTTCTATATGTATAAAATCCCAAGCAAAATCTCCTTAGTTTTAGCTAAATGTGTGATAATGGCTACGTGTGACCTTTCGATCGAAATACTGTGAGACTAAGAAACATGAAGAACATAAAATTGCTAGGAAGGGTAATCAAAACCCACAATTATGTATATGTGTTTGAAAATTCTGGGGTTAACTGCTATTTAAGAAAAACAAGTGAAGCACAGTTATGGCACAAGAGGTTAGGGCATATGAATTTAGGAAGTTTGGTAAAATTCAGCAATATGGGAGCCGTGAAAGGACTACCAAGAGTATTAAATCTTGATAACTCAATTTGTAATTCATGTCAGTTTGGAAAACAAACTAGGACTTATTTCAAGACAAAATAGTTTTCCTCATCCAGACCTCTGGAGCTCATTCAAGCACAAATATGTGGCCCAACTAGAAAAAATAACTTAAAAGGGGGAAGGTACTTCATGCTGCTCATTGATGGTTTCACCAAGTCCACTTGGATTGTGATTCTAAAAGAAAAAATGGAAGAATTCAAGCATTTCAAGAAGTTTAATGCTCAAGTAGAAAATGGGAAAGACCTAAAGATAAAATGCTTAAGATCAAAAAAAGGAGGAGAGTAAACCTCAAGAGAGTTTTAGGAATTCTGTTAAGATCATGGAATTAAAAGATAGTACTCAGTGTCCAAAAATCCACAACAAAATGGAGTGGTGGAGAGGAAGAACAAGACGGTTCAGAAAATATTAGAATTTAAATCTCTAAACTCTTCCCTTAGAAATCAGAATGCATTTTCTCTTTTTCTAAGTGAAGTATAATGCTTCAAATGTAATAATTTTGGGCACAAAGCCTATGAGTGTAGATTCATGCTTGAATACCTGTCTAAGTCCCAAAATATTAGAAATCCAACTATCCAAAAGGATAAGGGGAGTTGGAAACGAAAAACTGAAAATAGCATGCAGTGTGGACTCACCTTATAAGCTCATAATCAAGAAAACAAATGGTACATGGATAGTGGTTGTTCAAAACATATGATTGAGGAAATTTTTTTTTTCACTAAAGGAAAAGGAAAGAGGAAACAATGCCACCTTTGGAAATAATGCTCCAACAAGAATTAAGTGTAAAGGTATAGTCAGTCTTGATCCAAAGACTAAAGCACAAAATTTTCTATATGTAGAAGGTCTCAAGAACAATCTCCTTAGCGTTATACAAATGTGTGATAATGGCTACGATGTCACCTTTTGATCAAAATATTGTGAGATCCACAACATGAAGAACATAAAACTAGTGGGAAGGACAATAAAAACCCACAATAATTTATATGTGTTTGACAATTCTAGGGTTAACTGCTATTTAAGCAAAACAAGTGAAGCATATTTGTGGCACAAGAGGTTAGGGCATATGAATTTAGACATTTTGGTAAAATTCAGAAATATGGGAGACGTGAAAGGACTACCAAGACTGTTAAAGCCTGATAACTCAATCTGTAAGTCATGTCAATTTGGAAAACAAGCTAGGACTCATTTCAAGACAAAAGCGTTTTCCTCATCCAGACCTCTGGAGCTCATTGACACAGACATCTGTGACCCAACTAGATAAAATAACTTAAAATGGGAAAGGTACTTCATGTTGCTCATTAATGATTTCATCAGGGCCACTTGGATTGTGCTTCTAAAATAAAAATTGGAAGCATTCAATCATTTCAAGAAGTTTAAGGCTCAAGTAGAAAATGAGAAAGACTTAAAGATAAAATGATTAAGATCAGACAGAGGAGGAGATTAAACCTCAGGAGAGTTTGAGGAATTTTTGAAGAGCATGGAATCAAAAGACAGTACTCAGTGGCCAGAACTCCGCAACAAAATGGAGTGGCGGAGAGGAAGAACATGACAGTTAAGGAAATATCAGAATTTTAAATCTCCAAGCTCTTCTCATATAAATCAGAATGTATTCTCTCCTTTTCTAAGTGAATCTGAATTCTTCAAATGTAATAATTTTGGGCACAAATCCTGTGAGTGAAGATGCAGGTTTGAATACCTATTTAAGTCCCAAAATATTAGATATCCAACTATCCAAAAGGATAAGGGGAGCTGGAAATGAAAAAATGAAAAGATCATGCAGTGTGGACTCGCCTTATCAGCTCATAATAAAGAAAACAAATGGTATGTGGATAGTGGTTGTTCCAAACACATGAATGGGGAAAAAACAAATTTTTTGTCGCTAAAGGAAAATGACAGAGGAAACAATGTCACATTTGGAAACAATGCTCCAACAAGAATCAAGGGTAAAGGTATAGTCAGTATTGATCCAAAGACAAAAGCACAAAATGTTCCATATGTAGAAGGTCTCAAGCACAATCTCCTTAGTTTTAGCCAAATGTGTGATAATGGCTACGAGGTGACCTTTCGATCGAAATACTATGAGATCCACAACATGAAGAACATAAAACTGGTGGGAAGGAAAATCAAAACCCACAATAATATATGTGTTTGACAATTCCAAGGTTAACTGCTATTTAAGAAAAACAACTGAAGCACAATTGCGGCACAAAAGGATAGGGCATATGAATTTAGACAATTTGGTAGAAGTTAGCAAGACGGGAGCCGTGAAAGGACTAGAAATATTGTCAAATCCCAATAACTCAATTTTTAAGTCATGTCAGTTTGGAAAAAAACTAGGACTCATTGCAAGACAAAATAGTTTTCCTCATCCAGATCTCTGGAGCTCATTCACACAAAAATCTGTGGTCCAACTAGTGAAAAAAACTTAAAAGGGGAAACATACTTCATGCTGCTCATTGATGATTTCATCAAGGCCACTTGGATCGTGATTCTACAAGAAAAATCGGAAGCATTCAAGCATTTCAAGAAGTTTAAGGCTCAAGTGGAAAATGAGAAAGAATTAAAGATAAAATGCTTCAGATCAGGCATAGGAGGAGAGTAAACCTCAGGAGAGTTTGAAGAATTATGTGAAGAGTGTGGAATTAAAAGACAATACTCAATGGCTAGAACTCCACAACAAAATGGAGTGGTGGAGAGGAAGAACAAGACACTTCAGGAAATGGCCAGAGAAATGTTGGATGAATTAGGCATGTCACACACCTTCTGGGGAGAAGTAGCATAGGCGGCAGTATATATGTCCAACAAAACTCAACTCAGGCCTAATAGTAATAAAATTACTTATGAGTTTTGGAAGGAAATACCTGCATCAGTTAAAAATCTTAAGGTGTTTGGAATCAAGTGCTTCATCAAAAGAAATGATAAGAATATTTGAAAGTTTGATTCTTGTGCTGATGAGGGAATATTACTAGGGTACTCTATTCAGAGCAAAGGATTTAAATGTTACAACAAACAAACAAATAAAATTGAGGATTGCATTGATGTAATAGTGGATGAGATGGGTGCAACAACTGAATCCTCCAAAGAAAAGATAAAATCTAAGGATGAGGCAAATTCAAATATGGGGTGTTCGGACCAAGAAGAAACAGGTTCAGATTGTGAACATGAGAAGTCAAACACAACCTCAAGGCCAAAAACCCCCTCCAGGTATGTACAGAAAGAGCATCCTAAAAGTAAAATGTTGGGAGACCAAAGAAATGGTGTTGAAACCGAAAGAAAACTTATTAGTAGTCAAACCTACGCAAATCTAGCTCTTCTATCACATATTGAACCCAAGAATTTCAATCAAGCATGTGAGGACAAATTCTAGGTGAAAGCAATGAATGAAGAACTTGACCAAATTGAAAATAATGATTATAGATTCAGATTTCTGTGGTGTGAGTTTTGAGTTGTTGAGTTCGGAATCTCCATAGTAAGCATTTTTGCATCTACGTTTCGGGTCTAGAACAAGACCCATCATCAGGACAAATCCTGTTTATACCTGGGAGATGGTTCCAAGACCTAGAGGGGAAAATGTCATTGGAACCAAATGGGTTTTCAAAAACAAGATGAATGAAAAAGGTCAAGTAATCAAGAACTAGGCTCGTTTAGTCTACAAAGGATATGTCGAGATAGAGGGAATATATTTTGAGGAGACCTTTGCACCAATGGCTAGAATATAAGCAATCATAATTTTTCTATCCTTTACCAGTCACAAGAACATAAAATTATATCAAATGGATGTGAAGTATACATTCCTCAATGGAGATCTAGAGGAAGAAGTTTACATGATCATATAGAAGGTTTTATGCTCACCACAGAGGAAGGGTTTGTGTGCAAACTTAAAAAGGCTCTATATTGAATCAAACAAGCTCCCAAAGCTGAGTACAAGAGGATAGATAAATACCTTTAGCAACAAAGTTTTAAAAAGGGCATTGTGGATAGTAATTTGTACATAAAGTTTGATGGTGACCATCCACTGATTGTAGTGTTACATTGATGACATAATCTTTGGCAATGACATGGAACAACTGGGGCATACATTTGTAAAATGTATGAAAACAAAGTTTTAAATTTCCATGATTGGAGAGGTTTCTTTATTCCTGGGACTGCAAATCTCCCAATCTCAGAAAGGAGCGTTTATCTCCCAATCCAAATAGCTCTGAGAAACTATGAAATTTTTTTGGGTAAGAATATCGCAAGATAGTAAGCACACCTTACATGTTGCAAATTGCCCAAAGAATATGAGACACCTCTGGTGAATCAGAATAAATAAAGATCTATGATAGGAAGTTTGATGTATCTTACAACATCAAGGCTAGATGTCATGCAGACCGTAGGACTTGTGGCCATATTTCAGGCTTTCCCTCATGAAATTCATGTTGTTTTTGTTAAGAGGATTTTCAAATATCTTCAAGGGACAGAAGAATATGGGCTGTGTTATACTAAGAGCAAAGAATTTAAGTTGAAATCCCATAGATATGTTGATTGGGCCGACAGTATTGATGACAGAAAAATCACTTTAGGTGCAACCTTCTTCTTGGGGAGATCTCTAGTGTCTTGGGTCACCAAGAAACACGCCTCCATTTCCTTATTGACCGCTGAAGCATAATGTATTTTTGCTGCCACCTGTTGCACGAAAATTCTATTTATGACCGATATTTTGAAATATATCAAGGTAGAGTTGACAGATACCATTCCAATCATGTGTGGTAATAAAAGCGCCATTAGTATCTCTAAAAATCCAGTCATGCATTCAAATAAAAATCACATACCGATCAAGTTCTATTTTTTAAGGGAACAAGTTGCAACCAATGTTTTAATACTTGAGTATGTGGCCACTAAAGAGCAATTGAAAGATATATTTACTAAGCCACTTACAAGAGAACGATTTTAATTTCTCTGGAAAAAAATAGGAGTTGTGAATCCTCCCTCCAAATAACTTCATTTTGGTAAGGGGTGGAAGCTACTCAACATGTGGAACTCATGGGAGAGTAGGTTGCAATGGTTCAGGGGGAGTATTCAAGAATCAATATTTGCCATTGATGACAAAGGGGGAGAAGAGTTAATCGGAGAAGACCATGCCTAGCCTGAGGGGGAGCTTATGGTGTTTCCATTAATGCCAAAGGGGGAGATCGTTGGACAATGCGTGGATGTGTTAGTGTTGGCATTGATGTCAAAAAGAGTCAATAGTGATCCATTGATATCTGCAGGCTTGTGGTAGAGAATCATCATAGTAGCGGGCTTATTGAGAATCCATAAAATGATGACTATGGTGGTTAAGCACCCAACATTCCAAGCACAAGAGGAAAAAGAGTGAAGCAAAGTGTGGGAGAGAGTTTGGAGTCACCCTAGAGGAAAAAAATGTAATCCAATCCTACATCAAAATCTGTCCATTGGAAATTGCTCTGGAAGAGCTTTCCAACGACATATGAAAGTTCAAAAATGGGCTCTTGGATAAAAATATATGGTCTGTTGAAGTTCAGGGATTTGAAGCCTTGAGAAGGATGAGATATTAGAGTAGGAGGCTTACCAGGTATCAGAATATCAGAGGTTTGGGATATTGAAACATCAAAGCAGGTCAGTACATCAAAACCTTAGAGTAAGACCAATAAATCGAAACATCATAGTAGGAGGCTTATCTGGTATTAGAATATCAAAGGTCCAAGAAATTGAGATACCATAAGTGATTAACAAAAGTGTTATGATATCCAGTTAGCCTTATAGTGTTATTAGCCATGATAATTTCTGAAGAGAAATTAAGAAACGATTTTGTTCCAAAAAAAAGGTCTTGCGGGTCCCCTTCTCTCTCCTTTGGCATACCACATGGTGGCATGAGATTGGTTCTAAGAAGCTGCATTGGAAAATGACGTGGCAGTACGACATGGCACGTGGTAGGAAGAATCAATGTTATTGGGTGGCTTAGTGGAACAAATACGGGTGACATGTGTATCCACTAAGGAGTTTCCACATGGTGGTAAATGAGGTCATATCGGAGGTCGACATATCGGAGGATGAGAACATCATAACTTTTGTGCAAATGATTTCTAAAGAGTTATGATAAAAGGGTCTTCCCATGTCTCGTAGGCATGTGGTTGTGAGAGGTCGAAGAACCAAAAGCGCAGAGCTGATTAAGAAAGGGAGCCAAGGATATCAGGGTATAAAATTTCTATGATACGATATAACGTGTCTCCAATGGTGCATGCCAAGGAATTGAATAAGAACGGATGGGTCGAAAACTGAGGTTTGAATGCATTATCTCAGAGTTGGTATTTGCAGAGAAGAAGCCTTGCAACAATGCACCAATGACACTGGCTCATTTAATAAAACATTATCGTCCTGTGCACACATTTTTGAATTAAATAAAAGAGGGAAGAAGAACGTCCATACCCATATACTGTCCAACTCTGATGGGAAATAAATAGGCATGGGAATTCCATGTAACGTGAGAAAAAATACTGCAAATTAAAGGCTCAACATGGAAGAGTACACGATGAGTTTGTAAATAATTCGGAAGCATATTCCTGTGAATTAATTATATGGAAGAACTCGATGGTAAGACACAAAGGCAACATATTAAGGCACACTAAGATGCATTTGAGTGATGTTTGTACAAATGGAAAAAATATGACTATGTAGTACGCAACACTGGAACAAAACCAGTGAAATCCTATGTGCAAGGTAGAGAAAAAGTGTATTATTGAATTTGCTGAGTGGAGTGTGTTGTGGAAGCATTGTGGTAGTGTTGGGTGAGAGAGTACAAAGTATGAGATGTGGGAGAAACAAGGAAGGATGAGTTGCGAGGAAACATAGTGGTGATCAGGAGCACATAGTCTGAGTTGTGGGAGAAGCAACGAAGTATGAGTTGCAAGGCAGTAGAGTGGTGATCAGGAGAAAATAGCCTAAGTTGTGGGAGAAGCAACAGAGGATGTGTTTCAAGAAAAAAAAGTGTTTATCACATGTTATGTTGAGCATAGTACATAAGGTGTGACTGTGCAAGACTGGAGGATTCAATGTTTCAGTAGAGGATCGAGAGTAGAATGAAATTATGTGACACAATCGGTTGGTATTTATCTTATTTGTAAATGCCTCTGTTTTCAGTTTGAAAGTTGTATGAAATAGTAGAAAATTGGCAACAACAGGTGGTGGCATGCATTCAAAGAGGTTGGTGCCTCTTGGAAAGTTGGTGCTTGCTATTCTAAAGAGGTTGGTGCCTCTTGGAAATTTGGTGCTTGCTATCCTAAGGGTGTTGGTTCCTCCAGTGAGTGGGTGCTCACAAAAAGACTGATGTAATTAAGTGGGTGCTTAATTTGCATCTTAAAAAAACAACAAATTGGTGGGTTTTACCCTTTGGGTTTCCACGTGAAAATACCTGTGTCAATGTGTGTGTGTGCTGATATTGAGAATTGTTGTTGAACATATGAATTCTCATTTCTTAATGATTATTTATTGATGAATGAATGCTCTCATAAATAATAGACGGTAGAGGGATGAAGTAAGGCATATTCAAAAGAAAATTTTGAAAGTAAGCATACAATTATTGATTCACCCCCCCTCTCAGTAACTCCTTATTCTAACAAAGGAAACATGCCAAAGGCCTCAATAAGAAGACCAAAGAATCATAGAATATTATCATAAATATTAAGGTACAATTGGAAGACGCTAGAAAATTTGAAGAATCACTCAAAATAGAACTGGAAGAAAGCAGCAAGACAATGGAATATTTGGAAGAAAAGAGTCTCTCTATGAAAGGAAGAACAAAGAAAGAATGTCTAGCAACACTTTGCAAACAACTCCAAATTATTGTATGGAATCAAAAGTAGTCAAAGGCCATGCGGTGACAAGACATGATTAGGCGACGAGGAAACATTCTTGAGAGGTTCAAGTTCCTCAAGGATAGAAAAGGAAGACAAACATAAAAATTATGCATAAATTATTAAGGGTTCCATCAAGGAGGAAAGCTTGCTAGACAAACAAAAGGTTCAAGAGACACATAATCAAAAACCGACAATGAAGAAATCTCAAGAAGAAGGATTTTGTAGAACAACATCACAAATAAGACATCCTTTTCTCAGGTATCAAACTATCTTTCTTGGTGTTCTATTCTTGCAATAATTTTGAACATAAAGTTGTAAACTGCAAAGCCTATGCTGTGAAAAAAATGCACTTTTGAAGTTACTCCAAGAATTATTATCCCAAAAAATCTGAGGAAAATTAAAAGCATAATTATAACAAGTTTGGATACTTGACTAATGAAGGAGAATGCTACAAATGCAACAATTTCGGACATATGTCTAAAGACTGTAGGTTAATCACTCCTCCAAGGGAATCACAACATGTTTTCAAGGCTCCTCTATAGGTTTGGAAAAATAAACATGAAAGTTGTGCCATTGCCTTAAAGGGTCAAAGAAATAAAGTGTATGGTATGTCGATATTGGCTACTCAACACATATGACAGGGGATAAGAAAAAAATTGTATATATGCATGAAGATAGCGATGGAATAATCTCATTCATAAATGATGGCTCTATAATGGTAATAGAAAAGGGTGACTTTAAGCTTCAAAGAAAGAAAGCTACAAAAAAATATATCTTACTCATTGAAAACTTGAATCACAATCTACTGAGTGTAATTCAAATGTTTGATCAAGGGCACACACTATTGTTTGACTTAAAGAAATGTGAAATAAGGGAGAAATCAAGTAGGTTGGTGGAAACAACAACAAGAAATCCAAATTTTGTATACACCTTGGATGACATTGGAAAGGAAGGTTGTTTCTTGGCTAAAGAGGATGTGGATCTAGCACTTAATGATTGGACACATGAATCTCAACAACCTAGTCAGAATCAACAAAAAAAAAGTTGTGAGGGAAATGCTAGAGATTTCAAAACCAATTAGCATTTCATGGAAGCACTGTAAGCATGGAAAAAAAAAAAGTGTTGAGTTCAAGACCAATGAACATTCCACTTCAAAACCATTACAATACCTTATGCTAATGATTGAAGATTATACCAGGATGATAATAGTCAGGTTTTTGAAGAAAAAATTTGAAGCCTTTGAATGCTTTAGAATCTACAAGGAGATGGTTGAGAATCAAATGTGTGAGATCTGATAATGGAGGGGAGTTCACATCTAAATAATTCCAACACTTCTATTAGGAACAAGGAATAAAGAGACTATTATAAACAACCAAGACACTACAAAAAAATGGAGGCGTCAAAATAAAGAATATAAAAATTGAAGAAATGGCTAGGTCATGCTAAATGATTATGAATTAGGTGATGCATTTTTGGTCCATACAGTGGAGATAATAATACACATTCTAAATAGAGGAATTATTATAAGTAATAGTGACAAAACCCCGTACACACTATGGAAAGGAAGACCAACGAATTTCAAGCAGAGTTAGAGTTTTCAAGAGCAAATGCTACATTAAGAGGGAATATAACAATATCGAGAAATTTGACTCTAGAGTAGATGTTAGATTGAGGGGTCCTGACCTAGGTTCATATTTTATTGCGCAACCAACAAACCCCCCAACTACTGGCCCTTTCGGAAATGACCTGCTTGCGTAGATCAAAGTCTCACCTGAAGCAGTATGGGGGGGTGCTGAAACCAAGTTTCCGCACCCTGAGGAAGAAAATAATGTAGTGGTCATAAGAAGATTTATTGCAGACTTATATCGATCATAAAAAAATGTGCACAATATAGAATAATACTTTATCTGATCACAACACAGAATTACAGATCATTGCATTGCAAATGTATCATAAAAGAACCAGATCCATATCTAAACAATGCGTATTCACTTAAGCACATTAAACAATCATAACTATAACTTCATGCATAAATAACATATCTTCACACAGATACAAGTAACCATAACAAAAGTAAAGCGAACTTAGATAGAATAGTAGCTAAATAACACGGAGAGATAACACAATTTTTTCTGCCAAAATTAGTCCTTGTATTAATTTAGATTATTTGAATACATCAAACTTACCCTTACACTTAACCCTTCCAAGCACACAACTACCGAAGTTTGCACACAGCCAGGACTAGGTGTCCTCGCACACAACCAACATGAGCCTTTCTACCCAACCCAGACTGAACCCTTACAAAGTATTACAAATGCTTGAATTTAGATCGAAAAAATCAATAATAGCATCTCCCTTTCTTAGAATCGATCTCTATTTATATCATTCTAGTGCTTTGATACTATGGTCTCAAAGCATGGTTTGAGCCCCATAGTTTACCTTTAAAACCTTTTACATAAAAATAGGGACTTTGACCTGCCCCAAAGCCTCTTTACTCATTCGCGCAGTGCGCATATACAAAACGTGTACAAAAAGATACCAAAAAGTGTACCCTAGGGGACCCCGCTCCAATAGGCCCCCAACACAAACGTGTGAATCGTCCCGAGTAATTGTGGCGTTTTCTCCTTTATCTTGGCTTGAAGTGCACTAATATAATATTTTAGAGGGAGCACCATTTCCAGACTCTGCACAATGGCTTCCTGCGCTTGCAGAACGAACTTCTCCATGGTGGGCCCTTTAGTGGCCAGCTCGATACTTCAATATGTTTGTTTAATAGCCTTCAAGGTAGTGTCCAATGTCTGCAAGAGCTGAAGAGCCTCATCGCCCCATGGTTGCATGTGTGCCTCCAGAAATGCCTCTTTGCAACACATGTCCTCGATATCTGTTTGAATGATTCGGCCATCCTGTAGGTGGGCGAGGCGCTGTGGAAGAACAAGGGTAGGCACTACCGTCTGGAACTCAGCAAACTGCTTCTCTTTCTGGTGCAACTCGTTACGCAGCTACTGTACTACCAGGTCATTCTAAACCGAAGTCCAGACAACAATAGCCTCATCTAAAATATTGTCACACTGCGTTACTATGGCAGGAATATTGTCTGTGGCTTGTTTTACTTCGGCTGCCCTTTTGGCATGGAATTCAGGGGGATTTTTTGGCCGCAACTTCATTTGCAGATCAAATATTTGATGTTCAAACTCTGCACGGACGATCTGCACTTCGATGCGTGAGGCTTTCAAGGCGACAACCAACCCTTCCAAGTTTTCTTTCGGGGAAGATGTGGCGAGGACTGTTCGAACTTCACTACAGACTTGGTGAATTTTTGCTTCAAGAACAACACGCTAGGCTTCGACTACGCTACAGGCATCCTTCGCTTCTTGTTGTTTCTCTTGTGGTTATGTAGCCTACTTCTTTGACTCGAAAACAGATGTGTGAGCAACAACCTCACAAAATTGAAGTTCGTCAGTAATCATAGTGTGCATCAGGTGAAAATTCCCTACAGGTAAAATGCACAAGTTAATATTAATATCACCTGCACCTCTGAACTGGCCACGCGGGTTGGCATCCACATGGATGCCTGGTGCGGGGATTTTCACAAGACGAGCATCCTCGGTCACTGGTAATTCTATGTCCAATGGTTGCGTGCTGGTTACATGTGCACTCGTCTTGGTCTGGCTCCCTTGAGCAACGCTCGCATGAATCATGCTCGCTTGCATTTTTAGTTCCTGAATCCCAACCTATACTACTTCAAGCACAGACTTACACTGCACTTCCATATCCGTCCAAAAATCCTTGGTCGCATACGTGACTATGTTTTCAATCTCATTTAGGTCATCCTCAGTCAACATCATAACCTCTTCTCCAGTATCTTTAAAACCTTTTCTCTTCTTCCTCGTTCCACCAGCAGTCTGGGAACTACACTTTGTACCTTTGGAAGTCTGCACTTCGACTTGCTCCACCATATCTTTTGGAGTGGTACCATTTTTCTTTGGTTCAGTGTCTTTCTCCAAGTCAATAGTCTCACCGATGGTGGTTGGCATGGATTATTTCTTTGTAGGTTTCTCATTCATCTTCTTTGTTATTTTCTATGGCTGAGTACCAGTGCGTGGCTTCATCGGAATTTTAGTGATAGATGTGGACGCACCAGGCTCCAACCACGTTGGTGGCCATTCTATAATGACGTGGACCATATCGTCTTCTGTGACCAAATATGGTAACTCATACAAAAATCCCTCCATGGTGCCTTTCGCGCAGATGTGCATATTATGGAATGTTTATTTAAAGTCTGCTATCATCTTGTATTGATCATAAAGTGTCAGCGACAACATTGGCTTAGATTGCACAACCTGATACAGTGAAGCATCGAAAAGTACCCAAAAAATCATATTCTCCTTAACACGCGTGGGGTCTGATAAGTTCCACAGTGTCACGTATGGCGTGGCCTCATACATCCGGGGCTCTTTCTCGGGAAACTAGGTATCCTCAGGGGTCTTCCACCCAATTAAAGAAATCAATAATAGCAGCCAAGCATAACAGAATTTCTTACCCTCTTCATGTGATTTGAGCACATTCTCTAAAAATGATTTGCACAAATAACCCAACCAATTGTAGATCACCCCATTTTCACATCGATCAGCGAGAGAAATCACCTGCGCGGACACCTCCTATGGTCTACATTTGTGCATCATCTTTCAGGCCAAGATGAGTGTACCGAATTGAACAACAGGGTCAATTATCTCACTCACCACAAATCCTGTGCTTTTTCGTGAGACTTAGTACTTAGTTTAAATATGTTATGCGACAACTTTTTCTTGTGTTTTGCCTCCAAAATTGGAAATTGGGTTTGCGCCTTTAGTAGGTAGGCCAATGATCCTATGGATCAACGCAACATCAATGGGAATGCACTCTCCCAACCATAGTGCATCATCATGCACGAGCATGAGAAATTGTCGGGCACAAATATCATTTATTGTGCTGTGCCCAAAGTGAGGATTCTGTAGTAAATTCAATAGGCCTGCCTTGTGCAGACCCAACACCCATCTCTTCGGATCTAGGTGCACAATTCCCCCTTCATACTGGGCATGGTCAAGTTAGAGTTCTGGCACGAGCTCATGGAATTTTTCCACGTCCGTGATGTCCCAAACCTCTATTATGAGATGTGGTACTTTGGCAAACATGTCCCCTTCCATTGGGAATTTTTTAGGGATCAAAGACATTTGGATGCCTACTCGCACCTTGTCAAGATCTTTGGGAAACCTATTTCTTTGTCACCATTCACCACCATGGTAGGCCTCTATCCTACAATCTAAGACTCAAAAATATTTTTGAGAGCATTAATGTAACCTTTGATGAAACAAATACGAAGCAAGGATCGTCATCTTCAAGGAACGAATAAACACAAGAACCAAATAAAGAAGAAAAGGTTAAGGAAGAAGAAGAAAAATAATAAGAAGAGTTAACTACCAATCCATAAAAAAATAAAAAAACACCATCTAATCTCCCAAAGGTTGGTACTAAAAGAATAATCCATCAAATCATATTATTGGTGATGTAAATGCAGGAATAGGAACCAGAAGAAGCAGACCAAAATAAATTCATCTCTCTTTATTATCCACTCTTGAGCCTAACAATTTTAAAGAAGCTAGCCATGATGAACACTGGATTAAGGCCATGGAAGAAGAACTAGATGAAATTTAAAATAATGACACATGGGAATTTGTTCCAAGGCTGAAATAAAAAAATGTCATTGGTACAAAATGGGTCTTCAGGAAGAAGTTGAATGAATATGGAGAGGTAACTAGGAACAAAGAAAGATTTTTTTGTAAAGGATATGCGCAGGTTGAAGGAATAGACATCTAAGAAACATTTGCACCAGTGGCTAGGATGGAAGCCATTAGGATTTTCTTGGCCCATGCTTGCTCGAGAAGGATTGAGGTGTATTAGGTGGACGCTAAGTAGCCTTCTTAAATGGAGAATTGGAAGAAGAAGTCTACATAGAACAACCTGAAGGTTTTCTGCTTACTGACAAAAAACATTAGGTTTTCAAGTTAAAGAAAGCTTTATAAAGTCCCAAGGAGGGTCCTAGAGCTTGGTATGCCCATCTAAACTAGTATTTTCATAAACAAGGATTTAAATAGAAAATGCCAGTACCAGCCTATATAAAAGGTTGAAAATGAGAGTTTTACCATCATTGAAGGGTATGTGAATGAAATCATATTTTAAAGCAAAAATGACAATTTGAGTAAGAATTTTGCAAAAGACATGTAGAGTGAGTTTGAAATTTCATTACTTGGTGAGTTGACCTTCTTCTCAGGGCTTCAAATATCTCAAGAATATGATGGCATATTTATTTTTCAAACCAAGTACATTAAATAAATGTTGAAAAGGTTTCATATGGAAGACAACAAACCAATTAGCACTCCGATGGTGACCAAATGTAAGTTAAGAAAAGGTGATAAATCCAAGGATGCAAACCAAAGAATGTATATATATATGATTGGTATTCTATAATATGTAATAACTTCAAGGACATGTGTGATATAAGAAGTTTGACATATAGCATGTTTCCAAGTAGGACCAAAAGAATCCCATGTTGTTGCAGTGAAAAGTGTTGGGTTTGTGTTATATTCTTTCCACGACTAATCACGCGTAGGGGGGTAACAGGGGGGGCAGTGCCCCGGAAAATTTTTTTGGTCCTTATTTTCCCGTGGGCAGACCTGCCCATGGTTTTGTGCATGGGTTTGCACATGGTTTTGGGGCATGATGGTTTTCAGCCTCTGGTATTTTTTAGATCCGGTCAAGGGAACTACGGTTATGTTCTAATCCAGGGTTAATGGATTAGGGTTTATGTATGCTTCAGCATGTATATATATGTGTTGTAACACTAAAAAGGAATAGAATGAAAAATCAAGCTGGTCATCCCGATTTGGGATCCAGGGGAAAATCTCTGTGTATATCTGCTTTATGTTTTATGCTCTCGCTATTGTTTATTTTCTGTTTTTAAGATTCGTTTGCAGTTAATTTCTATACAGGGTTAAAACCTACAAAAAGGATCCTTCAATACCTCAAGTGAACAATAAATTTTGGTCTATGGTATCTAAAAGAAAATGTTCTAACTATCACAACCTATGCAAATTCTGATTGGGAAGGTAGTGTTGTTGATCATAAAATCACCAGTGGAGAAACCTTTTACTTGGGTAATTGTCTTGTATCGTGATTAAGTAAGAAGAATTCTTCAATATCTTTATCCACAACATAAGAAGAATACATCACAACAACCTCATATCATACTCGAGTCCTCTAGATGACGAAAAAATTGTAGGATATCCAAGTGAATTCTGATGATCCCATTCTAATGTTTTGTGAAAACACCAACACCTTAAGTCTCTCTAAGAATCGTGTCATGATTTCGAAAACAAAACACATCCATATTAAATATCGCTTTCTACGGGAACAAGTGTCAAAGAATAATATCAACATAGAATATATTAGGACAAAGAAACATATTGTTGACATCTTCACCAAACCTTTACCTCAGGAGACTTTTGGGTATCCTAGGAAGAAGCTTCAGATTCTACCAGGTTCACATTGATATGCATTCCAACTAGCCAAGCAGACATGGGGAGAAAAGGCATGTTAAAGGAAAAGAGAAATAGGTATCTTGTTAGGGGGAGTCACACTTTTCCATTGATGTCAAATGGGAAGAGAAAATAGTTTAGGAAATCATAGAGTCATATGGAGTCAGGGGGAGTAGTGATCGCAGGGGGAGTAAATGTGTTTTCATCAATGACAGAGAAGGAGATTGTTGAAAAATGGTTTTCATTGATGTCAACCCAAGCATCTCCAGAAGAAGCCCCACTTTTATTGACAAATATGACATGGAAAACCACAATTTTTGGGGTCAATATCAACTTCATTGGATGCTCCTCGTCATTTTGATTCTAACAGTATGTGGCAAACCAAAAGGCTCCTCATGATTTGAGAGATACACCCAATCAAAGTTGGTGCCACTTCTTGTGGTCAACAACCCCAACATGTTAGATGGTGTGGGAAGACAAATTTTTGATTGATTGTCAAAGGAAGGTGAATCAAAATTAATATCGTGACTTCCAATATTAAATTTGGGCTCCAAAGAAAGTTGGATTCTAAAACGTGTTAAATAATTTGGCTTTAAAATAAAATTTTGAATTCAATTTCAAAATTATATTCCCACGATAATTCAACCCAATTTTATGTGGGGATTTTGACTCCAACTAAATTAAAAAGTTTTAATTTTATTTCCCTCCAATTGAAGTTCATCTAACCCTCCCCAACCTCTATAAAAGGGAGGCTTGAATCCTCCACAAGACCATCAAATTATCTAACATCAATCTACTTTTTAACTTTGCGGCTGGGGGAGTCCTAAAGATCTTGAAGAGGGTCAAAGTATTTGGGGAATTCATGTCCGTTACATCTTTTTTGATTTGTGTCTGAGGGAATTCAGGGCATCTAAAGCAAGTATGAGGCACCTTTTGCATGACAATATGTGTCTATTAGGCCTCCATTATTTGTGGTATATTTTTTCTATATTGAGATTGTGGGTTTCATTGAATTTATGTTGCCATTCAACCCTACTTTTGATTTGTCCTAAGGCATTTTTTTGAAGGTCCTATTCGCCCCACCTTTAGCACACAATTCTATTGCAAACCCTTGACAATTCACAAGTCTGAGACACTATTTGATGTGGCCCTAATCAAAGGTTCCTATGAAGAAATTATCGGAACCGTGATTCTAATTTGAGTTTCCATTTTTTCCCCAATTAAGGGATGAACCCAGTTCATTTCCCTCTCAACAATATTCTTATAGACATTAAGATAATGGTTGCTTGTGCAAGGTTTGACATTTGTCAAGAAGGGTATGCATGCGACCCTGTTCTAGGGAACATTTGAAGAATTTGCAATCACTAGATTATGTGTGGTATTTAGTGGATGGTTCAAGTTTGTAGAGGCCTATTTTGGGGTAAATCAAGACCATACTTCCATGCCATAACCAATGCACTAATCTTGGATACTAAAATTTTCTATTAACTGATTTTTTGTGGCATATATGAGTCTTTGTTATGAAGTCTAATTCTGCGGCATTGATCTTTCATCACTGGTTTCAAAAGCATATCTATACCCTAGTTAAAAAGTGGTTTGAAAAAATTTGATTTAAATTGTGATAGATAAATATACAATTATCACTATATCTAGTTGCCTTGTATTTAAGGACTATTGTAGGAGTATTTTGAAGCAATGTTTATGACCACAAAATTTTGAAGCTTGGTAGGGACAATGTGAACAAATAAAAGGGAAGTGAAGGTAAACTAGTGTTGGAGAAGACATCTTAACATTATCAAAATTTACAATTAAAATGAAGAGAATTCAAAGATAATATGGAGTAAATTACTTGGCATTCAATGGCATAACAATGGCATTCTCTACTCAACACACAAGAGGTATGATTTAAATTAAAGAAGACTGTATATACAAAAGGCAATTTTGTAAGTTGATTATACAACAATAAAACCCATCAACAGTTGGTCTTGGATAATTGTGTTTGAGTCCTTGAAGCTAGGTTGTATGATAACAACAAATAATATTCATTGAATATCCTTATAAGTAGGTCACTGTCCATGGTACGAGAGACCCCATTTCATTCCTTCATTTTTAGGGTGGTTGGGTGGTGAAAGGCAGGAGAGTGAATTCTCCATCAAGTTGTAGTTTGAGAACACTTCAGGGTGGTAGGGTGGAGCTAGGTAAAGTTGGAGGTTGTAGGGTGTTGGAGCATCCTATCATTTGTAGCTGATAAAACCAAGGTGTTAGAGCATAATTCTAGTTGGAGTTGCTAAACTAAGGTGTAGGAGCATCCTTTCAAGAGTTGGAGCTACCTAATAAACTTGAACGATTTTATAGAGTACTAGGGAGTTGGAGCTTCCCTTTTAGTTGGATATGAAGCATATTTTGTACTCATAAAAATATTAAAGAAGTGTTTGGTAGTTTTTCTCCAGGAAGGGTTTCCACCTAAACAAAATTCTTGTGCACTGTTATTTTGATGTATTGATGTTTTTCTTATTGTTAATGCTCGAATTTTTTTATTAATTTACTAATTGATAAGAAATACTGATTCACCCCCCTCTCAATATTTCCAAAAAATATTGGTTACAAGATAGTAAATTGTAGAGCCTATCATAGAAATAATCAAATTAGAAATAAAATAAATGAATTTTCTTAGTTAACAAGATAAAAAGATAGTCGATTTGTAAATCCACAAAGGAATGATCCTTGAGATAACGATCCTTTTGCTCCCTTATTTGATGTTATTGAATGTGATAATTGTCATAAATTTGGAAATAAAGAAACTAAGTGTATAATTATAAATTCCAAATCAACTTCTCAGATCAAGAAAATACAAGAAGAACCCAATATTTAGAAGAAGAAAAAATAAGACAAGAAAATAAATTGTGGCATTGTTTTATATGCCCCAAACCAAAGCAATCATTGGTATGTTGATAGTGGATGCTCTAGGCATATGACTAGTGATGGGATTAAATTCTTGTCACTAAACTAAAATAATATAAGAAATGTTACTTTTGGAAATGATGCTCCAGGAAAGATCATAGATAAAGGCGCAATGAGCTTGGAAAATGTAAGAGGGAAACCTTAGAACGTCCTTTCTGTAGATGGACTCAAGAAAAACCTATTGAGCGTGAGCCAAATGTGTGACCAAGGATATTATTCTACTTTTCACTCCCAAGGTTGTGAGATAAAGTCAATAAACACAAGAAAAAAGTTTGTGAAAACCTAGAATAATGTGTACATACTCAAGGAAGAAAATGAGAAGTGTTATCTAGGGAAGCTTAACGAGAGTTGGTTGTGGAACAAAATATTGAGACACTTGAATTTTGACCATACTATGAAGCTCATAAAAAAGGATGTGATATTGGACTTACCAAAAATTACTAAGCTAAGCAATACAATTTGCAAATAATTCCAAATTGGCAAGCAAGTTCGAGTACCCTTGAAAAACAAAGAAAACTCATCCACCAAGCCTCTACAACTAGTTCATACAGATTTATTTGGGCCCTTAAGAATTGATACTCGAGGTGGTGAGATATACTTCATGCTAATTATTAACGATTACACCAGACTTACGTGGGTTGCATTTTTAACGGAGAAGTAAAAAGCATTTGGAAAATTCAAAAATTTCAAAGTGTTGGCTAAGAATCAAACTGGTTTCAAATTCAAGTGTTTGAGGTTAGAAAGGGGTGGGGATTTTACTTAAAAATATTTTGATAACTTCTGTTAATAAAATGGCATAAAAATACAATTCACAATTGCAAACACCCCACAACAAAATGGTATGGCTGAAAGGAAAAATAGATCAATGCAACAAATGACAAGTTCAATGTTGGATGAAAGAAATTTGTGAAACACTTTTTGTGCTAAAGAAGTTCATGCAACAATGCATATCTTAAACAAAGCACAACTCAAACCAAACAATGACCAGACTCCCTATGTATTTTGGCATGGAAAACCAACATAAATAAACCACTTCAAAGTTTTTGGCAGAAAGTGTTACATCAAAAATAATGATGAAAATTTAGGTAAGTTTGATGCTATAGCTGATTAAGGGATACTTTTAAGATATTCAACTAAGAGAAAAGGTTACATATGCTATAATAAAAGGTTATGAAAAATAGTTGATAGCATTGATGTGAAATTTCATGAGTTACCTCTCAAAAGAAAACCGCCGGATCAAATTTGCAACGAAGAGGAAGCGTAATAGATTGAAGAATGAAGGGAAGAATAAGAAGAGGTAGAGTGCTCTCATCCAAAACTTCCTTCATGTAATAACCCTAAATTAGAATATACAAAATTAATACACTGTAATATCCCAGAATGGGAACAACTACACTATTGGGAATAATTTGAGTTATTACCAATGTGGAGCTTCAGAAAATCATGAGCATGGAAATGTAGAGCAGCTCATTAGATGTAAAATTACATCATACCAGCAGATGAAAGAACCTCAGCAACAAGATGATCTATATTCTCCTTCTCGGGAGGGGAAATGCAGCAATATAGGGCATAAAATAGCTGTCTTCAAAAAATAACGCTATACAAGTGAGAAATGGGACTTGGATCCCTTAGAAGACATGATCTAAAAATCACATGCAGAATTAGAGGTGAAAAAAATCACTCTAGCTCATATAAATAGATCTCCCCAAATTAATGCAGAACAAATAAGCCCAAACCCCATAGTCTAGCTCATGCAGAAAGTACTGAAGCAAGGACTACGTTATTCTAATGGGGGTTTATGTAGAAAATGATGAAACAAGTATAACATAGATCTTACATTAATCAAATAGCAGAGAAATGGAGGTTTAACTTCTTTTACACAAAGAAGAAAGCACCCGCCAAGGGTTTCCAGCAAAATGCATGAATAACAAGTAGCACTGTAGAAAATAATGCAGTTACTGCATTTCTGTATTATACATGGCTGAATATGACATAATATAACTAAAAAATACAGAAAAATGGCCAAAGGCCCCTCTAATAGAACTCCCGGAGGGAAATGAGTACCTCCTCCTCAAGATTAGCATAAAATCAAAGGGTGCAACCCTGCTGCTGCTGCCCTTGCATAAAAGACACAGTTTTCTGAAGGGAACTATGTTGTGGCTGAATATGGATGAATGGCCCCAAGCCAAATACTGAAATGAAGTTCAAACCCTTCCCTCTTGATCCCTTAAGCAAGTTGATCCAAAGAGAGGATGAAATTCCAGCACGAGAATTATTTGCACTAAGCAGTGCAGCAACTCCGGCTAAATAGCTGAAGCATGCAAAATAGTCAGAAGACCAATGATAGTTGAATACATGAATGAATCGATTTGTTGCTATGTCTCCCCTTTTATCTTTGGTGAGCCTCCTCACCCTGGACCCCACACCATGTTGAGGTGACTTCCTAGTGAAGCTTCCTCTTTCAAAACTGCGTTGCCCTAGCTAACTTCCCTCCTCTTTGTAACAACGTTGTTGACTTGGTCAACTAGAACTAAACCACCTACAATGCCTCTTTTCACATTAAGGGATCTTCAATCCGGTTCTCATATGTGTTTCTAGGTTGATCCTTGTTCACATTGAGCTAGTTTGCTTGAGTGATTTCTTCCTCCTCAAGAATGGATGTTGACTTAGTCAAACTTGACTATGTCTCCATCTAATTTGCCCTTGTTCACACTTGGAAGTGTAAAAGTAGCTCCTAAGGTGATCTCCTTCCTTACTAAGGTGGAATTTATTCATATTTTATTTTTCATGGGCTTCTTTACCCATTTATTCCTTTCCTAAGTGAAAGCATCAAAATCTAATATTCCAATTTGCTTGCTTGCAAATTTTGGAATATTACAGTCCTCCCCTCCCAAATGTTGCTTGTCCTCAAGCAACTACAAGGATAGGACTTAAGAGAATCCTCTTCTACCCTGTAGCAACCTCATAAGATGAAATCCTCCAAAGGTCAAGGTGCTACATCATCAACTTATCTCCAAGTTGCCCCTCCCAAATGT
The DNA here is from genome assembly GCA_034641835.2 of Pinus albicaulis. NCBI lineage: Eukaryota > Viridiplantae > Streptophyta > Pinopsida > Pinales > Pinaceae > Pinus > Pinus albicaulis. The sequence continues at coordinate 49,038,678 of CM076584.1, forward strand.
GTAAGCTATCCAAATAGCTGGCATTATGTGACAATGGATCATCCATGGAGGCAACAATGGGCTGTTTGAAGGTCCTCTTGGGGCATGAAAGCTGATATAGATTGGGATTCATCATCCCCATTTGAATCTCTCCTCCCCAAGCTATCAACCAAATAAAATGAGTCACCCTCCAAATTGGCAACTCATGAGGGATCTCTTCCACCTTGAGCTCATGCAGAATAGGTGGGCTGAAAATCTAAATATGGTAGACAAGAGAGCCTATCCCATGCTGTATTCCCCTCTACTTAAGATAAGTGTAGACAATTTGTTGATCTTGGGCTGCAATACTGTTGCCCTCCAATGGCAAGAAGGAAGCTAGACCTCCAAAGGTCCCTCTCCCAGCGTTGTGAATCAAGTTGGCACAAACCATCTCACACATGATGGATAAGAAATCATCATCATAAAGCATCCCATCCACCTCATGGCCCTCCTCATACAGAAAAAAATTCTTGGCTGTAGAGGCCATGTCTCTTCTCATGCTCCCCTTAGAACATGTAATGCAGAAAGTGTGGGGATCTTCCTCCCCATAGAACACATCCACTCCATGTGTCCCTCCTCCAATAATGCTCCTCATATAGGCAAGAATAATATCAGCAAATAGGATCATGATCAGCATCATAATGAAAGAAAGACTGAAGGTTTTATGTGGTGCTGGAAGGTACCAACAGTCTCCCAAATGGTCACAACGCAGTCTTCCCCACTGCAACTTCAGAAAATAGCATGGCAAGTTGTCTCTTGACAAATGGCTTGCTGTATAAGTCATCACACCCACTAGTAAATAGTAGATGGCTAAATATGTCAACTGAGCACACAAGAAGTAACCACATACTACCCCAAATCATACAGTAGATGGTTGTCTCCATCATAATAGCTGGCCAAAAATGGATCATGGAGCCTAAAGAAAAAATTGCCCCTTTGAAGAGCAATGCACTGCAAAGAAATGGTAAGAGCATGGAAATATTGTGTGGAACAATCAATAGATGCAAAAATAGAATTCTTACCATGTAATGAAAGAAAGATGGTGACAAGATCCATAGATGAATCCTCCATAGTGATATGACATACCCATATGAAGAGGGATGAACCACATGCTCCATGAAAATCCTCCTTCTCATGCTTGGGAATCCAAGTCAAGGAGATCATACCACAATAACCAATGAGTCCATCCACCACTTTACCAATCTCACCTCCTCTATGCCCATCAAGTGCATCAAATATGAAGTGATCCTGGGAACACTTCATCAACAAGCTCATGCTCCAAAGTGACAGCGTTGTTGGCCTATGCAAATAGGCTCCTGCCAACTCATGAACCCATCCTCTGACATGTTCAATGTCAAATACTTCTCTCATAATGTTGCCATCTCCTCCCATTGCAACATCTTGAAAAATGTGAGAGCAATTATGCCCTTGCTCTCTCTCAATCCTCCAAAGAAACAAATTTTTTTACTGCCTCATCATACCTCCATCATACAACTTCTGTAGTGAAAACATAATGACCATACCATCATCATGCATCCACATTCCTTGCTGCCTCATGATGCAAGTACTCTGCCAAGTATTCTCCTCCCACATACCCTTGGAAAAAGGATATGTCTCCTAATGGCCAAACTCTCTCAAGAGTAGCCAACGCAATTTTTCCTCTTGCTACCCAGTATCATAGAGTTGCAAGTAGCTTTCCAGCTTCTTTCTTTCTATCCACATCCACTTATCCACCGATGGATGCCTCATACTTTCCTCCATCTTGGCACTCCTCCAAAGAAGATTACCAACCTCCCATATCAGATTTTTCTCCTTGCATTCCATGGGATGCTGAAATGCAACTCCTTGGAGACCTCCTAGATAAGACCTCTCACTCATGATCATCTTGAATCCATAGGGATCCAAGGGGGCTGAAGGCAAAGCCTCCTTGTTGCTACTTCTTGACAGTGTTGTAACCCTCCTCCAGGGTGTTTTGGCTATCTCATGTATCAACTCCCGGATGAACATGTGCTTCTGCATGAATTTGTTTGGAGCAAAGTTTACTCCATCCTCCAAGAATTCACACTCCATCCTCAAGGATTGAGTGCAACTAAATAAGGGTCCAAGATAATCATGGTTTATTTGTTTCTTGAACCTTTCAAGCTGGCATAGCGCAGTGAAATATTGCTGCTCTACCTCAGCAACAATGTTTGATCCTAGGCCATATGCAAACAAATCTCCAAATTCTTCCATAAAATTTTCTGAAATGTTAAGACATGGAAATGTATGCATACCTCTGTGAGCCTTGGGAACATCTTGTATGGCTGCAAGAGTCCCTCTCTTCAATCTGTTGGATGATCCAACTGCTGTTGTAGAAGGCTGCTCTCTCAAGGCTATGACAACGCTGGTACTTGCCTCCTCCCATGGTGGTGTGGGCCTACTCTCTGATGATATTTCTCCATCAAAGGTTCTGATCAGATCTTGAGTGAACTCAGAAAAATAAATCACTCTTGTGTGGCTTAAGTGACTGCACCACCAAGCATTGGCTTCACCCTCCAGGTGCAGCACTGCAACTTCTGCTACCTCCCTCTCTACCTCTGGATGAAGTAGGAAGAATGCCTCAAGCTTCCTTGCCAAAGCTATTGATGTAGTTGAACCATCAAATTTAGACAATAGGAATCTGTTGCCTTTTATTTCTCCTTTGCTGCAGGGTCTCCTTTCTTCTCTCAGTAGAATAAACTGAGGAAAATCTAGGGTCTCTTTGCAAGCCCTAGGTTGGCACTTGTATTCTACCAAATACCCACTCAAGATTTCATGCTCTAAGTGGTATCCTTTCTCTCCACTTCCTCTATGAGAACAGGAAGTGCATGCATCTTCTTTTGCCTCCTGAAACCTTCTAGAGGTCTCACTGCAACTCTCTCCTCCTTGAAACCATCTTGGAGTTTTGATGCATTTCTCTTCTTCTTTCTTCTTAGATCTGAAAATGGATGAGAGTAAGCTCATCCTCTCCATAATTTTTTTTCTCCTCTCCTTCTTATCTTATGATTGGATCTGAAATCCACAGGCTGAGCCAAGATGGCAGCTTTGATACCACTGTAATATCCCAGAATGGCAACAACTACACTATTGGGAATAATTTGAGTTATTACCAATGTGGAGCTTTAGCAAATCATGAGCATGGAAATTTATAGAAGCTCATTAGATGTAAAATGAAATAATACCAGCAGATGAAAGAACCTCAACAACAAGATGATCTATATTCTCCTTCCCGGGAGGGGAAATGCATCAATATAGAGCATAAAACAGCTGTCTTCAGAAAATAACGCTATAAAAGTGAGAAATGGGACTTGGATCCCTTAGAAGACATGATATAAAACTCACATGAAGAATTATAGGTGAAACAAATCAGTCTAGCTCATATAAACAGACCTCCCCAAATCAATGCAGCTCAAATAAGCCTAAACCCCATAGTCTAGCTCATGCAGAAAGTACTGAAGCAAGGACTGCGTTATTCTAATGGGGGTTTATGTAGAAAATTATGAAACAATTCTGATATAGAGCTTATATTAATCAAATAGCAGAGAAATGGAGGTTTAACCTCTTTTACACAAAGAAGAAAGCACCCAGCAAGGGTTTCCGACAAAATGCATGAATAACAAGCAGCACTGCAGAAAATAACGCAGTTAATGCAATTCTATATTATAAATGGCTGAATATGACATAATATAACTGAAAAATATAGAAAAATGGCCAAGGCCCCTCTAATAGAACTCCCGGAGGGGAATGAGTACCTCCTCCTCAAATACTAGAATAAAATCAAAGGGTGCAACCCTGCTGCTGCTGCCCCTGCATAAAAGACATAGTTTTCTGAAGGGAACTATTTTGTGGCTGAATATGGATGAATGGCCCCAAGCCAAATATTGAAATGAAGTTCAAACCCTTCCCTCTTGATCCCTTAAGCAAGTTGATCCAAAGAGAGGATGAAATTCCCGCACGGGAATTATTTGCACTAAGCAGTGCAGCAACTCCAGCTAAATAGCTGAAGCATGCAAAATAGTCAGAAGACCAATGATAGTTGAATACATGAATGAATCCATTTGTTGCTATGTCTCCCCTTTTATCTTTGGTGAGCCTCCTCACCCCGGACCCCACACCATGTTGAGGTGACTTCCAAGTGAAGCTTCCTCTTTCAAAACTGCGTTGCCCTAGCTAACTTCCCTCCTCTTCGTAACAACGCTGTTGACTTGGTCAACTAGAACTAAACCACCTGCAATGCCTCTTTTCACATTAAGGGATCTTCAATCCGGTTCTCATATGTGTTTCTAGGTTGATCCTTGTTCACATTGAGCTAGTTTGCTTGAGTGATTTCTTCCTCCTCAAGAATGGATGTTGACTTAGTCAAACTTGACTATGTCTCCATCTAATTTGCCCTTGTTCACACTTGGAAGTGTAAAACCAGCTCCTAAGGTGATCTCCTTCCTTACTAAGGTGGAATTTATTCATATTTTATTGTTCATGGGCTTCTTTACCCATTTATTTCTTTCCTATGTGAAAGCATCAAAATCTAACATTCCAATTTGCTTGCTTGCAAATTTTGGAATATTACATACACCAAACCTGCTATTTTTTATTTTTTATTTTTTTATTTATTTTATTTTATTTTATTTTTATTTTTATTTTTATTTTTATTTTTATTTTTATTTTTTTTATTTTTTTATTTATTTTATTTTATTTATTTATTTATTTTTATTTTTTATTTTTTATTTTTTTTTCTGAATCTGGCTACTTCTATATTGATAGAAGAGTAAAATTACAAAGAGGCAGGAGCCTCAAAAGAGCAAGCCCATTTTAAGAGGCGAACGCACATTACAATGCTGCATATTGACGGGTGAAACACTCTGGATTCTGACCACAAAAATTATGTAAAACCAAGACCTTGTCTGACTTGTGAACACCTGTAACAAGATGTGTACTTTCCAGAGGGATTCATGAAAACCTGACAAAAAACTCTGGACAGGGCTAAAACAGAATTTTCCCATAACAAAACCAAAAACAGACTCTTTGTTGAACTGATGCATACGCCTGATAGCATAATAAAAAACAGTGGAATGCCACCCACGAAGGGGACTCTGGCATTTTAACAAAAGAGAAAGCTTCTGAGCTGGAGAAGGACAGATTGGCAATTGACTGTAAGAGAGGAGGGCATTGTACACCTCCTTGCTACCTGTAATAAAAAACCGATGGGCGCAAACCTGATCAGACATCATTGGAAGGTGGAGGCACTTCCTCAACGATTGGACATGCGTACTGGTAAGGATCTGCATCATCTGGAGGAGGGTTGTCCATGCATGTAGAGCCACCCATAGGAAGACCGCTAGGACCAAAAATTTGGCTCGCTTGCTGCGTGGCATGGCCACCTGGATCATTTTGCCTGGTATCCATCTGAGGGGAGTTTAGCACCAGGAGCTTGATAGTGACCAAGACGAGGAACATATGATTATTGAGAGTGTAGGGATAATGAAGACGGGCTGAATGAGAATGGGCTCTGGAGGAGAGACGGAAAAAAGCAGGAGGAGTGGAATGACCGCGACCCCGCCTTGAAGCAGGTGAGCGAATAGGGCCTAAATCAGAGGTGTCGGATGAGGAAGCAGAGGGAGAGGCAGAGGGCTGGCAAGACACTTGCCCACGAGAGGACCCTCTCCGATAGCGCATTCTTTGGCGCAAACGCGGCATGCTTTGAGGAGCATAGAGGGCCGAGGGATCAGCAAAAGAGAGCCTGGAGTGATCTTGCTGGGTAGACCTGAACGAAGCAGAAGACCAGCAACTGAAATTGCAATAGAGACTATGGGTGATGTGAATCCCAGGACTGAGATCAACACAACCATTCAAAATGCAACGCTTCCCTGTGCAGGTGAGAGAGCAGGGCTCCGCGTCCGCCAGAGAGCAGTTAGCACACAAAGGAGGAGCAGAATGAAAATTCGAAGGGGGCGCCATGGCTGTTGAAGGATCGAGAGAGCTTGGAGAAGAGGACCGCATTAACGTGGCAAATGAATGCTGATCAGGCGTATTAAAAGCCCACTGTAGGTGAGGAAGGATGGCGGTGGAGATAGACCACACGCCAAGCCTTCGTACCACTACATTACATGTCACCTTGGAAACCACCCGCATCCGGGAGAGAGAGATCTTGTTGCACCAGTAGTGTGCAGTCATGTTGGAGTTGTAAATCATTGGAGCTGCTTAGAGGACTGGAGAAGAAAGGGAGCAACTGATCGGCTCCCTGATTAGCCAACCTATCTGCTACTTTGTTAGTTGTTCGCCGGACGTGCTTGAAATTTATGCTGCGAGGGGTTCTCAACCAATATTCGATTTGCTTCAGTCGACTTAGAAGACGCCAGCTGGACGCAATCTTTGCGGTTGAGGAGCTCGATTGAATTCTGATCGCTGCCTCCATTGAGATTTGTGAATCCCCTTCTATCTCAAGAGGGAAGAAATTGTAGTTTTCAGCTATGCATAGGCCATTCCACAATCCTTCCAGTTCGGCTGCGTTGTTGGAGTCTCTGCCTAGCGAACCATGGTAGATGTGCAAGGCGGAACCTTCCGCATCTCTGAATATACCGCCAAACCCAGCCAGACCAGGATTACACTTGGCAGCCCCGTCAAAATTCAATTTGAAAAAGAGAGGACCAGGAGGGGACCAAGATTGAGGGGAGTCCTGTTTGAGAGGGGTATTATAGTTGACGTTGGCTGTAAAGGTAAGATCCAGATTCCATAATTGCAAGATGCGGCGTTCCTGGGGAGAATTAGGCATTTCCGAGTCTTGCCATTGTCTTAGGGCCAGAGTTTCTTGGAGGTACTGTTTGAGATGAAGCCACAGGATATCAAGAGGTGTGCTGATATTTTTGAAGATCCTGTTGTTCCGCTCTTTCCAGATGATCCAATAGACAAAACCTGGTAAAAGCACCCAGAGCGAATTGAGAAAAATAATTTGGAAAGGAGCTCGAGGCCAATTCCTGATGGTGTTGACAATGTCACCCATCCGTCGACCTGTTCTTCTGTTGCACTGAGCTATTCTCTCCCAGAGTTGGTTCGCAAAAGGGCAAGTGTCCAGGAGGTGTGAAATGGTTTCTATGTGAAGGTTGCAATTTGGACACATAGAAGGGCCTATGAATCCTCTCTTTTGAAGATTGTCCCATGTGAGGATCCTCTGTTTGCTTAGAAGCCAGAGGAAAGTGGAAACCTTAGGCCAGATCCTCGGTTTCCAAATTTGATCCCAAAGCTGGTCCTTTATGATCTGCGTGGGATGGAAGAGAAGTTGGTATGCCTCCTTAGTGGTGAACATACCTTTGGGAGTGTAGCCCCATCGAACTTTTTCCTGTTGATCAACGATTTTGATTTTCCTGAGATTGAGCTCTTGATCTATTCCTTCATAAGTTTCATCTTGCCAATTTGCCTGCCAGGAGTCAGCAGATCGCCATAGATGAAAGCCTTGCGTGGTCTGCTGTTGCCAAAAATGATGGACGAGGATTTGACCATTATCCTACATTGTAGCTTGCCATTTAGGTTTGTGAAAGAGCGTGGCGAGTTTGGGAGATTTTTGCCAAGAGTCCTCCCAGAATCTGGCCAAGGTTCCTGAATGTATTTCCCAAACCGTGCTTGTAAATGGAAGGTGACTGTGAGGAAATATTGCGTCTGTAAACTAGATCTGCAGTAATAAGCCATGGGACAGATTAACTCCTATATCACTGCAAAGGATGGGCAATGCCAAAGACAGCCTAGGGGGCATGAGATTTGGAAACTAGCCCACCATAAGGCAGCCCAGCAGCTGCAGCAGAATGGGAGATCCCAAGTCCACTTCCCTCATACTTTGGGTGACCCATTTCACCCATTTTCATAGCAGCTCTCATTTTTGTTGAGTCTTGAATAACTCAAAGAAAAGTCTTTGAAGATTACGGATTGCTTGAGAACCCACTGAAGCAAGATAGAGACAAAGTACAAAGGCTGGAGAACGACTGATGTAGATGGGAGCTTCAAACACAAGACAGCCAGAGGTCCAAGAAGAAAGCCTGGATTCTAGTTTTTCTAAGAGATTTCTCCAGGAGGCGTGTTTGACAGCAGATTCAAGGAGGGGAGCTCCGAGATACTTCGAAGGAAGCACAGCTATCAGGAAGCCTAGTATTCTGGCTATGTTTCTCTGAGAGATAATGGGAGTATTAAAGAAGAAGAGCTAGGATTTTGAAGCATTGATGGAGGTGCCAGAAGCCTCTGAGAAGAGATTAAGCAAGGACTTGAAGGAGGAAGCTTCTTGAACCGAAGGATGGCCAAAGAGCATATTGTCGTCGACAAACTGTTGATGAGAGGTAGGGGGTTGACCATGAAGGGAGAGGCCTTTGAGGGCATGAGATGAGATAGCAGCATGAAGAAGGCGACTTAGACCTTCATCCATCAGAACAAAGAGGAACGGGGAAAGAGGATCGCCTTGACGAATGCCTCGGGAGGGACGAAAGGGTGAGGAAGGAGAACCATTAAGGAGAATGGAGAAACTGGGGGAAGAAATAAGGTTCATAAGCCAGCGAGTCCAAGTAGCACTGAAGCCAAATGATAATAAAACTTGATTGATATAATTCCAACTGAGTTTGGCGAAAGCCTTAGAGAGGTCTAACTTGAGAATCATACCTGGTTTCTTGAGAATCTTGAGAGAGTGAATCACCTCGTGGGAGAGAATGATGCCATCCAAAATCTGACGACCTTCAACATAACCTGTCTGTTCCAGCGAGATGAGGAGAGGTAGAAGAGGTTTCAACCTGTTCGCTAGGACTTTAGAGATAAGCTTGTATATGACATTGCAGAGCGCAATGGGCCTGTATTTATCTGGAGTGCTGGAATCTTCCACTTTGGGTATGAGTGCTATGAAAGTCGTGCTCAAGGAGGGAAGAATCCAACGCATCGATCTAGATTCTTCCACAAGCTCCCAAACCTCTGTTTTGATTAGCTCCCAGAAGGTGTGAAAAAAGTTGGCCGTAAATCCATCAGGGCCAGGCGCTTTTCCATCCTTGAGTTGAGCCATGGCATCTTCCACTTCCTGCATAGAGACTGGTTGAAGTAGTTTGTTGTTGTGATCTTCCGTGATGATTATTGGAATGTGCTGAGTGATTGAACTTATGGCCTGATTTCTGCAGCCCTGAGGTTCTCGAAGAATATCCTGAAAGTAATCTTTGAATTCCTGTTCCATTTCTTCATGCAGCTCCAGTCGTTCCCCTTGCTTATTGTTAATGAAGGCGATGTTGTTGTGCATACGCCTTTGAATAGTGGATCTGTGAAAAAATTTGGTGTTCTTCTCCCCCTCTTTGAGCCATCTGACCCTTGATTTTTGACGCCACAAGATCTCTTCTTGTAGTCTCTGATCTTCTAGCTTGGCTATTAGGACCTGCTCCTGTTTGGCGTCGTCTTCATATCTTCCCTCAGAGATGATACACTGTTGCAATGTTTTCATTTGTTGCTCCAGCGCTCTCTGATGTTCAAAAATATTGCCAAAATGAGTGTGATTCCAAGTTTTGAGAGCTTGTTTGAGGTGTTTTAGTTTCTGTTGAAATTGGAACATTTTGGCTCCTGCTGGAGGTTAGAAGGAATTCCAAATATCTTTTACAACTTCTTAAAAATTTGGATGAGAGAGCTAGAATGATTCGAAGCGAAAGGGTCTATTGCATTGCAAACCTGGACGCGTCCACTGTAGCAGAATGGGCCAATGGTCGGATCCCACCTGGGGCATGATGGAAGCATGAAAGTCCCCACCCAGATGTATGGCATTATCCGACATTAAGAATCGATCTAGCCTGGAGGCTATGTGCTGTGGTCCCTTTCTTTTGTTGGTCCATGTATATATTCCATTTGAAGTCTGTAGGTCCATTAGCTGATTGCTGTGGATAAAGTCTTTAAAGCCAATGCTGTCTCCTTCGAGCCTAGTTCTACCTCCTGTTTTTTCCTCCAAGGCTGTTATCATATTGAAGTCCCCTCCGCAAATCCATAAGGGGAACCTTTTGATTGTGTTGAGAGCAGTTAGAGTGTTCAGAAGGTCCAACTTATTTTGGAGATCTTGTGGGAAATACACATTCGAAAGGTGACCATGGGTATTGGTCCCTATTAGGTGAAAAGTAGCCTGAATGACAAAGTGTGAGGCATGAAAATCCTGTAGGTTGAGGACTTGAGGATTCCAAATGATGGCAAGCCCTCCTGAAGCTCCAGAAGCATCCACAGAAACTGATCGACAGCCTGACCAGATTTTATTTAGGATCTTTTCCATTACTGTACTGTTGCATTTTGTTTCTTGAAGATAGACCAGAGTAGGCTTATCTTGTTGAATCATGTTTTTTAAGATTCTTTGTTTTGCAGGGCTATTGAGCCCTCGTGTATTCCAGGAGATGACCTCCATGAGGAACCAGGGGGGAGGGTTTTGAAAAACTTGGTAAGCTTGGGGAATCTTCCCGACTCTACTAGCATATCTCCACTGATTATGGTTCTCTGCAGATCCATTTTGCGCCCTCTCTTTTTTTATTCTTTCAGTATTTTTTTCCCGTCCCAAGGGCTGCCAGCTTGTATACCAAGACTTTTGTGTTGCTGAGCTCTGGCTAAGACCACTTCAAGACTATCGATTTGCCTGGGGTTTATTTTTTTGTATTCCTTCTGGCGACAAGCTGTCTCAAGACTGAGAATGTCCAGATCCCCCAGATCTATGCTTTCTGGTTCCTCCTCCATGTGTATAGGCAGATTCTGTTCTTCATTATTCGGCTTTTGATGAATCGTGAGAGTAAGAGATGAGTCTGTCTCCATGAAGGAAGCTTTAAGATCTGGATCTGGAGTGGAAAAGGCAGCAGAAGTAGAAGCAAGGGTTTGGGTTTGGGCGGAGGCAAAAGGCTGAGCTGAGGAATTAGGAGGGGGGGTGAAAGATTTAGGAGGAGGATCTGAGGAGGAAGGGTTAACGGGTGAACTTGATAGGGTATTTTGAGAAGTAAGAATATTGAAGCTGTTCCGGGTTTCCGGAATATTAAGAGTTTCAGACACAACTAGAGACTTCTTGGCATGATTTCTGCGACTTGTCACCTTGGTGAAGCCTTCTGCATCTTTGCTGGTATTGGTGACCGGAGCTTTGGCTTGTTGATTTAGGGGGCAATCCCTGAATAGATGGCCATGTTCATGGCATTTCCTGCATCGAAAGGGGATGTGCTCGTAGTCTATTGTTTGGACCCATTCAAAATCGTCATGAAATAGACTTACCGAGTCCGTTAGAGCTTTGGCCAAGTGCATGTGTACACAAATTCTAGCGTAGGAGGTGTATCGTCGATTTTTGGTTTCCTCTGCAACTTTGATAAAGACCCCCAAGACATTTTCGATGTCCTTCAAGGTCTCTTCGTCCCAGTACTCCAGAGGCAGAGAGTACATTGGGATCCAGACAGGAGCCCAGTTGAAATATTCTTTGTCTGGGTTGAATCTTTCTACCCATTCACGAAGGTACAGGCCTGCAGAGTTGAAGAAATAAGGGCCGCCTTCAAAGATTCAAGTTCTGTCTTCCAGGCAGTTGAAGATAGCCGTGAAGAAGCCTTTAGGACCGAGCTGCAGGATAACTTGTCCTTTTGGCTTCCACTTGGAAACGATCCATCCTTGCAAGGCCTTTTCTGTTGGCCAGAGGCCTAGGAACTTTCCGATGAGGGCATGATCCCTCATGAATTGGATTTGGCCGTTGATTCGGTGGCTGGGCAGGTCTATCTTGGTTCGTTCAGAGGTTTTTGGAATGCATGTTGCAGAGGAAGCTTTTGGCCTGGTCGATGAGGCGTTCTGGTCAGCTTCTTTGTCAGTATCGGCCGTGGTGCTATCAATCGGATTGTCTACTTTGTCTGTAGCTGCCGTGGTTCCATCATTTTGATTACCCACTTTGTCTGCTGCATCCGTGGTGCTATCCGCAGGGGCGGAGTCAGTTGCAGTCAGGGGAGTGTTGCTAGTTTTTGAAAAAATTTCTGATCTTGCAGAATTGTCAGTAGAGGCTCCGCTGGGGGGAGCGGGGGCTGAGCCCGCCCCTCCAGTGACCGGGAGCATGAAGAGAGAATCAACAGAGAAGCCCGTTGCAATGGGCGCCGAATCGAGGAGCGCGAGAATAGAGATTCAGGGTTTGCGCTGAAACCCTAGCAGAGCCATCTTCAAGTTCAACTCTCCTACACCAAACCTGCTATTATCCATAAACATAGCTAATCAATTAAATACGTCAACACAAATATTCATCTATTTACCATAGTATTTTTGAAATAAAAAATTAGCAGAGAATACATACATGAAAAGTGAATAAATAACTTATATCTTACTGGTGATTACCAATTGTAACTCCATCTGGATCCTGCTAACCATAACAAAGTGTTGGGGATAACTCTCCACCCAACCTTAGACAAGCTGCAAAAAATATTTCTTGCAGCTTTCACCCCTGAGCCCTCAATGAACTTACTACTGCCATGACTTTTGTCTCATAACATTCACTTCCTCAAATGATGAGTCAATGAGTGAATGCTTCTAAACTCCCTTTTTCACCATTAAATAGAACCAAACATTATAAAAATGGTAAGGGGATTGGAAAGTGATTTGCATGTGCATAATCCATGTGTCATCATGCCAACTTATTTTAATATATTATATTATATATATTTTATTCAAAACTTTATTATTATATTTTCTTCGTTATTTCCTATTTTATTTATTTATTTTTATTTCATTTATTATTATTATTATCATCATCATGATCATCTTTTCTTCGTTACTTGTTATTTTTTTTTTAAATCTTTGTTTTCCGTTATCTATTATTTTATTTGTTATTATTATTATTATTATTATTATTTATTAGTACATAGCATTACACTTCAAGGTATGTGCAAAAAAATGACAATGAAAGTCAAATTCTTGGTAATAAGGAAGTAGGAGTTCAAACTAGAAGAAAACTAGTATGAACTCCTAGCCAAGCACAAATTGCCATGTTTTTCATGATTGAACCTAAAAAAAATTCTCAAGCAAGTCAACATAGACATTGGATAAGTGTCATAAATGAGGAATTAGATTAAATCTAAAAGAATCAGACTTGGTAAGTGGTTCCAATACCAATAAACAAAAATTTCATAGGTACACAATGAGTTTTCAAGAACAAGTAAATTGAGGACGGACAAATTGTTAGAAACAAAACTAGATTAGTGTGCAAAGGTTATGCTGAGGTTGAAGGAATATATTTTGAATTTTTTTTTCTCTTGTAGCAATATTAGATGAAATTAGAATGTTTCTAACATTTTCCTATCATAAGAATTTCAAAGTATATCAATTGGATGTGAAATCAACATTCTTGAATGAACTTGAAGAATAGGTTTATATAGAACAACCTGGTTTTTTTTTCAGCTGTAAGACAATTTTGAGGATGTATGCAAGTTTGAAAAGGAATTATATGTGCTAAATCAAGAACCAAGGGCATGGTATTCTAGATTAGACAAATATATACAACAACAAGGCTTCAAAATAGGTACAACTGACAATAATTTATATATCAAATCTGAAGATGAAAAAAATCTAGTCATTGTTGTTTATATTTATGACATAATCATTGGTAGTAATGCATATTCCTTAATACAAAAGTTTTCAGCTGAAATTCAAGATGAATTTGATATTTCTATGCTTGGGGAACTCTCATTTTCCCTTGGTTTACAAATTACACAATCAACAAAAGACATAGTCATTTCCTAAGACAAGTACCTTAAGGAAATGTTGAAGAAGTTTGAAATGGAAGAGTGTTCACATGTTAGTACTCCTATGGTCATTGGATGTAAGCTTAGAAAAGATGCTTAGTCACCAGAGAAAAAATAAAAATTGTTTAGATCAATAATTAGTAGCTCGTTGTATTTAACAACCTCACGACTAGACGTAATGCAATTTGTTGGTTTAGTAGCAAGATACTAATAAACTCCCAAGCAAAGCCATTTTTTCGTTGCAAAGGTAATTTTTAGGTATCTAAAAGGAAAAATGGATTATGAATTATGGTATCCAAAGGGTGAGTACTTCTTATTGAATGTATACACAAATTATAATTATGCTAGTAGTTTAGATGATAGAAAGAGCACCAGTGGCAGTTTTTTCTTTCTAGGAAATTCCCTGGTTGCATGGTTGGGCAAAAAACAAACTTATATCTCACTTTCTACTTCTAAAGCCGAGTACATAGAAACTACAACTTGTTGCACTCATATTCCGTGGATGAAACAAACATTGCAAAACATGAAGGTAACTTATGATGAAACCATTCCCATCATGTGTGATTACACAAGTTCCAAGCTCCAATAATATTGTTATATACTCTAAAACCAAGCATATACCCATAAAGTATCATTTTATTAGAGAATAGGTGGTTGATAATATTGTGAGGTTGTGATACATCTCACCAAAGGAAAAATTTGTTGATATATACACCAAACCTCTTTCTCGAGAACCTTTTGAGTACTTAAGGAAAAAGTTGGGAGTGATGTCTTGTTGTTCTCTTCACCAACTTTCTTTACAAACAAAGAAGTAAACTATCCAAATATGTTGAGGATAATTGTATGTTATGAGGTTACAAATAAGAAAAGATAATAACTTCAAGGGGAGCTTTAAGATCAACAAGGGTAGTACAAGCTTAGGGGGATCAAAGTGAAAATTCAAGGAAAGTGTAATGATAATTTAACATTAATATCAATTGAGTTAATTTGGTGACCCATGCAAGTCCAAAGGGAATAATTACCAAAAACATAAATTAAAAAAAATATCTTGGTATATCCTTTTAGGGGGAGGATGATCAAAGGAGGATTACGTAATCCATTTTCCATTTATGTCAAATGGGGATAGTAAGCAAGCATTGGAGATAAGATATAATGTGTTTAGAGATATTGAATATGGAGAGTAATCAAGGCGGCGATTCATTAGCCATTAAGTATTCAAAAACAAAGGAGGAGAGGGAGCAAACAATATACATTTCTTTAGCCTTATAGGGGGAGTGTTTCCAAGTGGTGGTGTTGCCATCAATGGTCAATAATGTTGGGTGGTGTTGCCATCAAAGCCAAAGGGGGAGATTGTTGATAATGTTGGAATTTATTGTAATTGATGTAAAGTTTGAGTCATTGATGTAAAATAATGTTAAGTTTAGAGAGCTTATTTAGGTTTTCATGCATGAGGCTTTCACTGTTATTGATGTACTGGTTTTTTCTATTAATAATGTGCTAAACCTATGATGCCCTGGTTATTGTTAAGTAACCTATATTTGAAGGAATTTTGTCTACAAGTGACTTGCTTAAAATTACCTGAAAAGTGCTTGGTCAGATAGTCCTTTCTAAGAGATTTCTAATGGCATATGGCACTTATTCTAACTCCAAAGGAAGGAGGAGAAATTAGAGTTTGAAGTGTTTTAGTTCTAGCAAGATTTTAGTTGGTCATGGTTCCAGTGTGGACCCCCCATCGGATGAGTGCCAAACTTGAAATAAGCTTAGGAGGAAGTGCGAAGGCCGACAAGCGATAAGTTGATGGTTCTAGCCCCTTATCATATGGAGCTTAGCTAAAATGCCACTTTCTTATCAAACTATGTGATCCATTTGAAGTGTAAACAATAGCAACAAGAAATGAGCGATGGGGTGGCAAGCCCCCGGTCATAGGGTGCTTGGCTTAAACACCCAAGGGTTTATCAAGTGACCTAGTATAAATGATGTGCACAAAAAAACACTAGAGGCACAATGCGGAAATACATGTGGCATATCCATGTGGTAGGTGGTGATGATGTGGGGACAATTGGAAGGTACACGTGTATAGGATGACATGTGTCACTCCGTGGACATGACAAATGGTAGGTGGATTTGTCCTTTTTAGGTGGCCAAGTGGCCCCTTTCTGAGTGACATGTTGCAGTGATGTGGCAAGATACATGGAATTACACATGGTAGGTACACCTCATTAGAGGAAATATGGAAGCCTTTGATTGTTGCATGTGGACATGACATGGAAACTTGGGATGGCTTGGGGTATATGCCAAGGACTGGTTTTGTAAGGCCTCATTTTGTTAAAATATTTTTCCATTTTCTTATGAGTTCATGAAGTGGGACCATCAGCCAACGTCCACCACCCATCGACACAAGAAAAAGAAATGTGAATGTCGTCCAACAATAGAGCGATAAGTGGTGAGGAATCTGATTGATTTTGGTTCGTCATGTGCAAGACCATATTGTGATGGTTTGATTTATCATACCTCCAATGAATGGAAAACAAGACTCAAAGTTCACAAAAACAATATAAATAATAGATTAACGACTTAAAAAATATCCTCTTCGAGGGGGGAACCTCCTTTACATTACATAAATGAACAATTCTTGGATGATTCAAATGACAAAGCCTCCTTTCTATATATAGGAGTCTAAGGGGTCATAATATAGTCAGCACCGACATAACAATAATAATGTAAGGGAATACTAATAAAAATAGTGGTCTTATATGAGGCACAACAATATCAATATGGGGGATACATGGGCACAAAAATAAAAATGAGGGGGATACAATAATAATAACAATAAGCGGATACACTAGTATTATAGGGAATTAACATGGGCCCCCTCTCCTTTAAAAGAGTGTTGTCCTCAATGCTTGAGTAGTTCTGGATGCTTCTGTATAAAATTATCATCCTCCCATGTCGAATATTTAGCGGGTAAGTTCTTCCACTTGATGAGATACTTTGAAATTTATTGATTTCGTAGCTATCAAGTTCTTGTTTTCGTGACTTATTAAAATTCCAATATGATTTTTCCTTCCTCATCAAGTTATATGGCCATATTGTTTGAAATGGAATCTTGTCACCTATAACCTTCTTTAAGCATGAAACATGCAAATCTGGGTGCACTCGGGAAGATGCAGGAAGCTCCAATTTGTATGCCATAGTACCAATCTTTTGCAACACCTTGTAAGGACCATAGTACTTTGGTAATAATTTATTATCCTTATTAGCTTGCTTGAGAATTTTTTTTTGTATTGTTGTTGCCGTAAAAATACCTAGTCACCTACATCAAAACTTCTTTCAATGCGATGCTTATCTGCCCGTTGTTTCATTCGATTCTGCACCAAAGTGAGGCTATCCTTTAAGAGTTGGAGAACTTGTTGTTGATAATTGATGTGATATTCCACTACTTGAACCTTAGAAATTTATCTTAAATATGATGTGATGGAAGTTGGATGATATCCATAAAGTTCCATAAATGGGGTCATTTTTGCTATAGTATAGAAGGAAGTGTTATACCACCATTCAACCATAGTTAACCACTTTGCCCATTGTGTTTGTTTATCAGATACAAAGAAAAAAATATATCCTTTCAAACATTTATTCACTATCTCAATTTTCCTATCATATTGAGGTTGATAATATGAGCTATGAGCTAATTGAGTACCCAGACAAGAAAATAATTTCGTGCAAAATTTTCCTGTAAAAATGGGATCTTTGTCACTTACAATAATATTTGGGTTTCCATGTAGCTTTTGAATTGTTTCCATAAATTCTGTAGCAACTGTGTTGGCTTTAAATGGATGAGATAATGCACAAATGTGTGCATACTTGGTAAGTCTATCAACTAACACCATGATGACATTTTTTTCCTTTGGACTTGGGTAAACCTGTGATAAAATCCGTTGAAACCTCCTCCCAACAATGACTTGGAATGGATAAAGGTTGTTACAGACCCGGGGTCTTAATTCTCTCAACTTTATTTTGTTAGAAAACCAAACATTCCGCCACAAAGTTTTGAATATCATATTTAAGTCCATCCCAAAAAAATTCCTTCTTGACCCTGCGGTAAGTTTTTAAAAATCCTGAGTGCCCTCCTAAGGGAGATATGTGCAAGTCCAACAGAATATTTTGATTGAGTTTGGAATTCTTACAAAAATATAAGCGATCTTTGTACCATAATGAATCATTTTTCCAGCTAAATTTATAAGATGTACTGGGATCTTGCTACAAATTTTGAATCAGTGTCAACACTTCTTCATCATTCTTCCATTCATCCCTTGCTTCAGTTATCCAATCTGGTTGGATAATAGAAATGGAAAAAAGGAATGCTTCCAAATCCTCATCCTTTCTTGAGAGTGCATCTGCAAAAATATTTTTCTTCCCTTTTTTGTATATGATTTCAAAGTCATAACCTAACATCTTTGTGACCCATTTTTTCTGCGCTTTTGAAGATAATATTTGTACCAAAATGTTATGAAACCAGCTCCAAAAATAGAATAAAAGAGAGATCAACGCCTTAGAAATCAACTATTTCGAGGGGGAAACCTCCAATACATTACATAAATGAACAATTCTTGGATGATTCAATTGACCAAAACCTACTTTCTATTTATAGGAGTCCATGGGGCCACAATGTAATCCTATCCGACCTAAAAATAATAATGTAAGGGCACAATAATAACAATATGGGGGTTACAGGGGTACAACAATAACAATAAGAGGGTTACATTAACAGCAATAAGGAACTATACTAGTAATATAGGGACCTAACATGCTCCTCTCCTTCAAAAAAGTGTTGTCCTCAACGCTTGAGTAGCTCCGGGTGCTTCTGTATAAAATTCTCATCCTCCCATGTAGAATCTTCAGTGGGTAAGTTCTTCCACTTGATGAGATACTCTAAAATTGATTGCTTTTGTAGTTTTTGAGTTCTTTTTTTCGTGACTGCTTCGGGTTCCAATATGGTTTTTCCTTCCTCATCAAGTTCTGGAAATATTTTTTGAATTGGAATTTTGTCCCCTATAACCTTCTTTAAGCACGAAACATGGAAAACTAGATGCACTCGCGAAGAATCAAGAAGCTCCAATTTTTATGCCATAGTACCAATCTTTTGCAACACCTTGTAAGGACCATCATAATTTGGTGATTATTTATTATCCTTCTTAGATTTCTTGAGGGAAATTTGTTTTTATGGTTGTAGCCTTAAAAATACCCAGTCTCCTACATCAAAACTTCTCTCACTGCGATGTTGATCTTTGTGTTGTTTCATTTGATTTTGTGCCAAATTTAGGTTATCCTTTAAGAGTTGGAGAACTTCTTTTTGATGCTCGATGTGATATTCCACTGCTTGAACCCTAGAATTTTCCCTCAAAGAATATGTGATGGACGGTGGATGATATCCATAAAGTTCCATAAATGGGGTCATTTTTGCTACAGTATGGAAGGAAGTGTTGTACCACCATTCAGCGAGAGGTAACCACTTGACCCATTGTGCTTTCTTATTAGATACAAAACAACGAAGATATCCTTCCAAAAATTTATTCACTATCTCTGTTTGACCATCAGATTGAGGATGATAAGATGAGCTATGAGCTAGTTGAGTACCCAAACAAGAAAATAATTCCGTCCAAAAATTTCCTGTAAAAATGGGATCTCTGTCACTTACAATAATATTCGGCTTTCCATGTCGCTTTTGAATTGTTTCCATATATGTAGTAGCAATTGTACTTGCTTTAAATGGATGAGATAATGCACAAAAGTGTGCATACTTGGTAATTCTATCAACTACCACCATGATGACACTCTTTTCTTCGGACTTAGGTAAACCTGTGATAAAATCCATTGAAATCTCCTCCAAACGTTGACTTGGAATGGATAAAGGTTGTATAAGACCAGGGGTCTTAATTGTCTCAACTTTATTTTTCTCACAAATTCTGCCACAAACTTTTGAATATTAGATCTAAGTCCATCCCAAAAAAATTCTTTCTTCACCCTGTGGTAAGTTTTTAAAAATCCTGATTGTCCTCCTAAAGGATAAGTGTGAAATTCCAAAAAGGATCTTTTGTTTTAGTTGGGAATTCTTGAAAATATATAAGCGATCTTTTTACCATAAGGAATCGTTTTTCCAACTAAATGTATCAGATGTACTAGGATCTCATTGCAACTTTTGAATGAGTATCCACACTTCTTCGTCCTTCTTCCATTCATCCCTTGCTTCGGTTTTCCAATCTGGTTGGATAATAGAAATGACACAAAGAAATGCTTCCACCTCTTCATCCTTTCTTGAGAGTGCATTTGCAACAACATTTAGCTTCCCTTTTTTGTAGATGATTTCAAAGTCATAACCCAACATCTTTGTGACCCATTTTTGCTTCTCTTCTGAAGATATTCTTTGTTCCAAAAAGTGTTTAAGACTATCATGATCAGTTTTTACCTTGAAGTGTCTCCCCATTAGGTAAGGTCGTCATTTCTTTAGTGCATGTAGTATTTCCAACATTTCCTTCTCATAAATAGCCTTTTGTAAATACTTTCCTTTGATTGGACAATTTTCAAAAGCAATGGGTCTTTCTTCTTGCATTAAAACAACACCAATTCCATTTCCCGAGGCATCACATTCCACAATAAAGGTTTTTTTGAAGTCTGGCATAGCTAATACTGGTGCTAGGCACATTGCCACTGTAAGATGCTCAAAGGCCTTAGTTGCTTCAGGATTCCATGAAAATGCATCTTTCTTCAATAATGTTGTTAGAGGTGCTTCTATTCTCCCATAATTATTAACAAACTTGCGATAATACCCTGTTAACCCAAGAAATCTTCCTTTATGGTTGTGGGGACTTTCCATTCCTTAATGGCTTTAATTTTGTTAGGGTCTACTTTAACACCCATGTGAGATACAATATGACCCAGATATTCCACCTCTTGTACTCCAATGAAAAATTTGGATGTTTTTGCATATAATTGTTTCTCCTCCAATAGTTTGAGCACCCTGTCAACATGTTGAACATGATCCTTCCAAGACCTGCTGTAGATTAGTATATCAACAAAAAATAATAGCTCAAATTTTCTAAGGAAGGGTTTGAAAATGGAATTCATCAACCCTTGAAATGTAGAAGGTGCATTGGTAAGGCCAAAAGGCATGAGAAAAAATTCATAATGACCCTCATGAGTTTGAAATTTTGTTTTCGGAATATCTGTTTGGTCTCAATCTAGTCTCCTAAACTGAGCTCATTTAATTGTCAACCAGGATTTGTAAACTGCTGAAGTGAAGTGTACTGTATGTACCTAGGTACTTGTTTCCTAATGCGTTGTGTGTAGTGTTTTGTGATGTTTTTGGTCTTTTGTGTTGATTTATGATGTTTTTGGTCTTTTGGTGGTTTTATGTTCGCAAAGAAAATGCCTAGAAAGCTGATGGAAATGAGCTGATGATTAAAAACAGAGTGGATCCTAATTGATGGATGACAAATGACAAATGCAATTTGGAATACTAAAAACAGAATCAAATCTAAACTATGACCAATCAGAAACAAAGCTTGATAATGACTTTTGAGCAAATGATTCAAAACACAAACTAAACTTGTCAAATTATTTCATCATTTGAGAGAGAGCTTGAAACATGGTCAACTAAGCATGCAAATCTTCCTAACTAAACAGTTTAAACAACTAACTTATAATGATGCAACATCTTGTCCTTGATTAGAGATTTGTTGAAGTATGTTTGGAGTAAAACATTGATATCATCATAAGATTTTCTATTCTAAAGCTAATTCCTAACTCTATTCTGCAATTCAATTGAATGTCACAAAACCTTTACTCAAGAGTTATTGATTTCTTTTTCAAAGTAGTCTTTTGAGGGAGAGCTCTGTTTTTGAAATGATGAAGAAATTGCAGAGGTACTTCAGGCCTTAAAATGATGTTGTCTTCTGTTCATATGGTTATAGATCAATTATGGATTTTAGAACAAGAAGAGGTTTGTGAATAATGAAGGCTGTTTTGTTAATCCTAACAACTGAAGTAATCTAATGTGCAGTGAATAACAATTGAATGTGGAGTGCAAATGCAATGAGTTGAACTACAACCAAACCTAAGATGTCACTAGCCTAAAAACAATGTTAAACTACAAGTCATTATCAAACCCAAAATAAAATAACTGAATCATGAATTAAGTGCAATGAAACTCTGGAGTATCCTAACTATACTATCATGCATTATTCTATGAAATTACACAATCTGTTTGTCCATCATTGTTGATATTTTGGAAGAGTTCCTTCTTTTGGAAGAGTTAGAACAATTTTGACTGTGTAATTGAGTGCAAATGCAAATGTAAAGGCTGAAAGCAATGAAAAACTAAGACATCATATCCATATCCCACTCATCATTATGATATTTTGGACAAGCGTTTAAGAGCAAGAATAGAGATGGTGCTTAGTGCAAACACACAACTAAATAATTCATTATCACGGTCATGTCTTGGACTCCTTAAGAATTTATTGGAAGAGTTTCTTCTTGTGGAAGAGTGATTAGAACAAGTGTAACTGTGATAGTGAGCAACAAAAATTACAACTAAATCCTACAATACTATAGCCATTTCCCATTCATCATTATAATCTTTTGGAAGAGCTTCTTCTTGTGGAAGAGTTAGAATGAGTATAACTACAGTAGCTAATTAAAAACAACTATGAATTCAACTTCAAATCCTACAATACTATAGCTATTTCCCATTCATCATTATAGTCTTTTGGAAGAGCTTCTTCTTGTGGAAGAGTTAGAATGAGTACAACTACAGTAGCTAATTAAAACAACTATTAATTCAAATTCAAAGCGTAAAGGCAGCTAGGAAAACTTATCTAATTTACGCAAAATAAATCCGTGCAAGAGGCAGGGGCCCTCTACCACTTGACGGCATTCAACTTCAAATTAAATCACGCCTTCAAAATAACTTTGTCTGCTCCATTAACGATAAAGAACTTGAACACAAGACTGCCGTCTTCGCAAATGTACGTAATCTAAACAAAATCTAGCAAAATCTAACATCCAAATCTAAACCTAGTTCTCGGTTTCCCAAGTGTTTATATAACAAATGTAAATAACAAGATTTGCAACAATTCAGGAACACTTTCTTTCCTTATCGGAATCACATTAGGACTCTTGAAGTGGCTGCGTGAAAAGGAAAAGACATCTGGACTGAGACAGTCCTAATATAAGTCTTTCTTCCTAAATGTGTTCCCACGTTCCAAAACCATACCCAGAATTCATTTCTTCCTCCATGATGAGCAACGAACCATGTAGACATGACGTGGATTATGCCCATATGAGGTTTTTCTTGAGAGGCCACCTGGAACATACTCAAACGTGAAGGCAACTGCAGAATCGTTTCGCTAGCTACTTTAATGTTCCAGATTCTCAGCCTGGGCCTTGGCCAAAATGTTTTACAATGGCAAAAATCACAAAACTTAGCAAGTCAGTCATGTAAATCATTCTAGAAGTAATTTTAACTATATTCATTGATCAATTGGGTCTAGGATGGCAATAGAAAAAGGAAAATGAGGTAAAATGGAATGAAAGAAAGCACAATTTTGAGGCTCAACAATATCTTCAGTCTTCATTCTAATTTGATGATATCCTGAACGAAGATCCAACTTGGTAAAATAAATTGCTCCATGTAATTCATCCAATAATTCATCAATCACAGGAATGGGAAATTTATCTTTAATGGTGAGCTTATTGAGCTCCCTATAATCCGGACACATTCGCCATGATCCATCCTTCTTGTGTACCAATACTACCGGAGCAGAGAAAGAACTTTGACTAGGTTGAATTATACCCGCCTCTAACATTTCTGCAATCATGCGTTCAATTTCGCTCTTTTGGAAGTAAGGATATCTATAAGGCCGGATGTTTGGAGGAACACTTCCTAGAATCAAATGAATAGCATGATCATGATCACGAATAGGTGGGAGTCCTTTGGGAGTTTCAAACACCTTGGAATGATTGTCCAAGACTTTTTGGAGATCTGGAGAAATAGATGATTTTGATGTTGGAACTTCTAGTGAGCATAATTTTGCAATTACGCCTAGTTGTTCTTTCTTCAGAAGCTTTGTCATGACATTAGAGCTTATTATCTTTCTTGGCTTCCTTTCGATACCCCATAATTTGATTTCCTTTCCTTCTGAAAAAAAATTCAAGAAAAGTTATTGAAAATTAAAAGCTATCGTCCCCAAATATTGTAACCATTGTACTCCTAGTACAACATCATCACCTCCCATTGGAATGGAAATAATTGGACTATTCAATACATATTCCCCCATGGCTAGCTTGATGTTATGGCATTTTCCAAAGCAATTTATAGTTCCTCCATTTGCAACCATCACTTGACATTCTGGTGCTGCGTATAGGAAACAATTTAATTCCTTGGCTACCTTACAATGAATAAAATTATGTGTACTACCTGAATCAATCAACACTATTACCTTTTTCTTCTTAATATGTCCTTCTATCTTGAGAGTTTGAGTAGTGGTAATTCCTGCCAATGCATTACACAATATGGTTGGACTCATTTCTTCTTATTCTAAGGTTGGTTCCTGGTGTATATCCTCTTCTTTTGAAGTTTCTTGTTCATTTTCTTCCTCCTCTTCACAATCTATGTAAAATAATTTCTTCTCAACACACTTATGACCTTTATTGTATTTTCTATCACAACTGTAGAAAAGCCCTTTTGCTCTTTTTTCTTCCACTTGTTGTGGTGTCAACCTTGTAGGTTATGGAAGTCTAGTAGTAGCAACACTTCCATCTTTATAGATGTGAGTGGTAGGCTTCCTTGTCGCCATAATTTTACATTCAATTTTTCTTGCCAACCTGAATGCCTTCTCCAAAGAATCAGGTTCCCAAATGTGAACTTCATGTTGGATGTTATCCTTTAAATTTCCTATGAAGACATCAATCATGTGTTTCTCTGGAATATCAGTTACCCTTATATTCAATTTTTTGAAGTCCTCAATGTGCTCCCCCACTGAACCCTTTTGTTTGATATTTATCAATTGGATAAAGAAGGTGTTGCTCTTTGTGTCCTCATAATGTGCTATCATTTCCTCCGTAAAAATTGACCAAGTGACAATTTTTTTACGAGAGAAAAGCCATCGATACCATAAAAATGTATTTTGTTCTAAATGTAAAGTTGCAATGTGTACCTTTTGTGTGTTTTGCACATTATTGAGATCAAAATATTGCTCCATCTGTAGTATCCATATTGCGAGATCCTTGCCATCAAACTTCCTCATATCCATCTTTGGAATATGGTGGTTCTTCCATCCAACAATAGAGTTTATGAGATCACGATTAAAATTTATTTTGTTCTCATCATGAGTTTCCTCTACTATCTTTTCGCCATTAGGAAACATTTCTTGTATCAACTTTGTCAAACCTTCCGTGTATGCTTTTAGATCATTCTTCATGTTTTCCATGTTGTCTTTCATTTTTTCTTCCATGTCATCCATCTTAGCTTCCATGCCAGCTTCCATGCCATCCATATTAGCTTCCACGCCTTTCTTCAAACCATCCATATTATTCTTCAAACCGTCCATCTTCATTTCCACACCTTTCTTCAAAACTTCCATTTCATTTTTTGTTGCTCTTTGCGAGAGCGAAATTTGGTGCACTTGCTCTTTTAATTTTCATAGATCATGTTGTAATTCTTCATCTTCATGAGTCATAGTAGAGTACTATGAGGGCTTAATGGGTGTTTAATTATTTTTAGGAGTCATTTTAGAACCCAATACCGATATCTATGCTCAATAGGCCGTTGGAATCACTTAAAACTGATTTTTCAAACAAGACTTATGCAATTTGAAAAAACAAAT
This sequence comes from Pinus albicaulis, assembly GCA_034641835.2. Classification (NCBI taxonomy): domain Eukaryota; kingdom Viridiplantae; phylum Streptophyta; class Pinopsida; order Pinales; family Pinaceae; genus Pinus; species Pinus albicaulis. The sequence continues at coordinate 49,064,317 of CM076584.1, forward strand.
ACACACCTTTTTCTTGATTTTGAGGAGCTCGATATTGAAACTGAATTATCTCTATGATTTCGGATCTTCAATATCTGAAATTCGGCCTTCAAGTAGCCCTCTGAATATTCTTTTGAATGCCACAGGTCTGACCTAATTTGGATTCTTGAAGACATATTTATGCCCAATCTCCTACGATGACCTAATTATGGACTCGTTCAGTAGAGAAAACTTGTACGACTTGCCACGTGTCATTGTTTCCTCCTTCATCTCTGAAATTGATACACAAGAAACTACAATCTGTGTACTTGCGGCCAATTTTTACAGAATTCCAATCTGATTCTCAGAGAGATAGTTATGATGTTTTTCCCACGGTCACCTCTTTGAAATGAAATTCGGGAGCCTGAAACAATCCTAACTTCCACATATCATATCTCCAAAAATATTGCGAACCAAGATCTGAAATTTTTACAGGAGGTTCCTCAGGATTTCGGCTTCGCTCTTTCTAAATTTCAGCTTTGAAAACTTAGTATACTAAAATTTATAGCATAAATTCCATGATGACCTGGTTTAGTTGAAATTCGAGAGCCTGAAAAAAAATCCAACTTCCACGTATCATATCTCTGACAATATTGTGAACCAAGATCTGAAATATTTACACGACGTTCCTCGGGATTTTGGCTTTGCGGTGTAAAAATTTCAGCTTCTGAACCTTCGTAGAAAAATGTTTATAAGAAAAATGCCACAATGACTTGTTTGGAGCAATGAAACCCTAGAATCCAAAGCTCTGATACCAAATGTTATGAAACCAGCTCCAAAAATAAGAGAAAAGAGAGATCAATGACTTAGAAATCAGCCACTTCGAGGGGGAAACCTCCAATACATCACATAAATGAACAATTCTTGGATGATTCAAATGACCAAAACCTCCTTTCTATATATAGGAGTCCATAGGGCCATAATGTAATCCTAGCCGACCTAACAATAATAATGTAAGGGCACAATAATAACAATATGGGGGTTACAGGGGTACAACAATAATAATAAGGGGGTTACACTAATAACAATAAGGGACTATAATAGTAATATAAGGACCTAACACAAAATTATTTAAGGCAATCATGATTTGTTTTTAACTTGAAGTGTCTTCCCATTAGGTAAGGTTGCCATTGCTTTTGTTCATGTAGTATTGCCAACATTTCCTTCTCATAAATAGCTTTGTGTAAATACTTCCCTTTGATTGGATGACTTTCAAAAGCATTGGTTCTTCCTTCTCGCATTAAAAAGGCACCAATTCCATCTTCTGAGGCATCACAGTCCAGAATAAAGTTTTTTGTGAAGTCTGGTGTAGCTAAGACTAGTGTGTGGCACATTCCTTATTTAATATGTTCAAAGGCCTTAGTTGCTTCTGGAGTTCAAGAAAATGCATCTTTCTTCAGCAATGTTGTAAGAGGTTCTTCTATTCTCCAACAATTCTTAACAAACTTGTGATAATACCCTGTCAACCCAAGAAATCCTCACAGATGCTTTATGGTTGTGGGGATTTTCCATTCCTTCGTGGCTTTAATTTTGTTAGGGTCTACCTTAACACCCTCATGAGATACAATATGACCTAGATATTCCACCTCCTGTACTCCAAAGAAAAATTTGTATGTTTTGGCATATAATTGTTTCTCTTCCAATAGTTTGAGCACCTTGTCAACATGATGAACATGATACTTCCAATACCTTATATAGATTAGTATATCATCAAAAAATATTAAAAAAAAAAATTCTAAGGAAGGGTTTGAAAATGGAATTCATTAAAACTTGAAATGTAGAAGGTGCATTGGTTGGCGAAAAGGCATCAAAAAAAATCTATAATGACCCTCATGAGTTCTAAAAGTTGTTTTCGGAATGTATTAAATCTTCATTCTAATTTGATGATATCCTGAATGAAGATCCAACTTCGTGAAGTAAATTAATCCATGTAATTAATCTAATAATTCATCAATAACCAAAATGGGGAATTTATCTTTAATAGTGAGCTTGTTGAGCTCCCTATAATCCGGACACATGCACCACGATCCATCCTTCTTGTGCACCAATACTACTGGAGCAGAGAAATGACTTTGACTAGGTTGAATTATACCGACCTCTAGCATTTCTAGAACCATACGTTTAATTTCACTCTTTTGAGCATAGGGATATTTGGAAGGCCTAATGCTTGGAGGAACACTTCCTGGAATCAAATGAATAACAGGATCATGATCAATAATAGGTGAGGGGACTTTAGGAGTCTCAAATACCTTGGAATGATTATCCAAGACTTTTTGGATATCTGGAGAAATAGATGATTTCGATGTTTGAACCTCTAGTGAGAATAATTGTGTAATTACACCTTGTTTTTATTTCTTTAGAAGCTTTGACATGCCATTAGAGTTAATTATATTTCTTGGTTTCCTTGTGATACCCCTCAATTCAAATTCCTTTCCTTTCCAAAAAAAATTCAAGAAAAGTTCTTGAAAATTAAAAGCTATTGTAACCAAATATTGTAACCATTGGACTCCTCGTACAACATCAACACCACCCATTTAAATAGAAGGCATTGGAATATTCAATACATATTCCCCCATGGTTAGATTGATATTATGGTACTTTCCAGAGAAATTTATATTTCCTCCATTTGAAACCATCCCTTGACACTTTGGTGGTGGATATAGGAAGAAATTCAATTCCTTGGCTAGCTTACAATGAATAAAATTATGGGTACTACCTAAATTAATCAACAATATTACCTTTTTATTCTTGATATGTCCTTCTATCTTGAGATTTTTAGTAGTGGTAATTCCTCCCAATGCAATAAAATATATGGTCATATTCATTTCTTCTTTCTCTAGGGTTGGTTCCTGGTGTATTTCCTTTTATTTTGACGTTTCTTGTTACTTTTCTTCCTCTTCTTCACAATCTATGTAAACTAATTTCTTCTCAACACACTTATGACCTTTAGTGTATTTTCTATCAAAACTATGAAAAATCCCTTTTGCTCTTTTTTCTTCCAATTGTTTTGGTTTCAACCTTGTAGGTTGCGGAATACTAGGAGTAGCAACACTTTCATCTTTATAGTTGTGAGTACTAGGTTTCCTTGTCTCCATAAATTTTCTTTCAAATTTTCTTTCCAAATTGAATGCCTTCTCCAATGAATCAATTTCCCAAAGGCGAACCTCATGTTGAATTTATCCTTTAAAGTCCCTATGAAAACATCAATCCTATGCTCCTCTGGACTATCATTTAGGCTTATATCCATTTTTTTGAAGTCCTCAATGTGCTCTGCCATTGAACCCCTTTGTTTGAGATTTATCAATTGGATAAAGAAGGTGTTGCTCTTTGTATCCTCTTAATGTGCTATTATTTCCTCCATAAAAATTGGCCAAGTGACAATTTGTTTACGAGAGCAAAGCCATAGATACCATACAAACTGATTGGGTTCCAAATATAAAGTCGCAATGCGTACCTTTTGTGTGTTTTGCACATTATGGAGATCAAAATATTGCTCCATCTGTAGTATCCATGTTACGGGATCCTTGCCATAAAACTCCCTCATATCGATATTTGGAATATGGTGGTTCTTCAATCCAAATTTAGAGTCTATGAAATCATGATTAATATTTATTTTTTTCTCATCATGAGTTTCCTCTGCTACCTTTTCGCAATTAGGAAGCTTTTCTTGTAGAAACTTTGTCAAACCTTCCTTCAATTGTTCAAGTTTTGATTCTACACCATCGATCTTAGCTTCTATTCCATTCTTCAAACCATCCATATTAGCCTCCATTCCATTCTTAAAACCATCCATATTATCTTCTTTTAAAACATCCATGTCTCCTTTTAGTTCATGTTTGGTTTCTCTTTGTGAGAGCGAAATTTGTTTCACTTAGTCCCGTAATTTTGATATATCATGCTGCAATTCTTCCACTTCATACGTCATAGTATAAATTTCTGAAATGGGTGTGGAATTATTTTTTATGGGAGGAATTTTAGAACCAAATACTGGTATATATGCTTCAATATTCCCTTGGAAACACTTCAAACTGATTTTTCAAACAAATGTTATGCAAAATTTAAAAAATATACACCCTTTTCTTGATTTTCAGGAGGTCTACATTGAAACTAATGTATCTATATGATTTCGAATCTCCAAGATCTGAACTTTGGTCATGTAGTATCCCTCTAATTCTTCTTTCCAATGCCACATGTCAGGCCCTATTTGGATTCTTCAAGATAAAGTTATGCCAAATCTCCCATGATGGCCTGATTATGGAATGATTCAGTAGAATGAAGTTCCAAGGGGTTTCACATGTCACTGTTTAAAAATTCGCCCCTGAAATTGATCCATGAAAAACTAAAGTCCATGGCATTTTGGCCACTTTTTATATAATTCAAATCCGATGTTTGAAATGAAAGTTATGACGATTTTCCTTCAGTTACTTGTTTGATACTGAATTCTAGAGCTCGCAAAAACCCTAACTTTCTTAGATCATATCTCAAAAAATGCAGCGAAACAAGATCTGAAATTTCGGCACGAATTTCACCATGATTTTGAATCCATGTGGTTTCAATTTAAGATTCTGAAGCTTCGTATAAAAAAAGTTATAGTTAAAATTCCAAGATGTCCTATTTTAAGAAGAAAAGCCCTAGAATTCAAAGCTCTAATAGGAAATGTTATACATCTAGCTCACAAAACAATAGAAATAATAGATCAATGACTTAAAAAATATCCTCTCCGAGGGGTAAGCCTCCTTTACATTACATAAAATAACAATTCTTGGATGATTCAAATGACAAAGCCTCCTTTCTATATATAGGAGTCTAAGGGATCACAATACAATTAGAGCTGACATAACAATAATAATGTAAGGGAACAACAATAAAAATAGTGGGATTATATGGGGCACAAAAATAGCAATATGGGGGGTACATGGGCACATAAATAACAATAAGGGGGCTACACTAATAATAAAATTAATGGGATACACTAGTATTATCGAGACTTAAAAGTACACCTTAGTGGAGGACATATGGAAGGATCTGATTGGTGCACATGGAAATGACATGGTAGTTTGGGATGCCTTGGAATATATGCCAAGGATTTGGAATATATGATTTCATGTAGTGGGACCACCAGTCAACGCCTACCACCCATCAACACAAGAACAAGAAATGTGAATTTTGTCCAATAACAGAGCGACAAGTGGTAAGGCATCAGACTGGGTCTGGTTTGTTAAGTGCAACACCTTTTTGTGATGGTTTGATTTATCAGACCTCCAGTAGAGGGAAAGCAAGACTCAAAGTTCAGGCCACGAGTAGTGAATAGCAAGGCAATTTTCACAACCTCCGGTCATAGGAGCTAGCAAGTGAGCACCTATGGTCCTATTGACCAACCACCCTTCAACAATTATATAGTAATAAATTGAAACAAAGGCTAACGAGTGACGAGAAATGGGTTCAGGGAGGAATAACCCTTGGCCACTTTGGGCTAAGGAATGCGCCCATCAAGGATATTGGCATATCAACATGTCAAAAATGTTCTCACAAATCTTCTATGCTTTCTCGGTATAGAGGTGGTAGTAGATGGGACCAAAAACATCTAGAATATATCCATCTTTCAGCCTCGTTAATTGACAGATCAGGTCGATGAGTCTTAGATTGATGTTGGAAAAGGATTAGCAACACTATTTAAACTTTTTCTCTCCTGAGAGCTGGGAGACAAAAACTCCAATGGATCCAAATTAAATGTGACGCTAAAAGTTAAAAAATGCCAAAAATATGAGCTATAAACAAAATTCAAATGATCATAGAATTTGAGGTGCCTTGTATTCTCATGGTTGTGAAGGCGAAAATATTGCAGAAGATAAACATAATTGTGGCAGTTCGTGAGAGGGAGTGAAGCTACAAAATTCATAAAATTTGAGTTCCTAATCATTATTGATGTTGATGAAAAGAGAGAAAAAGAGAGACAGTGGGAGCCAAAGGATTGAGTAAAATTTGAAGCTATTAAATGTCATAAATCTAAAGCAAATAAGAGACAAAGCGTGCAAAGAATAGTTGAGCAGTCATTGTAAGTGAAGATTGGGTGAAATATAATGCTACTATGTATAAGAAAATTGTAAAGAATCAAATACAAAGAGGTTGTTGCAAGGAGAATATTAGAGAAGTTGGGCAGAAAAAATATTAAAATTGATTTATCAGGGGATTGGTGTCTCCTTCATCTAGGTGCCTAAAAAGCTCAACAATTTGGTGCTTGCAAATAGTGAGAGTTGGTGCTTCCACCAAGTTGGTTCTTACAAAGAAAAGGGGGTTGGAGCCTCTTGTAGGTTGGTTCCTACATAAATTTATGTTGGTTCTCTCATTTACACTAAAATTAAAATAATATTTGCGGTTTTCTCCCATATGGGTTTCCATGTAAACATCTTATGTCCAATTTTTATGTGATTGATGTACTATTGTAGTATTGAAACTTTTTGACTGGCTAAATAATTGTTTTAAATTTACATAATATTGATTCACCGCCCCTTACCCCCCAATATTATTCTAATTTCTAACACTATAATTTATATCTAAATTATTATTTACATAAGAAAATGTTTATATTATATTATGTTATATTTTGTATGCATTTTAGGAATTATTATGGACCTAATAGGGTATTGTTGATGGGTGATGGAAATCCATCAAACAAGGGGGTATCCCCAATGAGAAGTCCCAATTATGCCTCACACCATTTGGAATAGGAGCCCCATCCAGAGTATCGGCTCGGTTTCCATATATTCTTATATATTTTCCTTGGCTTTAGTTGTCAACAAGAGAGAGAAGCGTGTATGTGGCTTTGCGAAAAATCAAGTGTGCCTCGTTAATTTTTAGTTGCAGGTGTATCAAGGTTCTTCTACTGCATAGGGAGGTATGGTGAGCCTCTAAGAGAGAGTTAATAGTACCACCCTAGTAGAGGCGCACACAAGAGAAAATAGAATGGCCTAACATCAAGTAGAATATTCCACATAGATGCAACGATTGTTACAACCATTACAACAAATTTTCAATAAGACAAGCACTAAAATAAGCAAAAATAGTTCAACTACTTTAGTACAGGTGAAAGAGAAAATGAATCATAAACATTCATAGAATATTCTTACAAATATTCACAATCCATGCATGAAAACGTGCCGGAAATTAGGCTTCAAGTATTAAGTAAAAGTCCCAAGATACATGAATACAACGAACATCTCTAGCTCCAATAGTGGAGCGTTGGAGACACGAATTTCTCCCCAAAAGTACTAACTCTGTCTCTATGATTCCTTATGGGAGAAGCCAAGGTCAAAAGTCCCATTTCTTGTACAATTAGGGTGTATATATAACAAGTGGTGTGATCCTTCATCTCCCTTGTGACTCTTGGGCTACCCTCATAACTGTTTGACTTCTCTATGACCTTTTGACTTCCTACATGAATTTTAAAATTACATGAATGACTCTTGGACTTACACTTTACATTACATTTATCCATTATAGAATTTAAATAATCCATAAAATAATTTGGCACATGATGACTCATGACACAACATGACATGACATTGATGACATGGACTACATGATGATGTGGCAGTGTCAAGTCACTCTTTGATTCTAGTTTATTTTTGTCTTCTTGAAATATGGTACATGTTCTTCTTCTTAATCCTCCTTATGAATTCAAGATAAGGATTCTTCAATTTGGTCTTGATCTTCCATCTTCTGTTATAATCCAGTGGTCCTTTGTCTTCTTGTCTGTTGATCATCTTATCTCTTTAGATCCTTAGTTGTCTTCTAACATGGACTCATTCTCCATTTCCTTCATCATCATATTTTCATAGTATGATATAGTACCTACATATGAAATTCACTCATGAAAATATGACATCAGTCGGATAAACCCCTAGTCTAAGATGCAGCATGATGATCCACTAACTAAGACAAAATCGGGTGGCAGGCTGAGGGAGAGGCTTAATAATTGCATAACTGTGCAACTCATGCAGTCAAGGGCTAGGTCTGAGCCTTGAGATTGTGTAATGCATAGTTGAGGTTGGACTAGGCTTAAATATTGTGTAGTACAAAGCTTAAGGAGCCGGGTTGAGGGCTTGAAGACTGAATTTCCCCACTACGCAGTGTTGGAAGGACATGGAGGCCATGTGATTGTGAAATTACTCAGTTCAAGAGCTCAAAGGTTGGGCTTGATGATTGAGACTATGAAATGTGCATTTCAAGCCTAGCTGGAGGGAAGGATTGCACAATTTTGGAGCTCACAGGTCGGGCTTGAGCACTAAGACTACATAGTGCGTAGTTCTGGAAGGCAGGAGCTGTGCATTGCGCAGTGCCAACAGGCAGGGTTGCAACTTGAGGGATGAGACTGTGCAATGCATAGTTCAAGAAGGTTGGGTGAGAATAGGTTTCTCGGTCAGGATAGTGTGATACATGTTTGCATGGTAATACCAACTCATATACACAAAGATTACCCCTTGAAACCATATGCTAAAATAGGACATTTACTATATGAAGAGAAAAGTGAAAAATACACTTGCAATACACGAACGACAATGAAATCGACACAGTACAGAGAGAAGATAACATGAAAATGACACTAATTAAAGTGAAATAAAGCGAAAGAAATAGTCGAAAGAATGAAAACGACACTCGTGAAAGCGAAGGTGTGAAAAATGAAAGTTTGGAAAACTCACCAAAATAGAAGTACAAAAACATCCAAAAATGAGGGACTGTCAACGACAGTGCACATTGACTGTTGACATGGGTTGAGCATTGCACATGCATTGTATTTATGGAATGTGTTATGCTTGTTCAAGCTTGCACAAAAAAATTCACTCATGAACTTGTTGCAAACTGGACATGTGTGAGCAAGTGAATTTGACCGATCAAGAAGTGTCCATGGAAATACCAATCACAATATCCATAGTAACCTCCAAAATTAAAGTGTATGCAAAATTTCAGAGGGTGTTTATCGTAGCAACAACACTTGGTGACACACTAATAGAACTCCAACTTCTCTGCCTTGGTCAATTCTTTCATGCAGGGTCTAGTTATTCAGGGAGTATTGATTCATTGTTCAAATTACCGTGGCTTCCCCACTTACCCCGTGCATAAACATAGTCCCCTTCATTCCTTTACTATGTTAAACACAAACATAAGGTCAGTGATCACAAAATGTTTTGAATCAGGAAAGGGTAATGAAGTTCACAAGATTTAGACTTTAATAGTGTATTTTTTCATCTCTGGTGTTTCTACACTGCCAGCAGGCCTGGATAGTAACCCAACAGAGTCATTTTAGGGACACAAACATTGCTCCGCTGCCAACAGGCCTAGAAAATACCCCGATGAAGTTTCTTGCTTCACCTCTTTGTCTAGGAAGACATTTTCTTATTCTTCCTTTATTTATTTATTTTATATAGGATTGTGTATCGTCACTTATTTATTTCATGGCAGAAGAGGGATCCTGACTTATTGAGAGCATCAGAGGTTTTCCCTTCAGAAAAGCATATATAATACCTTTGATATTGGTTTTCGTGTTTAGATTTTCCCCTTGTCCCTCTCTACTTGATTGGATACCCCTGAAAACACCGAAAGACCCGAGTGTAGGCATGAGTTTTCCAAAATAGACATGGAGATCATGGTTCGACACAAGGCTTCCCTTACACAAGGATCATATTTTCTATCGGAAAATCATAGACTAAAAGGTGTAACCAAGACAAGGAAAAAGGACAGAGAGTTAGCCAAATGTTGTAGTGTCACAAAGTGCTTTTCTATTTTTCCACATCGTCTTTCGAGCCCAAATAGGGCACCCTTCATGCAAAGTCTCATTAAACAAAACACAACACGGAAACAAAACTATGAGGACAAAACAAAAGGAGGCTAACAGAAAAGATGACGTGAAACCAAAATGAGAAGAAACAAGACAAAGTATAGAAAATGAATGCATGATGAATGTGCAGTTAAACTAATATGAAACTAAACCTGCTCCTGACTTAACCAGCTAGAAGGTTTGGGCCACATTTAATGAAATTTCCAATGTATCCACTCTAGTTATTCACGACCTGTAATCACAAAGTTATGATTGATTGAAAATGAGATAAAATAATGTGCAACGAAAAACATAAGAGCTTGAATATTATGCATAACAAATTGAAGGTATTTCCTGTCAACATAAAGATATGTCATAACCACTACTTCTAAGGATTGCACACTCTTACCTTTTTTCTGAAAACCGTAAGAAGAAAATTCTCTGGGGATTCTTGCAAATTTATCTTTATATGCATTGTACTCCTTAGCAAGAATGAGAAAAGGCTGAAGCTTTTTATTTACAACAGAGCTTGCCAGGTAAGATTGCTCCAACCATTTAGTGACTGGATCATGAAACTCGAAATATTCCTATTGATAATTCTGATATTTTTAAAAATATGAATTTGAAATTAAAAGCGCGGTATCAGGAGGATAATCTTGTAAGGGAAAATGAATATTATCATGTTCAAAAGGCTTGTTAAGAGAGGGCCTGGAATAACCATCAACAAAGGTTGAAGTGCCTCAACTACTTGAAAAGTATCCAAATGGTGAGATAAAACATAAAGATTAATCGATGTGAAACAACCGTCATCAAATATACTGGTGGGAAAATGATAAAAAGAATGAAATATAATATTATGATGAGATGGACCGTTTGTGGAAAGAGATTCTTTGTTAGAAGATAACAAAGATAGATAGATTTGAACATATTTATGAATGCCTTTAAGAGATGATTCATCTTCCTCGCATGATAAATGTAACAAATGATTTCCTTGTGACTGGTCACATGCTGTAATGGCATGGTAATCATCGAAAGAAGTGAGAATGAATTATAGTACAACAAACACATGAGACCAGTCAAGATACAATGAACGAAGAATAGTTTGATTCACACAATAAACCATGCATTCATTAGCACTCAAGAGGATTTTAGGTGCAATGAAGAACAAGATTCATGATATAACATTCACATGAAAAACCAGGAGTTGACTATTAAGAAATGAATATGATAGGCACGATTCCTTTGTCCAAAGATAGTATTTGAAGGGATCAAATCTAAAATTCCACGAATTTATGAGAGGAACACATTCCAAACCTGGGTTAAGTACAAGAGCCTTGCATGGAGATGAATCATGTGAAATAGAATCTTGAATCCGATCAGAAATTGAATCTCAAAAGTTCAACAGATTAAATCCGAAATACTAAGCTTGTTTCAAAAATAAATTTACATCGAGTGAAACCATGCAAAGATAATTATTTTATGAGAGAAACCAGATCTGACTTCATTCAGGGGGCTTGCCAGAGTCGCTAGATCTTGACATAACCATCAATGGAAGTTGAAGTGGCTCGAATTCCTGACAAATCGTGAAACTTTCAAGGATTGTAAAATAACGTTTTGAATATTGAATTAGGTCATGCATGGTGTGAAGGTAAATACTTCCTTTAATATCAATGGGACCACTGCTAACCGGATGACAACCAAATCTGTCAATAATCTGACCGGATTTTACAAATTCAACAACGAAATTACTCAAATTGAAATATTCTTCTGATCACAAATCTGGAGATGTATGAATTAGGGAAATTTCATGACCAAGTTAATTTGAAGAGTTGTCTTCATGGAAAATAAGATATGACGAGGGATGGAAAGAATACCCATTGATTCAATTATTTCCTTTCATGTCATGGATAAACTCACTACCTCATGTCAATTGAAAAGTTAACTCATCAGACGGAGAACTTTAAAAGCATGAAGCATCTTCATCAAAAGTAGATGCATTTCAAACAATAGAGCACAAGGGATAGTGAAATGAAGAGGAAGTTTTGATAGGAACATCTTCTTTGAATGAATTAGATTCTATATCTAAATTAAAATCTTCATGAGAAACCAAAATATCACTTGATGCATCTGGGTGTTCATGATCACATACATCAACAGAGTCATCATCATCAAAATTATTATTTCCCAAGGCTACGGATTGATTGGGAGAATTGATTGCATTTGATTCACTATCAAGATTAGAATATTGAAAATCATCCAAGAATGGAATTGCATCATCTTGACATGGGGGAATTTGAAAAATATAAGAGAGATAAAAGTTTCTTCACTTTCCTCCTTTACGGTTAGTGTAATGTGTCTGCCTTGTATCTGATCATAATTTAAACCAACAACTTGAAATCAAGAGAGAATGAAGAGCTAGTTGGTGCAGCAGTTTGATCAAGAAGATCATGATACACAGAGTCATGAAAGGTAGATGATAAAGGATGACATATGTCCCTTGAATAAGTAACACTTTCAATGGAACTAGATTCAAGATTGATGTTAAGAGTGCTAATGTCATCTTGAGGAATGAAAGGATTAACCTTCATCCTAGGCTCCATGAGCCATTCCGAGGTTTCTTTCATTATATTTGAATCATGAAAAGTGGAAGGAGGATAAAGATATGGATTAGGAATTTGATTTGTAGATTTACCAACTTTATTATCATTGCAAGGAGGCACCCACATAGAGACTGGAAAAGGTGGAGGACAAGGAACAAAAGGAGTAGTAGGTTCCTCCTTTGAAATTTGAGGTGTCTCATTATTTAAAATACTTAGGGAAGTAAGAACATCAGGGGGTTCAGATTCATTTTTCAAAGAGATATGAACCAGATGGTTAAACTTTTGTTTAAATAAATCCCAATCTATGTCTTCTCCCAAAAGTTCATAATAAAGGTGAAGGAATCAATCAGAAAAATATTCAGTTGATTCACTAGGCTTCATTATTAGTTGATTGATTCTTCTAATAACATCTTGGTAATCATACCTATCAAATGAATTATGAAGCTCCTTCGCAAGTTAGTCGAATGAATGGATAGAAGTAGTGGGTAATCTATGATACCATCTCTTAACATGACCTTCAAATGTGAGGGTGATAAATCTAGCCATGAAATCCTTGCAATGTATTCCATTAGAAAGGAAAAAATAGACAACTTGAAACAAATTTTCATGAAGATTTAATTCACCCTCGTCATCAAACTTAAACTGGGACAAATTATGGAAAAATTCTGCAGGGATGGTAAGATTAATATCTTTATAAAAAAATCTTGGGATCATGACATGGGGAAAATCCATTCTAGATAAGAGATTCAAAGCAGACTCAACGGGCACAACTTTTCATTTGGGCCTCCTTCTAGCACCATTTGTTGATAGGTGTTGGAAATTCGTCAACCAAGGGGGTCTCCCTAATGTGAAGTCCCAATTATACCTCACACTATTTGGAATAGGAGCCCCATCCGAAGTTTTGGCCCGATTGTCATATATTCTTATAGATTTTCTTTGGATTTAGCTGTCAGCAACAAAGAATCTTGTTTGTGCCTTTGCAAAAAGAAAGTAATTGTGCCTAGTGAATGTTCAGTTGCAGGTGTATCAAGGTTCTTCTACTACATAGGGAGTAAAATTGAGCCTATAAGAGAGAGGTAATAGTACCACCCTAGTAGAGGCACACGCCAGTGAAAAGAGAATCACCTAACATCAAGTAGAATAGTCCATAGAGATGCAACGATTGTTACAACCATTATAACAAATTTTCAATAATACAAGCGCTAAAATAACCAAAATATTTCAACTAATTTAGTATAGGTGAAAGAAAACATGAATCATAAACATTCACAGAAAAATCTTACAAATGTTCACAATCCATGCATGAAAATGTTATGGACATCAAGCTTCAAGTATTAAGTAAAAGTCCCAAGATACATGAATACAACAGACAACACTAGATCCAACAGTGGAGCGTTGGAGCCACGACTTGCTCCCCAAAAGTACTGACTATGTCTCTATGATGCCTTATTGTAGAATCCAACGTGGAAAGTCCCATTTCTTGTACAAGGTGTATATATAACAAGTGGAGTGATCCTTCATCTCCCTTGTGAATCTTGGACTACCCTCATGATTGTTCAACTTATCTATGACATTTTCACTTCCTACATGACTTTTCACATTACATGAATGAATCTTGGACTTCCACTTTACATTATATTTCTCCATTATAAAATTTACATAATCCACAAAATAATGTGGTACATGATGACTCATGACACAACATAAAATGACACTGATGACATGGAATACATCATGATTTGGCATTTTCAAGTCACTCATTGCTGCCAATTTCTTTGTGTCTTCTTGAAGATGGTGCATGTTATTCTTATTACTCCTCCTTATGACTTGAAAATAAGGAGTATTCAATGTGGTATTTATCTTCCATCTTATGTTATAATCTAGTGTTCCTTTTCTTCTTGTATGATAATCATAATATCTCTTCAGCTCCTTAAGTGTATTCTAGCATGGTATCCTTATTCATCTCCTTCATCATCATCCTATCATAGTATGATAGAGTACTTGCATTTTCAATTCACTCATCACAATATGACATCATTATGATAAACCCCTAGTCTAAGATGCTACATGATGATCCATTGATTGAGTTGGAACTAGGTGACAGGCTAAGGGAGAGGCTCAGTAACGACACAATTGCGTAGCTTAGGAATTCAAGGGTCAGATTTGAGCTTTGAGACTTTTCAATGCACACAAGGAGCCATGTAGAGGGCTTGAGGACTAAATTTACCCACTGCACAGTGCTGTAAGGACAGGGAGGCTAGGTGATTACCCAGTTACCCAGTTCAAGAGCTCAAGGGATGGGATTGATGACTAAGACTATGCAATGTGTAGTTCAGGCCTAGATGGATGGAAGGATTGCATAATTTTGGAGCTCAGGGGTTAGCCTTGAGCACTGAGACTACATAGTGTGTAGATCTGGGAGGCAATAATTGCACATTGTGCAGTGCCAAGAGGCAAAGAAAGAAGTCGGCTGGAGAGATATGCCTATGTGTTGATTTACGCAATTTGAATCGGGCTTATGATAATGATAACTATCTCATGCCATCTATGGAGTAGATATTTCAAATAGTATATGGGTCAGAGATGTTCTTGTGATTAGATGGTTTTTTCTCGATACAAAGAAGTTCTAGTAGAAGAACCTGATAGACGCAAAACCACATTTAGGATGAAGTGGGGTACATTTGCATTTAAATGAATTCCTTTTGGACTCATTAATGTAGTTGTTACCTTTCAATAGGCTATGGAGATTTCATTTCATAGTTTAATTGGAAAAAAGTGTAGTTGTGTACTTGGATGAAGTTACGGTATTTTCCAAGAAATGATCTAATCATTTTTGTCATTTGAGGCATATTTTAGAGCGATGTATGAAATATGGAATATATTTAAATCCAAAGAAGGGAATTTTTGGAGTTTACAAGGGTAATGTCTTTGGTCACATTATAGCAAAGACCGAGATTAAAGTGGACCTGGAATGGGTCAATACCACCACTTAGATTCCATTTCCCATGAACAAGAAAGACATGCAATTCTTCCTAAGGAAAATAAACTTCCTTTGTAAGTTCATCTCATATTATGCACAAATAGTTAAACCATTAAAAAAGATGATTAAGAAGGATGTAGTCTATAAGTGGGATAGAAGGGAGAAATATGCCTTCACCTGAATCAAGTAATAAATTGTAGAAGCCCCAACAATGTATAGTCCATTTTAGCAAAAATTTCCTATTATATACTTTTTCTTCTGACACATCTCTTGCAGCCATTTTCACCCAAAAGGATGATCAAGGAAACGAGTGGCCTATATCGTTCATGGATGTTGTCTTACTATGGGATATGAACTAAAATATCCTACCATAGATTAAAAATCATATGCAGTATATAAGGCGATGAAGCACTTTAGGCCTTACCTTCTTAAGGGTCATTTTATTATCTTTATGCCTCACCCAGTGGTCATATATCTTTTTGTACTACAAGAGTTGGGTGAGAGGAGGGCGAAATGGATGAAAAACATTCAGAATTATGATCTTGAATTTAAGAAGTTCATATGGTAAAAGGCCATGGTCTCTATCGACTCGCAATAGAAGTATTTGATTCACTAGAAGAGGAATATGTTGGATGGGAAAAAAATATTGAAATGTACAATATTGAACAAGATACCCCCACAAACACAACCACTTCTTGGTACACATATGTGTGACAATATCTAGATCATGGTACCTTGCCATCACACTTATCAGCTAGACAAAAGAGGGCCATTCGACTTAAATATTTATCATATCATTTTGTACATGGTGTTCTTTTTAGAAATCATCAAAATGGTGTCCTTCTAATATGGGTGGAAGCACAAGATTCATAAAGGGTATTAAAATATATTCACAATGGGGTATCTGGTGGGCACTATTTGGGTGATACTATTGTTCCTAAAATTATGAAAGCTAATTACAATTGGCCAACATTATTCAAGGATGCACATGCTTACGCCTGTAAGTGCCCAGTTTTTCAAAGATGCGTTGGTCGTGATAGAAATTAAACCACCCCATTTCAACCCGTTGTAGTTGAAGAGCCTTTTAAATAATGGGGATTGGATGTCATTGGTGAAAATTTTCCACATTTGTTGAAGAAACACTGATATATCTTAACCACTAAAAATTTATTTTACTCGGTTTATAGAAGCAGTTCGTCTAAAATAAGTGAATGAGCAAGAAGTCATCAACTTCATGAATAAAAATATCATTACTAGGTTTGGAATTCCTACGTCATTTGTTTTCTATAATGCAACTTAATTTTCATCACTAAAGCTTTATGATTTTGCATTAGAAAATGGTATTGTTTTAAATCAATCATCCAACTATTACCCTTAGGGAAATGGTTTAGTTGAGTCTGCTAATAATAATATAATATGTATTTTCAAGAGAATTGTTTACTCTGAGAAAAGGAAGTGACCCAATTATTTTGTGAATGCATTATGGGATGATCGTGTCACACCTAAGCCCTCTCTGAAGACCTCCCCTTACTTTATTGTGAATGGAAAAGAAGTCCTCCTTCCTCTGAACATATACCTACTAAAACTTCAACTTTTCCAAGAATCTCGAGGTAAATCATGTCTTGTGGTTCATAGTAGAATATACACCTTGTTAAAGTTAGAAGAAGAAATGTGAAAGATAAAATAATTTTTTTCTATCCATCATAGTGTATAAAGCATTGTTTTGACAAGAAGTCTACGGGGAATAAGGAGTTCAGTATGGGAGACTTAGTATTGAAGTGGGATAAATCCCATGAAGAGAAGGGTAAACACACTAAATTCCAATCCCTGTGGATCAGAACTTATTTTTTGCATGATAAACTTGGCCACCATACTTATTGTCTTCAATCCTTATATGGGAAGAAAAACTCACTTCATGTCAATGGCCAAGATCTCAAACGATGTTTTTAATAGAATCCTATGGTTTTGTCCCTACCCTTTGTATATTTTTATTTTCTATTCATTTTGATGTTTTTCCCTTTTCTTCATCTTTTGTTTTGTTGTTTCTTAGAATAAAAACTTGTATCAAAGTGTTTTTTCTTGTTCCAACAATGGTGGAAAACATTTCAAAGGGCTCTGTGACATACACCAACGGTTAAATTTTGACCCATTTTATTTGTCTTGGTCTGATATTTTTAAGGTCAATGATGTGTTGATGGAAAATACGATCCATTTGGATGTAGATCTTCAGAGTAAACTGTGATACCCACATCTTTCTCGGATCTTCTTTCCTTGACTTGGTATTGTATTAAAATGGTGTTTTACATGTTGATCCAATACAGTAGAGAAAGGAAAGGGGAAAAATAATAGAGAATATATTAATTATGAAGGTATATAAAAGTCTCTGAGGGAAAAAAATATCTTGCTCTCGATAAGTCAAGATCCGCCTTCTTCCCTGGAAATATAAACATTGATAAAATGAAAATGATCATATTGAAATAAAATAAACATAGGCTGAAAGAAGAGAAAGGCTTCCTGTGTAGAGAGGTGAAGCAAGTAACTTCACCGGGGTACTAAAAAAGCTCCCTAGAAGTGAAGCAATGATTGTGTTCCTATAATGACTCCACCAGGGTACCGAATACGTCCGTTTGTAAACAGAGCAACATCGGAGATGAAACTCAAACTATGATCATTGCAAACTCATGAGTACACGCTACCCTTCTCCTAAATCAAAAAAATTTGATACAACAAGCTTTGTGAATGTGTTTAATGGAGGAAGGAAATATAAGGGAATATATCTATAACTTGGTCAAATGAGGAATCTAAAGTGATTCATATGGTGAATAAATACTTCCTGAAAGACTAGACCCTTTGCATAAAGCTATACCAAAATAGAGAAGTTGAAGTTCTACCAGTGTGTCGCCAAGTGATGTCACTGCTACAACACCCTCCAAATTTTTTACCATATTCAAACTTTGGAGCCTCCTTTAACCATGTGAGCTGTCAATTCTAATAGAAAGATACATTCGATGTCTATTCTCCATGTTTCCAAGTCCCTTTTTTAGGAAAACACAAGTGTCATATTTTGATAAAGGAAGTGTCGTAATTTTTGTAAGAGAGTTGTAATTCATCGTTAAGAGGCAAATTTTTGTATTAATGGGTCCTATCCCAAAGTTTTGTGCATTGTTTTGTCACTATCGTCACTTTTTTCGCAAAGTGTATCCTAAGTGTCGCACTTAGAGGCCGTAATTTCAATGGGTACATGTTTATTTTTGGTGTTAAGTGTTCATTGTTGTGTCTTCAGTCGTTTATAAGTGTGTGATCATGTTCAAGTCATGTTCTGGTTCATCTCTTGTCTCACTGGTCCCACACTTAGTCAAATTTTGAAGAGTTGATTTCCCAACCAATTATGCTTCACTTTTCCTCCCTTAACTACACATTGCGAAGTTGCAAGACTCAGTTAGCATCCCCTGCCTCCCAGAAATACGCACCGTGCAGTCACTGCCTCCAATAACTGCGCATTACACAATCACAATGCCCAATTTTTCCTCATGTCTTTTAGAACTGCGCAACCCTTCCTCCCATACAATCCTCCACTGCGCACTATTGAGTCCTAGTTCATATCTAGGCCTTGTTGTCTCTCTAACCTACGAAACTATGCAATCCTATGGCTCAGTCTCCCTTGAGCTATGCACTCCACAATCACAATGAGAAATCCTACATCATTGTGTAGTTTTGACTCCTACACCCTAAGCCATTGCGCATTGTGCAGTCACAATCATCAGATCCTCATCACTACCTCCTAGAACTACATACTGCGTAATACCTGAGCCTCCTCCTCAATCCAACATTCAGTCCCTGATCCAATCAGTGAATTGTATGAAGAAGCTAGACTAGGAGATATCTGGACTGATCCTGTCTTGTCATGAGTGAATTCCATCTATAGGTACTTTATCTTGACATGATAGGATGATTCTAAAGGAGGATGCTAAGGAAATCAGGTAGGATGACACTTGTGAACCCAAAGAGACAAAGATATCATTGAACAAGAATATTAAGGGACACTGGATCATGACAACATGTTAAAGATCAAGATCACAAGGAAGACTTCAAATCATTAAACCTCTTGGAGGATGTAGATGAGACACATGCAAGACTTATTCTGAAGATACAAGGATAGCAGCAAGGAGGAAAGCTTGACATTGAGACATCACTATAAATTCCATGTCATCACCGCCAAGTAATTACTTGTCCGAGTTCCACTTCAAGAGTCATATGTGTCATCATATCTTGCCACATCACTATAAAGTCCATGTCATCAGTGCCAATTCATGGCTTGTCCAAGTGTCACTTCAAGAATCATATGTATCATCATATCTTACCACATCATTGTGGATGTAATTAATGTAATTTAGAGAAAATGAGAAACGTAAAGTGTTTGGAAGTCAGAACGTCACACATAGAATGTGGAAAGTCATGTAGAAGTCTAAAGATCTCATAGGAGTTTCGAAAATTCATATGGAAGCCCAAGAGTTATGACGGGAACTCTAGAGTCATAAGGGAGGTGGAGAGTCACCTCATTTTTTATATATACACCCTCATATATTAAGTAAAGGAATTTCCACCTTGGCTTCTAAAGCTAGGCATATGAGAGAATATTATGATTTTGAGAAGCAAGTAGTTGGTTATCGTTCCACTCTTGGAACAAGTGTTGTATCATTGTAATGGTGTACATTGGAACTTTCACTCTATAATTTGAAGCTCTTTGATCCGATACAATTTTCATGCATATGTCGTGAATGAGTGTGATACTATTCTTTCGTTTTTTATGATATATGTTTATGTTAATTCATATTAATGAAAATGAACGATTTCATTGCCTTTAGTATGCTTCTTTGAATCATATGTCTTTTGATTTTCATGATCGTGGTTTCTTTGTAAACTATTTCACAAGATTACTAATGATTCTTTCAGATATATGCATGTGTCTTTATTAGGATAATACTATTTCTTTTCTCTTAAAGACTCACTTTCATTTCCATTTTGTGAAAGAACCATTATAAAATTTAAAATTGAATACATCACAAGGCTAACATACTTGTTTATCTCGAAAGTACATGTGTTTCTCTTGTGTCATTTATTACATCCAATTAAAATCTTTAAGATAATGACAACCAACCATACTTTGTGGTTGGGATCCTACTCCAAACGGTGTGAGGTCTAATTGGGACTTCATATCGGGGAGACCCCCTTACTATTGGCAGCATCCAACACTGTCAACATATGTATAGTCTTTCTTGCAATGCCCTTTTTTTCCTCATATCTAACATACCTTTATGATATTTCCCAGAGATTCAGATCTCCAAATTTAGAACTTATTTTTTTTTCTATTCTTGGAGCTTCTTCTTACAAATAAGACATTTTTTTTTTTAATTTCCATGCTTTTCCATCTTATCCCCTTTAATAAAAAGGATGAGACTATTTTGTCACATCTTAAAGTAGTTTCATTATTACCTATAGAAACAAATAATCTATCCCACAAGTTTGTTAAACAACAAAACTGATTTATACACTTACCTTCATCTAAAATATTAACATCAATAGACAATAGCTAACTTTTCATAGTATTGAAAGTGTTCAAATTCTATATCACCAAGTATCCATACTTCATCTTCAAGTTATGCAAATTCTTTTGTAGGAAAAATTTGTTCACCAAGGACTTAAAATAATACAAAACCCCTACCCTTTTCCACAATTCCTTCATTTTACCTTCTCATGAATTATTCATTAATACCAATTCTAGGAGAAACAATCATATTGTACTATTTTCCTTTTGATCCACTTTGGTCCACTCTTTTGTCATCATCCTTGTCGATGGACTATGCATATCCACAACAATCCACTGATATTTTTCCAACAAAAGATCTTCCATGGCTAAAACATCTACCCATTGAATTTCTTGATCTATATATCTGAACTACTCACCATTTTCTTTCACCACATGAATCAATTATGTGTATC
Source organism: Pinus albicaulis (assembly GCA_034641835.2). Classification (NCBI taxonomy): domain Eukaryota; kingdom Viridiplantae; phylum Streptophyta; class Pinopsida; order Pinales; family Pinaceae; genus Pinus; species Pinus albicaulis. The sequence continues at coordinate 49,085,729 of CM076584.1, forward strand.
TCCCACTACAACAAGGTTTACCATAGGTCCAAGCCAAACCCTTTAGACAAAATTGTGTCCCCTTGAAGCCAAACTTCTCTAATACCAAATGTAGTTTTTAACCTTGTACAATTAATTGTTGTAAACATATTCTTAAAAAAGCAAAAAATATGCAATGACATACATACAAATTAACACGTAGATTTTACTCTCAAAACCCCAACAAGGAAAAATATAATATTTTTAGTATACATCATCTTTACAATGTGAAAATATGATAAAAATATCCTTTGACATCCATAAACTTCCAATCCATTAACCCTGGATTAGAATGCAACTGTAGTTCCTTAACCAAAAAGTTTCATTATTTAATTTCTAGTTGTTGTGTGAATTATTTTATGGTTTTATATTTAGATTTTTCATTAATTAAATTCAACAATATACTTTTTTGAATGATAAGACATTAGTCACCTATGGCTTGAAAGTTTCATATGATATGGGAGCTAACTTATTTGATTAATACTCTCAAGGATTTGCAATATTAAATCATTTTTTGAAAGGAATAACAAATGGGATTTCAAACCAATTTTCAAGTTTGGGATTTTTTGTAGTAGATGAAAGGTTTGACATTAGCTAGCCTTCGTTTTAAGGATATAATAGATGGTTCTTCAACTTTTTTAGCATGTAAGTGAAGAGAATTATTTTTTGGATATTGTTAAGGATGTTGTGACTCCACCTATAGACCCACAATAATTGGAAACCTAGAACAATAAGGAAGTGAAGGGAAAGAAATTAATATTGGACGCTATAATAGATCATTTTATCCCTCATATATCCAAGGATAAAACAAAGGAGATGTACAATTCCCTATTTAACCTTTACTAGAGTCGGAACATAAATAGGAAGTCGATATAGTGGAAACAACTCATATCCATGGTGATGAGAAAATCAAACATAGTCACCTATTACCTTATGAGTATTACAGTAATTCATTATCAAATTATAGTAGTTGGGGAGAAGGTTAAGATATATCTCTAGTGAACATTACAATAAATGGTCTCTAGCTTCATCTGATCAATTTGTCAAAGGTATTTATACTTGGGAAAGCCTTCTTAACTTTGAGAGGCTTTGGTATGACTATGTCTAGGGGGAGAGTTGGATGGAATTAAAGGTTGGAAAAAATGGTGGTAATGATAACTTAGATCTATTTTATTAGTCATATAAGAGCAGGTAAAGAACCCAACAAGCACTAGGAAAAGAGTGACAATACAACCTCATAGATAAGAAAGAAGGACTTGAGAAAAATCAATTTCTTAATTTGTTATGAGAATGGTTATTATGCATCATAATGTATAGAGAATAAGAATGGTAATGGGAATTTGTAGCAAAAACACATTGTAGTGTTTGTAGAAACTTATATGAACAATTTTGATACCCAGTTTGAGAAGTATTTATTAATGATATATGTCCTTTCTACCAACATGATTTTGAGGGATGTGTGGTATGTGGAAAATGGGGAATGTTGAAATATGACATGATCCCAACAATTTTTTTCTAGTTTGAATAAGTAGGACTCATGAGTATAGGTTGAGCTTGGTGATGATGCCAAGTACCCAGTATTAGAAGTTAATACTATTTTCTTCCAAATCGATTCATATAATTCTTTATATTTTGATGATGTCTTGTTTTTTATAGTTCTCAAGAAGAATTTTATTTCAATTTATGTCATGGAGGAAAAGATATTTGCAATGTATTTAAATAACTATCAAGTCTTTATCAAAACAAAGGATTCTGGCTCAAATGTGACACAATTAATAATGGTTAGTTGTATAGGTTTTATGGTGAACCTGTTCAAGCCTTGGCACATAATAATGACAACTTGTGTGAGTTGTGGCACAAGAGGATAGGGCACCTGCATCACAAGGATTTTCCTATTCTAAGGGAGATAATAATAGGTATTGTAGGGTACATCCTTAAGAAACATGGTGTATGCAGAGGGTGAATGCTTAGCAAACATTCTTATCTTAGTTTCCTGAGAAGTGAGCATAGGTCTAAGGGGATTTTATACCTAATACATACAAATGTTTTTTGACCAATGTCAATATAATAACAATAATCATTCAAGATGTTTCCTTTATTTATTACTTCTCTTGTGAGTTTTGGATATACTTATTAAAGACCAAGGATGAGGTCTTTAGTAGTTTTTAGGAGTTCAAAGCTCTAGTTGAAACATATATAGGGAAGAATATTAAAGTATTGATATCAAACAATGGGTGTGAGTATACCTCCAAGAAGTACTTTAATGATTTTTATGGAAGGAGGTAGTAATCAAGAGGGAGTTGATAATTACATATATCCATAGTAGAATAGGATTGCAAAGTAGAAGAATTGATTCATCATAGGGTTGCTAAGGCCATGATTCATGCCCAAGAGTTATTGATATTTCTTTGGGTAGAAGCATGCAATGAAACATTATACATCTAGAGCTATAGTCCTCATAGGATATTGGAGGACAAGACACTAAAGGAGGAATTCACTAGTGTGAAGCCAAAGGTGAGTCATTTCCACATATTTGGTTGTATAGTTATATCCATGTATTAACAAGGAAGAGGAATAAATTGAAAACTTCCAGCATGAATATTTTATTTCTATGTTACAATGGGACTCCAAAGGATTACATTCTAGATAAAATGATTAATTAATGAGTCGAGATGTAAAATTTGAGGAAGGATTTGCAACCGATATGTTCCATGAGCCTATTCTAGTGAAAAAGCATGAGGAGTAGGAAGCTCCAAAGGTTGAGTTGGGGTCAGTAGTGATTTCTAGAGTATTACAAAAACCTTCAGGTGTAGAGGTGGATACAAGATCCCCTTCTACTTTTTTGGGGTGACCTAGAATTTTAATCATACATTGAGGGATGCTTAAGAGCATGCTGAAACACCTAGGAACACATTTAGAGAGACTAGATATTCAAAGGAGTTTCCAAATAATTTGGAATCAATGAGAATCATTATAGATTCTGATACTTCTAGTCCTTAGGAGGAAACATACTAGCAAGTATGGAAGGATGTCATGGTGGAGTAGGGCCTACATCATAAATAATGATGTTTGGGACATACTTTAAATATTGGAGGGGAAGTCAATTTTGAGCTCTAGGTTGATCTATAAGATCAAGCATATTGTGTATATTTTAACCTTGTACAATTAATTTCCAAAAATAGATTCTTAATAAAATGGAAAATATGCAATGACACACAAACACATTAACACATTGATTTTACCCTAGAAACCCAAACTAGGAAAACCAAAAATATTTTTAGTATACCTTTTTCCTTATAGTATTATAATATGATATGCATATCTTGTGGCATCCATAAATTTCCAATCCATTTACCTTGCATTAGAAACAACTGCAGTTTCTTAATTGAAACTACAAAACCATGGAAAAAAACACCATGCGCCATATAAGCACTTTTAACAAAAACCTTGTGCATAAAACCACCAAAAAATAGATTAAAAAAACCACCCTTTTTTGGGGGGAGGGGAGGGGGGAACTTCCCATAAACCCCTACAGGGGGCTTCAACTCCATTACAACTCCCCCATTTTGTATGAAACAATGTACAATGAATGGAAGTAATGCAAAGAATATAACACATAGCCAACATATTGCAAATGACATCATTGAGAAGATAAAAATGAAGTTTGTGGTGAGAGGGTTCTCTTGGAGAGAGGAAGTGGACTATGAGGAGACATTTGATCCATCCCATAAATGAAACCAAGGATCATGGATGTAAATATAAATTTTATATCCTAAGGAAGTTCTAAATTTAGGAGTGAAAACATATGGCCATGTTACCCATCCATGCACATGGGTAACCCTAGGAGAAAATATTTCTCCTATGATGCATATTTTGAACTATTCAACAATAATCATTCTTTCATGTTCCATATTGTAGAGATGATGATAAAAAAAATTATCCCCTTTGATGTCTCTTTATATGTGTTTGGTAAATTAATTATCCTCACTTTACTTCATTAAATGTCAACCAAGAATCATGTACTTGTGAAATATATGTGCACTATATATGCTAGGACTTCTTCTATAAATTAAGTGAATTCTTAGAATAAGACTAATTTCAAAAATTAATAAAAATAACTACAAATTAGAAACTAATGACGCACATGTTCTTTCAATCCATAGTACTAACTAGATAAATTGAGATTTTGAAGTAAAGATATATCTAATATTGCAAGAATCCACATTTAGAATACCAAAAGTAAATGCTTGAAAATCAAAACATGGAAGTAAAGTAACTTAGTTATAATGACGTGGAATTGAACTTATTCTACACTAATTACTGAAAATAAATGTTCAAACTAAATTTGGAATTGGAACAAAATTAATCTAATTGCTATGAGAAAATTGATGACAAAATCTAATCTATGGAAGGTAAATTGCTTTGAAAATAAATGTCAATGGAATATAATAAAAGAAATGAAAATCTAACTTAAGAGAGATTACTAGTGTGCGCAATTAACATCTAAATTGTATTCTCAGTTTAACATAACAAAATTTGAAAATAACTAACAAAACTGGAATTTAAAGGATAAAACAACCAACTAAGACTAACATGAAAGGATAAAACACTAAGTACAAGTAATCAAAGATGAATTTAATCAATAACTCCTCTTGGTGTTTTCTATTTTATGAGTACTCTGTGACAAGAATAAAATAACCAGAAATGCAATATGTAATGAAAATGAACTTCTAGGAAGCATAAATCAAACTAATTCAAAACTTAAAATGAAACCTCACAACTCAAAGGGGGTCCTCTTGGAGTGTAGGATCGACTATCAATCAAGACTTCACTCACACATTGAAAACGTCACAAGAATTTATATTAAAGGAACAGAGTGTCAATATCTCCTTGAAAGGAGTATAATCTTAATAACAGTAATCACTACCACTTCATAATTGTTTTCTTTGTCTCAGTCACTATTATTTATACAAATAATAAAAACAACTTCAAAATAGTTTTAAGTCGATAAATCATAAACAAACTTAACACCTATGAGATTGATATCTAAGAATCCAAATCTCTTTATGAATTGATATTGTAAAATAAAGTCATAGGAGATTTCATTTTTTAACAGCTAACTGCCTCGCTTGCTTGATTATTCACTTCCTGTGCTCAACTGCAACACACATTTTCCATGTTTGACCTAACCTTTGCTTCAAGTTATCTCATTTCGCTTAACTTTCCAAGAAATTACAATAGGTGCTTGTCCATATGGAGGCCAAATTTCATCTTTTGGAAGTCTTCTTCCTTCTTCTGGAGCACTACAACCTATCTAAAATGAATTATGTTGCAGAAACATATATCAATTGTAGAATGTACAAAATTCGGTAATTGCAAGATACTTTTGTCATAATTTCATTAAAACCAAATAAATTAAATATGGATGATTTAATACATTGTAGTATTTGATCTTGACCTTAATATGCTGAATTTTTTACAGAAAAAATAACAGAAAGGTGGAATATGATGGCAAAAGGGGTGGTAAAAAAGAGACATTCTTAAACTTCAACATTCTCCCACACTGAAAGCTTTGCATGTCCTCATGCACCAAAATTTAAAAATTTATTCTTGCCGTATCCTTTCAGTGAATGGTTTATGATTCTTGTGCAAGTACATCCAAGCTAGTACATTTTTTTTTCTCATGATAAGCATGGTCCTTGGTTTCCTTATAAAAAAATCTTCCTTGTAATCCCCTAATCTTAATTTTTAGAAACTTATTTTGAACTTTAAGCTTCTTATTTTTTTTGCACCAATAACACAGGTGTAGCAAAATATTTTCATTTTGAGTCCTTAGTATCTCATTTTTAACTTTAGCCTCTTCTCTCTCCTAAATCAAATATTTGTTAAGGATTTTCAGTTCATAAACATCTTGCTTCAAATTTTGTTCAATATTTTGTCCCTATTTTGCACTTAGTTTTGTTAATCAGGTCTCACTTATTTCAAATTGAGATGACTTTGCTTTCTGTTGTGCCTCTTTCTCAAGATATTCCACATAATCATAAATCTCTTGTTGAACTGGACTGATTTTTGGGGTCTACCTTGTTGGATTGCCTATTGGACTGCTTGTTAGACTAACTGTACGAGGAGGTGTATTGAACCCTTCTTGTTCAAGATCAATCATCTCTGGTGTTTGAGTATTTTTTGGTAATTTTGAAATTCTCCTAATCCTCCTTACATGCACTCCTAAACTTTTAATGTTTTATTTTTTAGTTTTACTGCTTTTTGTTTTCTTCTTTAATTCAAACATGGGATGGATTGGGTTGGATTTCTTCCTTTTAAGCTCTTATTTGTCACTTTTTTGTTTGATTTTTTCAAGAAATTGGGACAGTGGAGTATTGTCCTCAAAAGGGTTTTCTGGAATTCTAGTCACATTTCATTTTTGAACTTCTTCTTTGATTCTCTCCTTTTCAGGACTAGGGTTTAATTTTCTCCTGGTCCTTTTGACTTTTTTGTTTGGTTCTTTCTCTGGAGCTTCCACAAAATGATTTATTACCAAGAAATCCTGCCAATTATCCCCTTTTGATTGAAAATGTGCTTCTAACAAAATAATAATGAGTCCATGATGGTGCAAAGAACTATCTATGGACCTATATTATCTTTAAATACTAAATGCCACTTTCTTCAAGATTTGCAGCAAAAAGTAGGTTAAATTGATTTCAAACCCATCAACAAAGTGCATCATAATCAGAGCATGATAACAAAAATTGTTCCAAATATCCCCTCCCATGTTTATGAATTTATGAATTACTAATACAAGGTTTCACCATTTTCCTTTTAATGTTGTGGCAGAAATACCTTTCTTGAAAATGGATAAGCCCATACCTGGTTCCTTTAAGAAATGTAACAAATCATTCTCCTTAATTTTCCTATTTTTAAACTAGATTTATCCATTCCTTGGGAGTCCCTTTACTTATCATATCACTGACTCTGTGAGAATAAGTTTTATGTCCCCAATTTTGGCCTCTACTCCATCAAAGGCCCGAGCGAATGATTTAGTAACCTCTGGTTTATATCCATTGAACGTCTCAAAGAACTGGAGCCAACCCACCTGTTGTAGCTACTCCTTAACTCTAGAAAAATCCTGGAAAATTTTCTCACCATTTCGTTCATACCGAACAAGCGTACCCATCATGTGGAGAAGGTTTCGGCCTAGAATGTTCTCTTCGATTGTGAAATGGAAGAAAAATGAAGAGTGGAGGCTTTCGAATGAGCAATTAATATGGAGTGGATTTGAAATGATGGCAAAGTAAGATATCGATGGAGGAATTCTTGTTATGTCTGACTTGTACTTGCAAAAATTCCCAGATCCACTTTCAAAGGACTGGTGATATGCGCTTAATATATTATTTATACCTTGGTGTGACAAGTGTGTAGTGATGAGGGGTTAAGGTCATAATGGTTTAAATATTTATAAGATCCTAAATCCCTTACTATCATATCCATAATTTAAAATTTAAGTTTTTAAATGAAACATAACTCAAGTATTCTTACATACCTTAATGTTTCTTTTGATACCTTTCTGTTGTTGAATTTGATTTTGGTTTTAGAATTGTGAATCAGATGCAAAATTATAGGAATTATGTCTGTCATCTTGTGGATCTGTTGGATAAGACTTCCTTATTTTTTATAGTTGAACACCTAAAAATTTGAAGAAAAAGAGGGATAACAAGAAATAGGGACAAGATACAAAAGGATTTTTGAAAATTTTAAATGCTAATAAATCTTGGTTTTCAATCAATATTTTATGTATAAACATGCAAACAAATTTGTTTTTCATGTTTATACATTTATTATATTATTTTATTTTATTTTTATTGAAAAAATAATTACAATAAAGTTGAAAAGTGAGGAGGAAAATCTCCTTTCTTAATCAACTTAAACTCACAATTCTCTTGCATATACTTAACGAATTCCTCCTTTGTCAATGGTTTATGATATAATCTCCATATATGACCATTAACAATGAAATAAATTTGTTCATCATCAATAGTATTGATTTCGACTGCTCCATTGTCAAGAAAATTATCAATCTCATAAGAACCAAGCCAATGAGTTTGAAGCTTTCCTTGAAAATATTTAAACTTGGAATAAAAAAGAAGTGCACGGTCACCTTGTTTTAACTTTTTTTCTTTGATGAAATTTTCATGCCACTTTGATCTTCGTTTTTACATTATGCTAGTTCTTTGGATGACATCTTTTCATATTTCATATATCATGTTCAATTTTGTTAGCCTTTCCTTCTGATCTTCTGAAAGGTTAAGGCCCAATTTAGCAGTTGTTCTGTAGGTCTCCACTTGGAACTCAATTGGAAAAAAAACTTGCTTCGCATAGACAAGCTCATAAGTAGTATGCCCAGTTTTGTTTCTCCATGTGGTTTGATATGCCCATAGTGATTCTGGAAGTTTTTTCTTCCCAATCCTTTCTATGCAAATGCACAATTTTGGTAAGAATTTCTTCAAGAACCTTGTTAGTAGATTCCACTTGCCCATTGGCTTGTGGATGATGTGGATTATAATTTCAATGCTTGATTTAATACTGCTCCATAATCTTCTGTACCAACTTAGATGTAAATTGGGAACCTTGATTTGTTACAATTTCTCTTGGAACACCAAAACGAGTAAAAATATCCTCAAAAAGAAATGTAATTACATCACTTTCAGTTAAAAATAAAAGAGGTTTAGCTTCTGTTATCTCCCTGTAATTTCAGCAGATTGGCAAGACTAAAACTGCAGGGGAAACATGTGAACCACTTTGGGATTCTAGGATCTAGCCCTCCTGAATCCAGAGAGGGATCTCTCTATAAAGTGAAAAAATTGATGTATCTTTAAGGCTTGAAATGTGATATTAGGCTAGGTATGAGGAACAAGGTTTTTGTTTGGTCTGGTTGGGCTAAGATAAATGAAGGTGAAGGAATTCTAAATGAAGGGTGAAGGTATATTCAAGTGAAAGATTGATTCAGCTAACAAGATAGGTAAGAAAAAGCTTCAATCCATTGGGATATGGAGTCATAGTAGGATTTAATTGAAACATCAAGGTTCAAGAGTGGTTGATGGGGCAAGTCATCTATGTCAAAGGATCTCTTTAAAGTTGATTTTATGGAATGGAATGAAACAATAAGGAAGGGAATCAAACAGATGAAGAACAAAGAGCAGCCTAAGATCAAGTAAGTACTTTGAAACTATCCTAATTTCGGCATACACTTAAGAAAGACATAAAAGTTATCTAAGATCAGGTAAGTACTTTGAAACTAGCCTGCTTTCGATGCATTTTCAATAGAAAACATTTAAAACAGGAAAATAATAGCTTAAGATCAAGTAAGGACTTTGAACCTATCCTGCTTTCAGCATATTCAAAGGGAAATTTTTCAAAGTAACTGTTGGAGAAGAAAACTAGAGGACAGGGCTAACCATAGACTTCCCTAGTTCATTCTTTAATTAGTAAACTTATCAAGACAACACTTAAGATAAACAAAGAATAGTCTAAGATCAGGTAAGGACTTTTAAACTAGCCTGCTTTCAACATACTCTTAGGGAAATTTTTAGACAACCTTTGGAGATAAAACTAGAGGACAGGGCTAACCATAGACTTCCCTAGTTCAACTTTACTTAGCAGATACTGAAAATAACATTCAAGAACAATGTTTAAAGCTTAGAAAGTAAGAGAAGGGAACACCAACATCTTGACTGCTTGGACAGTATTCAATCATTCTTAAATAACACAATTGATGAGAGGTGGCAGTCATTGAAACTCTATAATTGTTTTTCTTTATCAGAGAAGATGAACAGAATGGAAACATAAATAAAATAACAATTTACAATAAGAAAAACATCACCATTGACATAGACCAGGATCCCATAAATCATCTTGTATTTGATGCTTCAAACCAGTTACAATCTTCAAGTCCAGTGGGTCTCTACAGCTTCAAAATTTTCATCTCAACTTAGGTATCTTCAATTACAAACAGCGCTTACAGCAGCTTCAGAAAAATATTTACATGCAACAGATATTCGGAGACCAACCATTGCCTCATCTTTAACAAAGGTATTTATAGAGGAAATGAGGAGGTGGAATGTAAAATAAGATATTTAGGTTCAATTAATACAATTAATGCTTCTCGGCCATTTGAGGGGCTCAAATGGAGAAGATTTCTGATATTTCCTGTATTAATTGATTTTCATTAATTTATTGAGCTACTTGGGAGGATTTGTTGACTTTAAGGCTCTTCCTTATCTTTTTAATAACTTTACTGACAATTGTAATAAGTTCCTTTGGCTTGAAATAACTGTTCAGCTGTATTAAGGAAAATATATCATGTTCTTCAATAACTATGCCTCCTTTGATTACTGCGAGACTGTAGGTGGATTTTGGTAGCTGGAGAGGATTAAATTTGCCTCGGATGTGGCAGTGGAGGCTTCTCGGATTTATGAATTGCTTTTTCTTTCCCTAAAACACCTTTAATTTACTTGAATTCTGTGTTTTAGGTCTGATTAGGCTTAATATGTGTCTTCTGGTCTTCATGATGTCTTTAACTGTGGATTAGGCTTTTGATTTGCTGAATGTATGCCTTAATCCTTCAAAACTGTGCTAAAATATTCAAACATGGGTTTCTGCTTTGATTTCATGTTGTTAGACTGATACTCTTTATATGTGATGATTGCTATGTTTCCATTGCTTTTGCGAGCGCGCAGAGGGTTTAAAAATGGCATCATTGCTCATGAGGCACGGATGAACCCTTTAGAATGATATTCTTGATGAATAAAGGCCTGGGGGATCGTCATCCCCGACCTTTGATTTTCTTTTAAAACAGTTGAGAAACCTTGAAACCTGCAAAAAACAAGAAAAGTTAAGAAAATCCTCCGTAGTTGGGTATAGACTGCTTCAGAGGCTGAGGTTAGATCGCAGTCGTTGGATGAAAGCATCCAACGGCGAAGATTTAATGCTGAGGATAATGGAGAGGCGGTCGGGGGAGTCAATGAAAGATTAAGTCCGAGTTGTTGATGCATGTGGATCAACGGCCGAGATTAATCCAAGATCTTATTAGGTGGAGGGGAAAAGATATAATGAAAATGGAGGAAAATATAGTGAAAAAGGGAAAAAAATCTTTGGCGGAGGTGTAATGGGGTTAAATGATATTTTGGATGCAGGGAGATTCTAGGCCGTTAGATTAGAACTGTCAACAGAGATAAACGGTGGAGGTTGATTGATGAATTCCCTGGGAGAAATGGTGGAGGGCGATGGTTCAATGGTTAGGTGAAATCTGGACCGCTGGATTAATAGAACGGAGGGCGGAGATTTGATCAGAGGATGCAATGTAATGGAGAAAGGTGGTAAGTGGAAAACCGACAGCGGTTTTCGCATTGGGTTGGAGCGGTAAAGTGGTTTTAACTTTTGGAACGCGATATAGGTCTGCGCTTGACACGTGGATTTCTAAAACCAACCATTTCGTGTAATTTTAGACATTAACTCTCGGGTGCAGAAAAAACGCGAAAAGGATTCTCGGCCGTCGGATGAGAGGCAGGTAGATCCAACGGTGGAGATGAGAGCACGATAAGGTAAGTTGCGCGAGCAGAAAGTGATAGGAGGGTCAAAGGCGGATTAGATCTGAGCCGTTAGATCTCGGGAATGGACGGTCGGGATTTTTCAACGGGGAAGGGTAGGACCCAAAGGAGTTGGGCCTATCAGGTTGAATATAGACTGTTGGATTAGAAGAATGGATGGTCCAGATTTAATTTCGGGAAATGAAAAGAATACAAGGCAGGGGGTCGAGCGGAGATCGGCAGCAACATGGACCGTTGATCTGCAGAGATCAATGGTGGATCTTCGCCGAAGAGGTTACACTGTCGGGATTTGAGAAATAACAAAGGGAAGTGAGGATTGATTTGGACCGTCGGATCTGTGAAATAGACGGTCCAGATTGGATCGCAGAGTCACACATCAGCGGAGGCAATAGGAATGCATAAAGGAAAAGCGCCAATGCGATTTAGCGCAGACCGTTGGATCCATGGGAGATCAACGGTGGAGATTCAATCGGCGGGTGCAATGGCAAGGGCTTATGGCAGAGGGCGATTAAATCTGGGCCGTCGGTTCTTGTGGATTCGACGGACCAGATTGAATTGCAAGATTGCAATCGGCAGAGGAGAGAAGAATGACACAAAGGATTTTTGTGATGCGATTGAATCAGAGCCGTCGATCTTGGAGTTAGATCAACGGTTGAGAGTTAATCAGAGGGTCAGATATGAAGAATGATGGGTGGAGCTGCGACGAAATCTTAGCCATCGATTCTTGTGGATTCGACGGCTAAGATTCAATCGGGGAATTGGCATCGGAACAGCAAAAAAGGAGTTGCGATTTTTGCGCTGAGAAGAACTTGCGATAGCGATTAGCCGATGGAATGAGAGCCGTCGATCTAAAAACTAGATCAACAGTGGAGATTTAACCAAGAAGGCAAAAGGCAGAATGGTGGCTTTGAAACGAGAAACAATATGAACCGTTGGATCTGGGGCGGTAGAGCAGATCAACGGTTGACATTCATTTAAACAACGAATTGTCAGGTTTTGTTATAACATGGGAAAATGGGGTTTTTAATTAAATACAAAGGAAAGTTTGTTTCGGGGAGGGTTTTTTATGGTGTTTAGCACCCGATTGTAGGGCTCGGGGTTATATGAAAAGACAAAGGATCGGGGGTTAGAAGAAAAGGGGCCAATCGCATCGGAAACATTTTTAAAGGGAAAAGGTAACAAGAGGAAAAGAAAACCCCGACTGGGATTGCGCGAAAGGGGCTTAACTGTGGGTCACTGCTCCGGGTCTTATGCAGAAAAAGGAGCTAGGGGCTAAGGCCAAAGGGGCTTAGGGCCTTAGTTAAAAAATCGATTTTTTAGGCCAAAGTAACAAATTTTCAAGGCTTTTTTGGCTTTCGGTAGAAGGGGAAAAAGGGTTTTTTAAGCCTTCAAAGGGAATTTTCAAAGGTTTAAAGGGAATTTCGAAGGAATGAAAGGTAAATGAAGAGTTTTATGGATGTAAAGGAGAAGGAAAATGGAGAAGGAAAAATAAGGGAAAATGGGAATTTTCAGCAGTATTTTCCTTTGGTAATCAGCTGATTTTTCCAGTGTTATGAGGGAAACAGCAGTGAAGGTTTTCTGAAGGAAAAAGAGACATCACTAAGGCTTTAAGAACTCACAATTTGAAAATGAAATTGTTTCTTGAAGGTTAAAAAGATCTAGCCACCATTTGATATGACAAATTTTTATAGGTGGCTAATGCCTTCTACCCATTTTGTGATACAATCTTTTTAAACAAGTATGTACCATTTCCTATTTGGATAGAGGATTTATAGGTCTAAAAAAATCTAGAGCCCATTTTTGAAAAGGGTCTACAAGCACCTTAGGTTGTAGAGGAATTTCATTTGAAGGTATTGGATTTCCCATTATCTGAAAACTATCACTTATTTTGACATATTCTTTGGCATATTTGAAAATAGATGGCCAATAATATCCCAAAATAATGGTTTTGTATGGAGTTTTTTTTTTAGCGAAATTCCCTCCACATGGTTCATCATGGAAAGCTTTAAAAATTTCTGGTACTTCATCTTCTCGAACACATCTTCGAATGATCAAATCTTGTCAATTTTTGTAAATTCCCCATCTATCCATGAATAGGATGCATTGGCTTTGATAACTTTTTGCTTTTATTTTGTTGAAAATTGTGGTGGAAATTTTCTTGTAGCTAAATAATTGAAAATATCTGCAAACCAAGGAAATTTAGTAGGTATTTCAAAATGATATTCATCAGGAAATTTGTCTTTTGCAGGAACATCAACATTATCATTTTTCATTTTGGAAAGGAAATCAACAACTGTGTTTTCATTTCTAGGTCTATCAAGAATAGTAATATTGAATTCTTGTAATAGTAACAACCATCTTGTAATTGTTCCATTAGTAATTGGTTTATTCATTAAGTATCTAATGACATAATGGTCTATATGGATAAAATTTTCATAACCAGTAACGTAATGACAAAATTTGTTAATGGCATGAACAACAGCTAAAAATTCATTTTCAGTTACAATATAATTTAACTTTGTTGGAGTTAAATTTGTACTTGTGTAATAAATGGCATAAGGAGTTAAATCCTTTTTTCCCAATACAATCCCTCAGGGTGTGTTTGAAGCATCAGTAGATATGTGAAAAGGGAGAGACCAATTCGGTCCTCTTAAAATTGGTGCTTCAGTGATTCTTTGTTTCAATGTTTCAAATGATTTTTGACAATCAGAGTTACATCCAAATTCACAATCTTTTGTAAGAATTTTGAAAATTGGAGAGGCTATTTTTGTGAAGTTGTTTATGAATCTTCTCTAGTATCCCATAAATTCGAGAAAACTTCTAACATCTCTTTGACAAACAGGAATTAAAATTTTAGAAATAACTTCTACCTTAGATGTGTCTACCTTAATTCCATCTCCTAAAATATGGTGACCTAAAACAATACCTTCATTAAACATCATAAAACATTTTTCATGGCTTAATGAAAGATTTTCTTCTTTACATATGATAAGAACATTTCTAAATTTCCCATAGCTTCTTCGAATGAATTTCCATACATAGTATAATCATCCATGTATACTTCCACACAATCATGAATTATATCAGATAAAATACCCAATATTTCTCTTTGAAATGTGGCATGTGCATTACAGAATCCAAAAGGAAGTACCCTATAGGCATATGTGTAGGAATTTATAGGGTAAGTTCCGTAGATCAAGAACCAAAGGTCACCGCTCACAAACAAATCACAAATCAATACACCAGTATAATCACGTGGTTAAAACCCTCAAAGACGGAAAAAATCCATGCCCTGAGCCAACGCGGCCACTTCAAGGAATTTATTAATATAAAAGAAAAGGTTACATATGTTTCTCTCATAAACGGTTAACCAAAAAAGGACCCTCCATGATCTTTAAATAGAGTTCATGGACCAATCGGGTGTTAAGTAACGAATCAAGTGTCGTTAATATCGAGGAGAGAGATAACCGTTGGATCACTACAAATCGTGACCGTCGGATTATAAGTTACAAATGTACATGGTAAAGAAACACACTTTACCTAACTCTACACTAGAATAAGTTATTTTAACTATTTCCTATGTGTCGAAATATCCAAACATCCCCCTCGAGGCCCAACTTGGGATAGGATTGAAGGATTTACAAAGGTGACACAAAAGGAGCCTATTTCCTATGTGTCGAAATATCCTAACATCCCCCCTTAAGAACAAATTGGGATAGGATTGAAGGATTTACAAAAGTGACACAATAGGAGAAGGAAGGAGGCATTAGAGCCTATCCCCCCTTAATGACAACTTTCCTGAACTCCAAGCATGGATCGAAGATTGGTAAACTTCGCTTCTGTGAGAGCCTTCGTAAAGATATCAACTACTTAATCATTGGTTGGACAATACTGCACTTCAAGAACAGGATCATGAATGAGCTTTCTGATAGAGTGTATGTGGATTTCAATGTGTTTCATACGCTGATGTTGAACTGGATCTTTACATAGCTGAATGGCACTCTGATTATCACACCAAAGTGTAGTTGGACGCTGCTGATGAAGACCAAATTCAGACAGAATCTAACGAAGCCACATGGCTTCCTTGCTGGCTTCAACTGCACCACGATACTCTGCTTCTGCTGAAGAAAGGGAGATGGCACTTTGTTTCTTGCAATACCAAGTAATAGGTCCTGAACCAAGATTGAATACATATCCTGCAGTAGACTTTCGATCATCAGGGTCACCAACCCAATCAGAATCAGTGAAACCAATCAATAATGGAGATGCCCCTACACTGTAATGAATCCCGAACTGAACTGTACCTAGAATATATCGAAGTATTCTTCAGCTGCTTTCCAGTGACTTTCATGAGGTTGGTGCATAAACCGAGCAACAAGACCAACGGCAAAGGAAAGGCCAGGATGGGTATGGGTGAGATACAGAAGTTTACCAACAAGTTGACGGTATAAGGTAGCATCAACTTCAGGGGTAGTACAGTTTCTGAAAGCTTGACTCCAGACTGAAAGGCAGAAGGGGCTGGCTTACAGTATTCCATGTGAAAGTGATGAAGAATATCACAGGCATACTTGGACTGAGAGAGGGTAATGCCTTCCTTGGATTGCAAGACTTGAAGACCAAGGAAATAATGCAAGTGTCCTAATTCTGTCATTTCAAACTTCTTTTTTAGGCTAGACTTCACATGGTTTATATGGTTTCAATCACTACCAGTAAGGATAAGATCATCAACATAAAGAACAAGGATGGTGAAGGAATTACCCACTTTCTTGGTGTAGACAGTGTTGTCAGAATGACACCTAGAAAAGCCATTATCTAAGAGAAATCTATCCATTTTGGCATACCAAGCCCGAGGATCTTGTTTGAGACCATAGAGAGACTTCCTAAGGCGACAAACAAGGCTGGAATCTTTTTGGATAAACCCAGGGGGTTGTTCCATGTAGATTTCTTCATGCAAATCTCCATGTAAGAAGGCAGATTTAACATCCATATGATGGACTTCCCATTTAAAGGAGGCAGCAAGGGAAAGGACAAGGCGGATAGAATTCATTTTGGAAACAAGGGAGAAGGTTTCAGTATAGTCAATGCCTTCAACTTGTGAAAATCCTTTAGCAACAAGACGAGCCTTATGTCTATCCACTTTGCCATCTGGTCCAAACTTTGTTTTGTACACCCATCTGCATCTGACAAGTTTTCTTCATTTTGGAATAGGAACAAGATCCCAAGTATCATTCGCCAATAAGGAATGATATTCTTCATTCATAGCTTCATCCCAATCTAGATGACCGGAGGCTTCTTCAAAGGTTTCCAGATCAAGTTTTTCTAGAACTTGAGCCAATAAGGAAGAGGCTCGTTCGAACTGAGAACGTGTACATCGTCGATCGGTAGGGTCACCTGCAAGAGAAACTACTGCATCCCAAGTAGAGCGGACCCATATTGCAAGCGGTGGAGTATAAGGAACAATTTCAAGAGGTGGAGGAAGATTTTCATCCTCATTGTCATCATCTGAACTAGAAGGAATGCTATTAAAAATAGAAGAGAGAGAGAGAGGTGGCACATATGCCGAATCAGGCTCACAGGCCAAAGGTGGCACACTTACTGAACTAGGCTCGCAGGCCGATATATTTTCATCAAATTTTACATCTCTTCTAATGATAATATTTTTTGATTTTGGCTGAATAAGTCTATATCCTTTGACATCTTCAGAATATCCAACAAAAATACATTTTTCACTCTTAGGTTCTAAGGCTTTATGTTTCGCATCTAGAATATGGGCCCAAGCATCACTTCCAAAAACACGAAAGTGACTTACATCTAGTTTGATTGAGCTCCAAGCTTCTTCTGGAGTTATATTATTTAAAACCTTAGTAGGAGTTCGATTTACTATGTAATTTTCATAGTTAATGGCTTCCGCCCAAAAATTGAGACCAAGTCCTTTAGATTGAAGCATACAATTAGCTATTTCTTTTAAGGTGTGATTCTTCCTTTCAGCTACACCATTTTGTTGTGGAGTATATGGAATAGTATGTTGCAATTGAATGCCATGCTCAGTGCAGAAGTTGATAAATTTGTTGTTAACATATTCTCTGCCATTTTCTGATCTTAACTTAAGAATTGGATGTCCAGATTGTTTCTCAACAAAGGCCTTAAAGGCCAAGAAAATGTTAAAAAATTCACTCTTGATTTTTAAGAAATATACCCAAGTGCATCTAGAAAAATCATCAATGAAATTTAAGAAGTAATTGCAACCAAAGAAAGAAACAACAAGAAGTGGACCACATAAATCACTGTGCACAAGCTGCAAAGGGGTTGAAGCGTGCCAAGAGGCACGTTTGTCAAAACTATCCTGATGATGTTTTCGGAGTACACATCCGGAGAAAACACCATCTCGGAAAGATACCATATGAAGGCCCGTCACCATCTTTTCCTTACATAGAGTTTGAAGAGAGAAATAGTTTAAGTGACCAAATCGCTCATGCCAAAGTTTGCTCACGTCATCATTATGAGCAAAAAAAACAGAGGGAAGACATGATGACCCAAAGTTGTCAAAATTATACAACCTTGTGGAATCATCAGCAATGCGAGTAGCTAAAATATGTTTAAGATCTTTGAGGTCCTTGATTACAACATCATGAGGTGAGAATTCTACTATTTTCCCTTCACCTGAATGAGTTATCTGATAAACAGATAGAAGGTTGCATGACAAGGTAGGAACACATAGTACATCATTAAACTGACCATTATCTAAATGAATGGTTCCATATCCTACAACACTAAGAGATCTATCATCACCAACATAAATATGTTTGGTGTTACAATCATTTAAAGAAGAAAACATGGATTTATTTTTAGCCATGTGGTAAGAAGCTCTAGAATCAATGAGCCATTCATGAGAAGGAGAAGAAGAAGATACATTTAATGCATAACCAGATCTTGATGCTTGAAAACCACAAGCAGAAAGTGCCATGCCTGAATATGAAGGTGAAGAGTGCTCCAAATTGATGTTGTGCTTCTTCATTGCTGCTTCTAAGGCTTCCATCTTCTTAAAACATTTGGACTCGATATGGCCATCACGATTGCAAAAGTTGCATTGTCTATCTGTCTTCTTCCCTTTTTTTTTATTTACCTTATCATTTTGGTGATTTGATTTTTCAGTTTGCGGTTGAAATTGCTTAGGACCCTTTTTTGGTTTAGGACCATACTTTTTAGGATACTGCTTCTTGGGATTCTTTTGATATGGTTGTTGTTGGGCTGCTAAGGCTTTCTTAGAAGCGTTTCCAGGAGTGATAAGACCAAGGTGTAAGAGTTTTTCTTGTTCTCTTATCAAAGAATCACAAAAGGAATCAAAATAGGGATTCTTGTAGGTGGTTCCAGAAGAGATGATGGCTTCTCTAGTGGAATGGAAGGCAGAAACAAATATAGAGTATGCAGGGCCAAGCTTAGCAAGAATGCAATAGGTGAGGCTACCATCTTCCTTTTTGACCTTACAACCTTCTAAAACAAGTCTAAGGGTCTTGAATTTGGACAAAAAGTCTTCAATAGAGGAGAAATTATTAGGGTCCAAAGTAAGCAACTCATTTTCAATCTGGTGGGCTCTGATTTGATTTTGAATGCCAAAAACATTATTTAGCTTTTCTAGGGATTTATCAGGGGTGTCAATGTCAATGATGTGAAATTGAAGATCTTGAGCAATGGACATTCCTATCAACCCTCGTGCTTGATCTTGTTTATTTTCCCATTTAGGAACTTTATCATCATCATAAGGTTTAGTTTCTTGACCTGTGGCTATTCTATAAATCCCTTTACTTCTAAGCATATCTACCATGTTAGGTAGCCATTGGAAATAATTGGTGCTATTAAGAATAATTGGGCATGCACTTTCCATTATTATTTTTTTTAAATTGAAGCTGAGAAAAGGTGAAAATAACTGCTCCAATGGAAATATCTCGAAAAATTAGGCCGTTTAAAAAAAAACGGCTCGAGAAACAGCTTCCGGTTGAAGAAGTTATGCCCTTTTGAAAACACGAGTCAAGAGGAGCGTTAGTTTGTTGTAATAACGCTCTGTTTTGGAGGATCCTTAGCGTTGCTATGCTTTGGTCAAGAGAAGAGGAAGCGTTACAACGCACTGGATCAATGCAGAGAGCGCGTTAGCGTTATAACGCACTAGTAAAGAGAAGAGAGTCGCGTTAGTGGACCTGTAGATTCCAAACTAACACGGTCTGCAGCTGAAGCAAGAGTGTTACTGTGATTTCCAAACAAATTTGGAAGAAAAAATAAACTCTCTTTAAGCTGTTTAGCTGTCAACTACACACAAAACCAAGCAAACAAAGAAATGCAACCCTTACGGCAGAATGTTAGTTTTCCGGTTAGCCTTTCTAGCAACTATCTATTTTTTTACTATTTCTAATTTCCTGAGATCGCTCAAAGACACGGGGAAAGAGCATACATAGTAAAAAAAATTCTTCCTGTTTCTGATTTGCCGAGATCGCACAAAGCGCAGAGCAAAGAGAATACGCAAAGAAGATGGTATATATCTAGCAAATAAATAAAACCTAAAAATCAAAATAAACACAGGGAACCGGAATAAGCAGAACAATGAACAAATATAACTGCAAAATAGATACTTTATGCCTCCAGATCTAAACTGAAATAACTTGGGCAACCAGAACCCTTTTCGCATGAAACGAAAGGTGTTCCTTACTGTAACAGACGCTCTAGACACAACAGAGTAGTTCTCTAGGCCCGAAAAAGTTCAGAAATAGTAGATCTACAAAATGGCAGTCGCATGCAGTCAAACCGGCTTCGGATTTGGATCAACAACAGATGCGGCCCTCAAAATAGCTCTGATACCATGTAGGAATTTATAGGGTAAGTTCCGTAGATCAAGAACCAAAGGTCACCGCTCACAAACAGATCACAAATCAGTACACCAGTATAATCGCGTGGTTAAAACCCTCAAAGAGGCAAACAATCCACGCCCTGAGCCAACGCAGCCACTTCAGGGAATTTATTAATATAGAAAGAAAAGTTACATATGTTTCTCTCATAAACAGTTAACCAACAAATGACCCTCCATGCTCTTTAAATAGAGTTCATGGACCAATCAGGTGTTAAGCCACGGATCAAGTGTCGTTAATACCGAGGAGAGAGATAACCATCAGATCACTACAAATCGTGACCGTCGGATTATAAGTTACAAATGTACATGGTAAAGAAACACACTTTACCTAACTCTACACTAGACTAAGTTATTCTTAACTATTTCCTATGTGTTGAAATATCCTAAAAATATGTTCCCCAAGGACATGTAAAAATAGTTTTATCTTGATCGTCTGGTGCTATTTGGATTTGATTGTATCTGCTAAAACCATCTAAGAATGAAAAGTACTTCTTTCCTTCCAAGGTATCGAATACTTGATCTATAAATGGTAGTGGAAAATGATCTTTCAAAATGGCTTTGTTTAATACTCTATAATCACTACATAATCTCCATTTTCCATTCTTCTTTGGAACAATCACTAGAGGTGATACCCATTGAATATCATTTATAGGATAAATGAAATTCACATTCAAAATTTTTTGTAACCCCTCTTTAGCAATTTACCTTATATTTGGATTCATTCTCCTTTGGGGTTGTCTAACCGGTTTGGCATTTTATTGAATGCAAGTGTGATGCATAAAAGTTTTAGGATCAATTCCTTTCATATCAGTATATTCCCATGCATAAGCAGAAGAATGTTTTTGTAGCATCATTAATAATTTTCTCTTTTGAAGTTCCTCTAGATTATTGTTAATATTTAACGTTTTTTCCTGGAAAGACTTCTACTTGAGAATTTCCAATTATTTCCATAGAATGCAAAGAAAATTGATGTGATGATAGATTTTCAATGTTACATTGCTCCTGCAAATTTTGATTTTGTTCACAATAAGAAGAAGAATCATTATCATTCATTAAATTGATTAATTGATTTTCTTCGTCTAATTGTGAAAACAAATATAAATTGATTGCATGTTATCAATTTCTTCATCATCATCTATCCATACTTCACTTTCTATTTCAGTTATATTTTTTGCAGGAGGATACGGTGTGAATTTCTTAGTGTAATTTCCATCATATATATACATATATCCTGATCTACAGGTTATGAATTCATACGCTGCAACTAGCCAAGGTCTACCTAATATCAATGGATGGCCTCCTAAATTACTATTGGGGGTTAAAATCATAAATTCTACAGGCTTTTCCCAAGAATCTAGAGAAACAGATATGTCTTCTAATACTCCATCTGGTTTAGTAACAGATATGCCTGCTAATTATAATAATGTTGGAGTATATTGAAGATTTGAAAGGTTGAGTTGTTCCATGGTCTATTTACTCGTGATATTAATGGTTGCTCCTAGATCAATTAGAGTATTTGGGATATCAATACCATTGATATGGATTTTTACATTGAGGCTTCCTGGATCTAAAGATTTTTGGACAACAATTTTCCCCATCATAATATCAACAAATTTTCCCGCCAATTGAATATTTTTAATGTTTTTTCTTTTTCTTCCTGGTTTTCTAATACATAGCTCCTTGAAGGTTTTTGCAAATATTGGTTTTTCCTTTATAGCTTGTAGTATAGGAATTTTGATTCAAACATTCTTAAGTTCATCTAACTGTCATAGTTTGGTGAAATAATTTTCCTTTCTATTCATTTATCAATTTTAAGTCTTTCAGGAAAAGGTGGTTCCTGTAAAGAAATAGAAGGTTGTATTGTTAGAGGAATTTTCATGAGCTTCTTTTATTTGATCATCCTTTGATTGTAAAAGGATATCTTCCCTTAGAGGAGTACTTTCTTGATCAATACTTTCGTCGTTTTCATGAATCTAATCCTCTTTAGATTCCTGGATGATAACTATTGGGGACTTCTTTTTCAAAACTCTACCAAATCTAAGTTGAACATCATTTAGACCTAGTGGTGTTATCATACAAGCTTGACAATTTTTCCCTTCGACATTATAAATAGCTTGTTTATTTTTATTATTTGGGTTAGGAACTGGTTGAGCATGCAGTTGATTTGGTTTTTGAGGAAACGATAATGAAATTTGTTGATTTGAATTTTGAAATTGAGAGGGTTGAGTGTGTTGGGGAAAATATGATGGAAAAGAAGGATAAGATTGTTTGAATTGAGGATATTGGTGATATTTACCATAATGGTTTTTCCAACCTTGTGCCCAAGATGGATTTTGAGATTGTGGGGGCCAAGGTTGCCAAGGCATAGGTGTAGTCTAATTATTCAGTGGTTGTGCATATGTTTTGGTATTAAAACCTTGAGTCATATTTGGCTGTAGATTTTTCCATGGTATTTTAGCAACACAACGGAGAAATTCATCTTGGCTTGTTCCATCTTCATCTTGAAAGACAACTTTAAGACGAGGTATTTAAGGACACTCTTTAGTATTATGAGTCTCGTCACATATGACAAAAATTTCTACATTATCAAGAGGACATTCTATCGAGGCATGTTTCTTTCTACATATTGGATAAAAGATAGATAATGCAACATTTTCATCTTCTTGCTTGTTTTTTATTTTAAGGGTATCTAGTTCTTCACTAAGACTCCGTAAAGTATATGTTTTATATTTGTCGAACAAATTACCTATTTCGGATCTACTTATTGTTTTCAAGCTAAATCCCCTCAAAGGACAAAGGCAATCTCTCTAGCCCTAGAGTGGGTCTAGCGACATGAGATTCTTTATAACATAAGATTTCTTAACTACTTAAAATTCAAAGAGGAAAGAGACATAAATACCTTTTTCCAATCGCTATCCTTGGATCCGTTGATGGTAAACTCGATCCACGATCCTTATAGGCCTGCTTCCTGCTACTGATGGCGCACAAATACCTGTGGATGATAGGGAGACAACAACAAACGTGATACAATATATAATAAATGTAAACACTAGCTATCTAGCATATCAAGGAGTACTAGGATATTTGCATAATCATGTAGACAAATATAGAAAGCAAACATCAAATGTTATTATTGATAAATTACAAAAGGAGAGCTTACAACCAGGCCTTGATGTTGGAGGCGTCCTTAAGTGAAAATCTGATTCCTTCACCTAGATCAAAAGAATTCCTTCTCCCATGCAATTAGTCTTAATCACGATGCTAGCGTGCATAGGGATGAGAGTTTAGATGAGTCTCACAATGATCAACCAAGCTATAAACTTGGGGGAATGAGGGATGTGAATTTATAGCAAGGATAAGGAGGTTGGGAGCCCATGAAAGGAGGAGGAAGGCCCACTTTCTAAGGGATGATACCCAATAGATGAGATAAAGGCTCTAAAATGATATATCTCAACCTTATCATCTCTGTTCAACAACCAAATTACCTCCCTTGAGATTCTATAGGTCGAATCTTCTCCTCCATTTGAGGAAGCACTACTAAAAATAGGATCATCGCGGTTTTCCAATAAATTAGGGGGCTGAAAATGTTGGTCCAGAACTAGGATAAGGACATCAGCGCAATCATGGCACCAGGAAGGGTGCTAACCCAAGAAACTAGGAATTTGACCAAGTTTCTTCAGTAATCTTTCAAGGAATTATTCTTTGGATATTCAAGAGGATATGTTAGCATATTTCTTGATGATGGAAACATAGCACAAGATTCTTCACGTGGCATTTCAGGATCAGGGTTGGGAAAATGAGCATGGTGACAAATTATTGTGTAATAGATGCCCCCTAAAGCATGAAGGCAGAACAGGGAGTGATGGCTGAAATGCTTTATGAACCAAGGCAAAGAACCCAAACCACCTTTGGAGAACCTTCCAAATTAAACATTTACAATATATGACATCTCTGGTATGAATATGCCTAACCACATAATGTTTCACTAGGCATCAAATGACACATGAGCCCACAGTATGGTCACAGCAATCCGTCTAAAATAGATCATAGAAATGGATCTGTGGTATGGACATAGCCATCCATATAGATATGATCATGTATAAAATCATGAATACTCAATAACTCCTCGCAACCTGGACCAACATTTAGAGGTGATCCAGGGTTTTCACTGCAATATCAATCAACCCAATGTACGGATCTAGCCATGTGAATAAATTTGTTAGTGTCGAAAATGGTAGAAACCACTTGATTATCGGCCAATGATAAGAACTGTTAATAGGCACGAGAGATACCACCGATAATGATGATGGACATCAAGGTACAAAAACACAGTCTACAAGTGTGAATAGATGTGTTGAAGTTGAACACTTACATAATCATTCGATCGAAGGCCAATGATGTGAACCTGTCGTCGAAAACGAAGAACTTTCCATTTAGGAATGAAAGCTCTAGGGTACTGAAATAAGTTTCTAAATCACCTTCCTAGATAATGAGCTAAAGTCAACAGGAAGTGATTCGTCGAAGGAGGGCCATAATGATTCCCACATCATCGACACAAAACATCATATATATTAAGATGATAGGAGTCATTCGGTATTGTAACAGAGGAGGTCAAATATGCAAAAGGTGTTTGACAAAAAGGAATTCTCTTGAACATATTGGCGACACAACTCCAGAGTGTTTCAAAATTTGACTCAAATAGGATTTGAGGTCATGTTGACAACATTTGGTAAACATATAAGAGGAAAACAGATTTCCAAAACCCCTGGAGGCAAAGTGACGAATGTAGGATGTGCCCAACCCGACACGAATTGCAAATGAGTGTCATGTTCAAGAGCAACAAGCTGCCAAAAATAGACATAGGATGTTCACTTTCAATTTTCCCCTGTTATTTCTAATGAGTATCTCTTTATTTTTTATAGCCAGCATGAAGAGGATAGCAGATGTTGAGCATGTAAGTTCATTCTTCAAAAGAATCCATCCTAGTAAGTTTAACGAGCCCTAGGAAGGAGGAACTTGGTCTCGTTATAGTGAAAAGTCTTTCGTTGTTTAATATTTAACGAGTCCAACAAAAGGAAAACTTAGTAACTTTTCATGTTTAAGGAGTTTGAAAAGAAACAAAAAGGAAACTCCATCATGTCCCTTTTCGTAAATCATCTCTCGAATCCAAAAAGGTAGAGAACTATGTATGAGATAACTTCTTGACCATGTTCAATCAAGGTATTCCTTTTTCGTATATAGTAAACCTCGGCCCAAAATAGGGGTAAACATATACTGAGATCACGTCAATTCATTCACTTTAACGAGTTCAAAATGGCAATTACTCGGCAATATTTTCATTTTTCGAGAGTCAAAAAAGAGTTGAAAGTTGACTCCATGGGGGTTCCATTGTCATAAACGTTTAACGAGCCCGAAAAAGAGATAAAATTCAACTCGTTTGAATCAGAAACGATCATTAGTAGTGTGAAATACTTGTACTACACATAAACAACAAACATCACAGATATCAAGGAAAAATAATAAATATGGGCGAAATGTTTTCAAAAATCTATAAATAGACCAAAAAACAAAATCATTTTCACCTTTCCATTTTTAGAAGAGAATTTTGTTCAGTTTCCCTCTGAATTTCAAATCCACGGTGCATCTTATCTAGGACATCATTCATTGATCCATCTACGCTAGTTAAGAGCTCTAAACCTCCTTTTCATTTTCATTCTATTCATTTATCATTTAGTTTCTAGAATTAGTGAGTTTAGAGCAGAGTTTTCAAAACTTAAAATCACTTGCGACCAGCGCAGTTTTGGGCTATCGGGGTCATGCTGGCGCACTCAACCCGTTAGGGCAGCACACCACCAGCATCGAATCATTTGAATAGACGCGCTAGCCGCGGGGAAGATTTTAAATTGAGAAAATCTCCCAACTCCACTGTTAATTTCTAAAAATTATTCCATGAATGCTCCTAAAAGACCAATTGGACATGTTTTGGAGGTGCTTCCAGTGAAGATGACGGTCGAATGAAAAGAATGAGACCACAAGGTGGAAGACCATCAAGCCTTGCAGGACCAAAATTGCGTCAATGCTTTACGCAATTTCGTATTGTTGAAATTATTTCAAACATCCGTCTTGAAAGCTCAACTGAAGATTATCGAGTATTTGATCAGTATCTAGGATGTGGACCAACAATTGTTCATCATTGGGGACCAATAACTAGAGCTAGATGTCATGGACATCTATTTTATCACCGGACTATCCAGGCGAGGGGAGAGAATACAACTCTTTGGGGCTTGCCCAGGGGCTGAGAGCACGATCATGCTCATCCAGAGGTATTGTCTCAGGGCACGAAAGACATAGATTGGGAAGGTAGACATATATTTCATCAGAGTGCTTCCCTTGCGCACAATACTGCATTATATCACCAAAGTGGCAGGATCCCAGGCATTGCATGAGGCAACGAAATCACAGTTCCAGTATGCGGTGGATTTATTGTCACCAACGATGTTCAACTAGTGTGAGGGGTTGTTGGCTAACATGAAGAGCCAGCTAACCAAGTGCAAGACAGGGAGACTAAAACAGTTCGGGTATGGGTCTATTCCTGTGACATTCTTTCTGGAGAGAGTACCCATGTTTTAGTATCAGTGGTTAGAGATCCATGATCCATCCCTGAGGGATTTGAGGTTGATGCGATGGTGCGACATAATGCCCTGAAAGGGAGGGGGAAACATATGCATTTCCCCACAAACTTCTTTAGTTAGTATTGGAGTTAGTTTATTGTAGTTGAGGACTATGCCTATGCCGGCATCGACTTCAGAGGAGATCTGAATATTCTGATCCCAACGGGCACACAATGAACCAATGTAGGTAAAAAAAAATTAAACCATTTTTTACTTTTTAGATGTTTTTGTTATATGTTATGACATTTAAAATTATGATTTGTTTATAGATATGGGTCCTCAAAGGCCTTGTGGTATGTCACAGATCTCACGAAGGGTAGCCTCTCCAGTAGAGGATGCTCCTTATGAGGAGGTTGGAGCGGAACCTAGTTGGCCTTACGTGAGGCATCCTAGAGTATCCCACATTTGATGAGATCCCATTGCGTTTTTAGAGTCATACTGTCGAAGTTTCGGGCAGGCTGCGTCGTTTACTCTGGCGATTAATTCGAGCAGTCACCTGCTACCATGAGCACCATGTGGGTGGATAGCAACCCTATTTATACATTTTGTATTGATGTAGGCTCGAAGAGCCATTTTGTAATAGAACACATATTTTTTGAACTTTTTACAAACCGATATATATATATATGCATGTTTCTATGGCTACTTGTGTATCATAATGATGCCTTGATTTACATATTTTGCAAATGTCTATCTAATACATGGTTTTCTATTGAATCTGTTAATGTATTTAAATGCCTTGGAATGTGTTGATATGTGATAAAATCAAAATTTCTTTCCAATAATCTAACACGTAAATACATATGCAAAATTTGAGGATTGCGCACAGAATAACACCCAACCAAATCTCTTATCCCAATATCAATGGCATTTGATAATAGTTCGATCACCGCACTATACTCGGAAATATTGTTAGTTTTCCAACCCAAATAAATTCCTTGTAAATTAATCAACTTGCCATCATGAGCAAAGAGTGCCCATGCTGCGGAAGACAGGTTCTTTGTACTATGGAAAGCATCATCAGAAAAACCAATGTAGTGATCCGAAGACATATGAAAACCAAGTAGGACACAAGGTAAGCAGAGGAAACATGTCTGCAAGGAAAAAAATCACACCAGAAATCAACTCAAATCACACTAATGTACAAATTGATCACACTTAAGATTAAGCATAATATTTCTTTAGATAGAGCCCATTTCGGGGCTCAGCCAAAGGATTGCCTTCATAATCAGCTAGCTCATAGGCTCTAGTTCCAAAACACGTTGTTAGGTCCCTATATTACTAGTTTAGTCCCTTATTGTTATTATTATAGCCCCCTTATTGTTATTGTTGTACCCCTGTAACCCCAATATTGTTATTATTGTGCCCTTACATTATTATTGTTAGGTCGGCTAGGATTATATTGTGACCCCATGGACTCCTATATATAGAAGGAGTTTTTGTCATTTGTATCATCCAAGAATTGTTCATTTATGTAATGTAAAGGAGGTTTCCCCCTCGAAGTGGCTTATTTCTAAGGCGTTGATCTCTCTTTTCTTCTATTTTTGGAGTTGGTTTCAAGCGTATTTGGTATCACAAATTTTAGATTCTAGGTTTCACTACTCCAAACAGTTACCTGTAAATTTTCGCTATAAAGTTTTTTCACGAAGGTCTGTGTAGTTTCAATGTTTTAGATGGTAGTCGAAATTCAGAAGAATTTCATCGAAAAATTTCAAATCTTGGTTCGCAATATTTTCGCAGACATGATCCGTGGAAGTTAGGGATGTTTTCAGGCTCCTGAATTTAAGCTAAATAGGTCATCGCAGAATTTGTGATACAACGTTTTGTTTACTAGGGTTCAGAAGCTGAAATATTCACAGAGCGAAGCCAAAATCCCAAGGAATGTCGTGGAAAAATTTCAGAGATTGATTCGCATTATTTTGGGATTTAGGATTTGTATAATTTAGGGATTTTTCAGGCTCCCGAATTTCATCTCAAAGAGGCGATCGTGGGAAAATCTTTATAACTCTCTCTCTCTAAGCGTCGATTGAATTCGTCAAGAGTAATAAAGGCAATTTAATATACTTTTCTATCAATTTCACATGTTGAAGGATGAAATGTTGGACATGTATTGTCATACAAGTTATCTCTACTGAACCAGTCCATAATTAGGTCATTGTGGGATACTGGACATAACTTTGTACTGAAGAATCCAAATCAGGTCAGACCTATGGCATTAGAAAGAGGATTCATAGGGCTACCTTGGAGCCAAATTTCAGATATTTAAGATCCGAAATGACAGAGATAATTCAGTTTCAATATCGAGCTCCTCAAAAGAAAGAAAAAAGTGTGTATTTTTTTTCCGAATTGCACAAGTCTTGTGTAAAAAATCAGTTTGAAGTGATTCCAAGGGCCTATTTAGCATATAATTTAGTATTGGGTTCTAAAATGCTTCCTGTGCACCAACACCTATTAAGCCCTCGGCATTACCTCTACTATGACTCATGAAGATGAAGAATTGCAACATGATTTATCAAAATTACAAGAGCAAGTGCAACAAATTTCACTCTCGCAAAGAGCAACAAAAAATGAAATGGAAGTTTTGAAGAAAGGCGTGGAAGTGAAGATGGACAGTTTGAAGAAAGGCGTGGAAGCTAAGATGGATGGCATGGAAGCTAAGATGGATGACATGAAAGACAACATGGAAAACATGAAGAATGATCTAAAAAGGTATATGGAACGTTTGACAAAAAATTCATACAAGAAATGATTCCTAATGGCGAAAGATAGTAGTAGAAGAAACTTCACGAACACGATGAGAATGAAATAGATAATTTGATTTAATAAATATACGTTGATGGAAGAACCACCATATTCCAAAGATGATATAAGAATGATGGCAAGGATCCCGTAACATGGATACTACAGATGGAGCAATATCTTGATTTCAATAATGTGCAAAACGCACAAAAGGTACGCATTGCAACTTTACATTTAGAACAAACTACATTTGTATGGTATCGATGGTTTTGCTCCCGTAAAAAAATTGTCACTTGGTCAATTTTTTCGGAGGAAATGATAACACGTTATGAGGATACAAAGAGCAACACATTTTTTAGCCAATTGATAAATCTCAAACAAAAGGCTTCAGTGATGGAGCACATTGAGGACTTCCAAAAATTCAATATAAGGGTAATTGATATTCCATAGGAACACGGGATTCATGTCTTCATAGGGACTTTAAAGGATAACATCCAACATGAAGTTCGCATTTGGGAACTTGATTCATTGGAGAAGGCATTCAGGCTGGAAAGAAAAATTGAATGTTAAATTACATGCATAATAGTTTCACTGTGCCACATCTATGAAGATGGAATGGTTCCTACTTCAGACTATTGATCCCTAGTTAAGTACACACCACAACAATTGGAAGAAAAAATAGCAAAAGGGCTTTTTTATAGTTGTGATAGCAAATACACTAAAAGTCATAAGTGTGCTAAGAAGAAATTATTTTACATAGATTGTGAATAGGAAGAAGAAAATGAACAATAATCTTCAAAAGAAGAGTATATACACCACGAACCAACCCTAGAAGAGGAAGAAATGAGCCTGACCATATCGTGTAATGCATTGGCAAGAATTACCACTCCTCAAACTCTCAAGATAGAAGGACATATCAAGAAGAAAAAGGTAATAGTGTTGATTGATTCGGTTAGTACCCATAATTTTATTCATTGTAAGGTAGCCAAGGAATTGAATTTTTTCTTATACCCAACATCAAAATTTCAAGTGATGGTTGCAAATGGAGGACCTATAAATTTATTTTTGGAAAATGCCATGATATCAAGCTAACCATGGGGAAATATGTAATAAATATTCCAATTTTTTCCATTCCAATGGGAGGTACTGATGTTGTACTAGGAGTACAATGGTTACAATATTTGGGGATGGTAACTTTTAATTTTCGAGAACTTTTTTTGAAATTTTTTTCGGTATGAAAGAAGTCGTATTTGGGATGTAAGATTTGTAGCCAACAAAGATAATAAGCTCTAATGTCATAAAAATCTCTCTCAAGAAATAAATTCAGGGGTAATTGCACACTATGTCTACCAGAAGTTCCAACATAAAACTCATATATTTCTCCAGATCTCCAAAAAGTATTGGACAATCATTCCAAGGTGTTTGATACTCATAAAGGACTCCCAACTATTCGTGATCATGATCATGCTATTCATTTGATTCCAGAAGTGTTCCTCCAAACATCAGGCCTTACAGATATCCTTATGTCCAAAAGAGAGAAATTGAATGTATGATTGCAGAAATGTTAGAGGCTGGTATAATTCAACCTAGTCAAAGTTCTTTCTCTGATCCTATAGTATTGGTGCACAAGAAGGATGGATCATGGCGCATGTGTCCGGATTATAGGGAGCTCAATAAGCTCACTATTAAAGATAAATTTCCCATTCCTATGATTGATGAATTATTGGATGAATTACATGGAGCAATTTATTTTACCAAGTTGATCTTCGCTATGATATCATCAAATTAGAATGAATACTAAAGATATTCCGAGAACATCATTTCGAACTCATGAGGGTCATTATGAATTTTTGGTCATGCCTTTTGGCCTTACTAATGCACCTTCTACATTTCAAGCATTGATGAATTCCATTTTCAAACCCTTCCTTAGAAATTTTGTGCTAGTATTTTTTGATGATATACTAATCTACAGCAGGTCTTGGAAGGATCATGTTCAACATATTGACATGGTGCTCAAAATATTACAGGGTAAACAATTATATGCAAAAACATCCAAATGTTTCTTTGGAGTACAAGAGGTGGAATATCTGGGTCATATTGTATCTCACGAGGGTGTTAAGGTAGACCCCAACAAAATTAAAGCCATTAAGGAATGGAAATTCCCCACAACCGTAAAGCAGTTGCAAGGATTTCTCGGGTTAACAGGGTATTATCGAAAGTTTGTTAAGAATTATGGGAGAATAGAAGCACCTCTAACAACATTATTGAAGAAAGATGCATTTTTTTACTTAGACGTTAAGCAACTATGCCTTAAAATACTTAAAGAGG
This sequence comes from Pinus albicaulis, assembly GCA_034641835.2. NCBI lineage: Eukaryota > Viridiplantae > Streptophyta > Pinopsida > Pinales > Pinaceae > Pinus > Pinus albicaulis. The sequence continues at coordinate 49,117,981 of CM076584.1, forward strand.
CAATGCGCCTAGAACTGATCTTAGTTACACCAAATTTCACAAAATTCTTTATTATGGAATGTGATGCCTCAGGAAATGGAATTGGTGTTGTTTTAATGCAAGAAGGAAGACCCATTGCTTTTGAAAGTCATCCAACTAAAAGGGATTAAAGAAAAAAGCATGTAGGAGAAGTGAAATGTTATAACACACATGTGCACTAAAGAAATGGCGCACCACTTCAAATGGGAAGACACTCTTCAGTAAGAAAACTGATCATGATAGTCTTAAACACTTTTTGGAACAAAGACTATCTTCAGAAGAGCAGCAAAATGGGTCACAAAGATGTTGGGTTATGACTTTGAAATAATCTACAAAAAAGGGAAGCTAACTGTTGTCGCAGATGCACTCTCAAGAAAGAATGAAGAGGTGGAAGCATTGCTTTGTGTCATTTCTATTATCCAACTGGATTGCATAACCAAAGCAAGGGATGAATGGAAGAAGGACGAAGAAGTGTGGACACTCATTCAAAAGTTGCAGCAATATCCTAGTACATCTGATACATTTAGTTGGAAAAATGATTCATTATGGTACAAATATCGCTTATATCTTTGTAAGAGTTCCCAACTAAAACAAAAGATTCTTTTGGAATTGCACACTTCTCCTTTAGGAAGTCACTCGGGATTTTTAAAAACTTACCATAGGGTGAAGAAAGGATTTTTTTGGGATGGCCTTAAATCTGATATTCAAAATTTTGTAGCAGAATGTTTGGTTTTCCAGCAAAACAAAGTTGAGACAATTAAGACCCCAGGTCTTCTACAACCTTTATCCATTCCAAGTCAACGTTGGGAGGAGATTTCAATGGATTTTATCACAAGTTTACCCAATTCTGAAGGAAAGAGTGTCATCATGGTGGTAGTTGATAAACTTACCAAGTATGCACACTTTTGTGCATTATCTCATCCATTTAAAGCAAGTACAGTTGCTACTACATTTATGGACACAATTCAAAAGCTACATGGAAACCCAAAGATTGTCAGAGTATTTAAATCCCATTTTACCGCAATTATGGGACAAGATGATTTTTCTTGTTTGGGTACCTAAGAACTAGCTCATAGCTCATCTTATCATCCTCAATCCGATGGTCAAACTGAGATAGTGAATAAATGTTTGGAAGGATATCTTCGTTGTTTTGTATCTGATAAACAAACAAAATGGGTCAACTGGTTACCCCATTTATGGCACTTTAAGGATATCATCCATCGTCCATCACATCATATTTAAGAGAAAATTTTAAGGTTCAAGCATTGCAAGATCACATCGAGCATCAACAAGAAGTTCTCCAACTCTTAAAGGATAACCTAAATTTGGCACAAAATCGAATGAAACAACAGGTAGATCAATATCGCAGCGAGAGAAGTTTGATGTAGGAGACTGGGTAATTTTACGGCTACAACCATACAAACAAATGCCCCTCAAGCAAGCTAAGAAGGATAATATATTATCGCCAAAGTACTATGGTCCTTACAAGGTGTTGCAAAATATTGGTAATATGGCAGCTTCCTGCTTCTTCGCGAGTGCATCCAGTTTTCCATGTTTCATGCTTAAAGAAGGTTATATGTGAAAATATTCCAGTTCAAACAATATTGCTAGAACTTGATGAGGAAGGGAAATTCATATTGGAACCTGAAGCAGTCACGGAAACAAGAACTCAACAACTACGAAATCGATCAATTTCAGAGTAACTCTTCAAGTGTAAGAACTTACCCACTAAATATTCTACATGGGAGGATGAGAATTTTATACAGAAGCACCCAGAGCTACTCAAGCGTGGAGGACAACACTTTTTTGAAGGAGAGGGGCATGTTAGCTCCCTATATTACTAGTTTAGTCCCTTATTGTTATTGTTGTACCCCTGTAACCCCAATATTGTTATTAGTGTGCCCTTAAATTATTATTGTTAGGTCGGCTAGGATTATATTGTGGCCCCATGGAATCTTATATATAGAAGGGGGTTTTTGTCATTTGGATCCTCTGAGAATTGTTCATTTATGTAATGTATTGAAGGTTTCCCCCTTGAAGTGGCTGATTTCTAAGGCGTTGATCTCTCTTTTCTTCTATTTTTGGAGCTAGTTTCACAACACACGTTGAATGATATAGGGCCCATGGCACATAGGCTTGAGCTTTCCAACTCCCAAATTATCATGGGCTTCGTCATAAAGCAGGACCAAGTCACCTTCAGAGAAAACGCAAGGTGTGACAGATTTTTCATATTGCACCTTAACTCATCGTTTCTATGATTTAAGAACTAAAGTAGAAAGCCTTCTAGTCTCGTCAAGATGCTCGAGGTACATTAGACGTTCTTCTTCTAGCGAAGTACCAGGAAGGATTTTTATAGCCAGCTTTAGGAAAGGAATCTCATAGTCGATCGGGAATTTGGCCTCTAGACCATACACCAATTGGAATGGTGTGAATCTAGTGGCAATCTTAGTGGAGGTTTAGAAAGCCCACAGAGCGCAGAAAATAATGAGGTACCAGTCTCGCATGTGCTTCCCAATGGTGCATTGAAGCATGGTCACCAAGAATTTGTTGATAGCTTCAACCCGGCCATTGGCCTGTGGATAGTAAGGGGTGGAGTTATCATCACATAACCCCAACTAAGCAAAGATCTTTGTCATCATATGATTATGAAAATGAGTGACATGATCAGTTAAAATCGCTTTCGAGACACCAAACCAAGCTATGGCATGATTGAATAATAATTTCGCCACTATGAGACCTTCATTATCATATGTAGGCATCGCCTCAGCACATTTAGTGAAATAGTCACAAAAACGATGATATAGCCATGCCCCCCAGCCAATCGAGGTTTACAGGTCATAAAATCAATGCCCCATTTCGCAAAAGGACCGACGGTCACAACTGGGTGCAACGGTGAGGGTGGGGCTCACTCTTTTCAAGAGTAAATATGGCAATCATGGAATTTCCAGACTACGATGATGTAGTCTTTCAAAATAGACGACCAGAAATAACATGCCCGAAGGATCTTTTGAGAAGTAGCATAACCTGACATGTGACCACCACAAGCCCTGGAGTGGCAGTCATTCAGAGCTTTCTCAACTTCCTTGAGAGTCAGGCAACGACGGAGGACATAGTCAATACTAGTGCGATAAAGGGTGTCCCCAACAATGTGATATGGTTAGGACTGGTAGCGAATATGTCTTTGCTCAAAGTGCAATAGCTCTAGCCAATAATTCTGAGTTTGGAGATATGTGATGATGTCTTCGTACCATGGATCACAAGTACTAATATGAAAGAGAGTCTCATCGAGGATGAACTCATCAATAGGAGTGGGATCATGTGTGGTGGGAAGATCATAAATCAACTCAGCAAAGACCAAGTATTTCTTCGACTTAGCAGCAGTGAATTCCAAGTTGAACTCTTGAATGATAAAGATCCATTTTGAGTATTTCCCCCCAAGTAACTGATGTGTGAGAATGTAAGTCATGGGGTTGCAATCATAAATCACTAAGGTTTTCTGCAAGAGAATGTAGTGATAGAAACGTTGAATGACATGAACAACATCCAATGCAAGTTTCTCTACATGAGCATAACGGGTCTCAGTATCAAAGAGATTATGGCTCAAGTAGTACACTACATGTTCCTGACCATCATCATCATCCTAAACCAGCACCATGCCAATACTGTTGTCGGCGGCAAACAAATACAAGCAATAGTCGTGGTGATAATTGGGAGGATGTAACAATGGAGCTAAGATGAGGGCTCGTTTTACTACATCAAAATTACTCTAAGAAATTTCATCCCATAAGAACGAGATTCCCTTTTTCAATAGATGCGTAAAGCCTTTGGCAAGCTCAGCGTAATTTAGTAAGAAATGGTGGAGGAAATTAACTTTCCCCTACAAACTCAACAGTTGATGAACATACGAAGGAGGAGGATGCTTGATGATTTCCTCAAATTTCAGAGGATCAATGCGGATGCCTTCTTTGGACACCACGAAGCCCAGGAGCCGGCCTCATTCGATGTAGAAGACACACTTATGAGGATTCAACCTGATATTATAATGTTGATAGCGTAAGAAGATAGATTTAAGGTGCTCCAGGTGATCTTAATGTTTCGTGGAATGAGCAGGAAGGTCATCGAGATATGGCTGAACTATGTGCTTAATATCATGGAATGCATAAGAAATAGCTTGATAGAAGGTTTCTTTGGCATTCTTCAGGCCGTAAGGGAGCTTCTTATAGGTTAAATTCCCCCATAGACAGATAAAAGAAGTTTTGTGTTGATCAGCAAGAGCGGTGTTAATCTAGTTGTAGCCAGATAATTTGTCCATAAAGGAAAATATCTCACTCCCGGCACATTCATCAATGATCTGATCGATAAACGTAGTGGGGTAATTTTCCTTAGGACAAGCTCAATTGATATCACAGTAATCAATGCAAACCCTAATGGCCCCTTGCTTCTTATTGACAGGAACAATATTGGAGACCCAATATGTCAATGGTATGGGGTAGATAAAAATATCTTTAAGAAGTTTTTCAACTTCACCCTTTATAGCGGTAGCCTTTCTCAGATGCACAGGACAAAGTCATTGGCGAATGGGCTTTGACTCCAGATAGGTGGGAATTTCGTGCACCACGATACTTGGATTAATTCTGGGAATTTCTTCATATGACCATGTGAATACATCGTGTAACTCTTGAAAATTTTCCTTATAGATCTTGATCTCAGCGGGAGAACAAGATGCACTAATATGCACATTCTCGATAATCCCTGGTTTAACAGAGATGTTGATCGTAATGGTTGGGGTGATATTTCCCATGTTTCCCTTGGAAAACACTTCATGAATCAAATTCGGATTAAAAAGTGGGTCAGTCTATATTGGAAAAGCATGGGATCCTAGCTGACAAGTGGATATGTCACCTGGGATTGGGAGAAACGAGGGACAATGATGTCCATCATCCAATGGGGTTTCTTCGAGAGACATGGCCTCCACAATACTCTGGTCAGTGGGGAAAGTCTCATTCAAGGGATCATCAAAGTCGCAAGAACCAAAATAGGGAGACTGTGCATAATTTTCTAGGAAAAAACCGAATGAGTATTGGTCTCGGATGCAACCTTGGAAGTCGTGAGGATATATTGATACATCTGCTCAGTTGGGATAAGAGGCATAGTGTCACCAAAACTCTTGATCTGGTTGGGATTTGGAATAATCCATGGATCGTGACTAGATGAAATCATATTGACAGCGAAGGAGGAAGAAGAAAAACTCCCATCAGAGAGGAGTCTTTGAAAAGACCTGGCCCATTTTTCTCATAAGGAGTAGTGGCTTTCCCAACATATGGAATGTTTCCTGGTGAAGACTCAGAGGGGAAGATATCCAACTGATCCACAGTCACTATATTACCTTTATGAGGGAAATAGAGGAGACGAAAGAGGGTGGAGACCACACAAACCATAGCATTTGTCCAACTGCGTCCAAGAAGGAGATTATAGTTCAAGTTGGCATCTACCACCTCAACTTCCATGTTCACTGTTTTCCCCTCCAATAGGATGGGAAATGCCTTGAAAATGTCGTATGATCGAGAAAATCGACCATCAAAAGCTTATAATGTATTCAAGGACTGACTCAACAGGGGAGAGCCGATGGCTTTCGATCATGCGACAAACATGATGCAGGTCGAAGAACCTTCATCAATGATATTCTGATGAATAATCTTTCCCATAATGTTAACTTGAATCATAAAATCTACTTGTGATGGGAGGCAGGGAACGAAATTCTCGAGATAAAAAATAATCAGATTATAATATGAAGGATCAATCCCTCCAATGGAAATGAGTAGTGCCTCCCCTTGTGATGGGCACGACATAAGGACCTCCAAATTCAACATCGTCGAAGGTGCTTGAGCTAGATCCTCTACAATATTGTAGAGTTGTGCTTCTCTCGCATTCGGATTGTAAGATGATTTCCGAAGAATTTTTTGGGTGGTCAGATGATGGAGTCACTACTCAGTCTCTCGATCTGGAGAGGACCAGAGGTAGGAGGCATGGAAGAGGAAGAGTGATCCTGAACTTCCAGTTCCACTGGAGCCTTGGATGTATTGGGATAATATTTCATTCTCGTGGTGATGGCAACGGATTGCGTTCCAACCATGAACACCTCATAGCTACCATATGATTGAGCTTGGTCTACCATTTGCATATGTTGGGAAGGGAATGGTTCTTTCAAAATGGTCAGAGTCTAGGGTGCGCCCTTTAGAAGATGGGAAAATTCAGCACGCCGAGGAAAATACTTGGTGTAATGATCGTCATCACATATTAGACAAGGATATTTGGGCTTATGTGTCGAAGAATCACTAGCAGATGAATTATTTGAACTTTGTTTAGGGTTTTCAGATTTAGACTTTCCCTTATCCTTTTTCTTACCCTTGGAGGATTTCTCTGCTGAAGTAGATTGAACAGCATTTCACTCTAAGGTTTTACCAGGATTCTTTTGATTCTAATAAGGATGGGGCACAACAACAACAGTGGATTTGGACTTCAAAGAAGTCTTGGGTACACTACTATTAGTATGAGCCATTGTCCCAATAACACCATCCACCGGAGGCGTAACAGGAGACTGAGATGATGAAGGATTAGTTGAAGGATGTGGCGCATCAGGTAATAACTCATATAGAGTCCTGGACTAGGAATAAACCAAGTCGAGGTATTGAGCTCTAGCGATGAAATCCTCTTCCTTCACACACCCCCCCCCCCCCCACATTACAATATCTTTTGCAATTTTTGGAACGAATGATTTTGTGAACCATTCGGTCAACAGCTGATTAGGGATCTCAAATTTGATGAGGTGACGACGATGCAGCCATTCATGGATGTGATACGAGATATGCGTAGCAGTCGAATGCTTCAATGAAGTGATAAAATGGGTGTTAGTTTCATAACACACAAGAAGCTGGAAGTGAGTGAGGAAAGCCATAACCAAGGAATTGAAATCGAAGGATCTCAATGTACTAGTTGGCTGCAGCATCGGTAAAAGACGAAGACGAATGGAATCTTAAACCCAATAATTAGAGGAACACCACAAATGGTATGTCATAACATGGGTTTGAGGGTCTTCCCCATATTTTCCTTCGAACTTTGGACAATCTCCTAGAATCTTAATTGTAATCGGCGGCCAATGTAGCTGATGTTGGATGGGGTCATTTGTGAGCTTTGACACATCCGAAAATTCCAACGTAGCCAAGAATGGTAAAGGATGATGATGAGGCATGAAAGGTTGGGGGTTCCAACCTGATTAATAAGGATTATGGCCCCAATAGGGTGGATTATGACCTGGATATGCATATTTCCCCCATGGCTAGGGTTGTTGATACAACCACTATGGGAACAGAGGTTGTGGACCTTGCTGGACATGGGGTCCAAGATAAGGTCCCTGGTGAACATGAGGTCTAGTTTATGGCCCCAACTGAAAGTAGGGTCCAGCCTGCGGTCCCTGCTGAACATAAGGCTTGGCCTGTTATTCCTGTTGAACATGAGGTCCAACCTGTGGTCCTTGCTGAACATAGGGTCGAGACCGAGGTCTTCGCTAAGCCTGCTGGTACTAAGGAATTTCTCGATATGAAGCACCAGGTTGAGGCCTAGTCTGGGGTTTCTGGTGCCAACCTTGAGGAAAAGGCTGGTACTGAGTACTAGACTTATGAGTGCAAGAACCAAATTGACCTAGAAGGAGATTTAGACCAACCTGGGTGTAGGAACTAAACTGAGGATTAGTCATAACCACACTAACTGAAGACTGGGGTTGTTGGACATACTATTGATATTGTATGTTTTTCCTTTGACCATAAGGAATATTAAGTTGTTGAACATACGAATATGTTGCGTTCGGCTGCGGAAAATGTTGTTGCACCTGGGAATATTGAACATGAGGCTGAATCGCCCCAAGAATAGATCCAGAACTCGGTTTCCCCCCACCCAAAAGGGGAGGTACATAGACAGGGTTAGACTTCCCCCTAGGCATAGATGAAACCATGGATTTACCACTCAATGATGGGACTGCAGTAATCGTAGATGGCGAAAAGGGGATAGAGGATCTAAACAACATAGTCATTTGACCAATGGTGATTTTCGTTCGAACAACAAGTTGAGACACCACGGACACATTCGAAACAAATGGGTCGGAACACATAGGAATACTCGTTGACCAAACAAGATTCAGAAATAAGGGTGTACCACCAGAAGCTCCAGAAATAAGGTCTCCCAAAGAGGTATTTCGGTTCCACTATCCGAATCATGAGGCGTGGATCCAAACAATTCTCCCTCGGAGGGAAAGACCGATGAAGAGGCTTCCGGGATATACGAGCCAGAGGTTTCCTTGAGAGTTCTTTGAGGAGCACTCACGAACAGAACATCATCAACATTTGACACCATTTCGTCAGCAAAAAATCGATTTATGGTAGAGAGAGATGCTACGGGAGAAGCTCAAAAAGGGATTCCAAGCTGATCGAAAGCACGATAAGGTTGCTAAGGAGAGACTACAATTAGATCAAAGATCAGATTCGAAGGAAAGGTCGAGAATTGTGCATCTTGTTCGAGACTTTTCGGCTCAGATTCTTCTGATGTAGTCCAAGGATAATCGTTAGGAGGTGCTCGAGATGATATGGGTTGAACACTGGTGAAAATTCCAAGCTCTTCACCTCATGCTTCGAGGGGTCCAACTAGAAAATGAGGGACCTCTGGAGGAGGTTGTTGAGATCCACCGGAGGATGGAGTGGGTGAATTCGATGATTCATCCACGATGACCTTCGAGAAGAAGATCAAAAAAGAAAGAGGTGAACAAAATCACAACTTACCAAGCAATGAAAGCTAGAGAATTTCACGGGCGAGATGTTTTCGTGGGCAGTTACTTTTAGAATTAACAAAATATAAATAAAAAAGGGTGTGTTAGGCACAATGGTTGACCAAGTATCCGTGAACTGCAATATACACCTTGGTGATTAAATGACATAGAAATAGCCAAGGACTTAACGTATGGCAGTCAATCTCCCCGAATGTTGTGTTCGGTGTATCACGTCTACAAGGCGGGCAACTCGGTTACCTATGGCAGGCTTGAAACCTAGTGGTGTCTCCCCAAATATAAATGACGGTACGTGGGAGTCCAATCCGTAGTGGTGTTTTCTAATGTGTAATTGTTCGATGAGAGTGCCCCAAATATACTTATCATAAATCAATATACTCCCATACGTGGATTGGGATATCACCCCCGGGTTGTAACGTAGACCGTTAGCGATAGCTCCTACATTTAATGAAGTTGGAACACGTCTCTAGGCTAGACCACTAAATATTCTCATTAATTCTAATGCTCCTTAAGGTAAATTGGGTTCATTTTAAGTTTATCTTGATTAAAGTTTCAGTTTCAAGGCTAAAAAAAAATGCCACCTGAATCCTTATGGTGGAGACTAAATGAAACAAAAGAAGCTTTCAATTTTGATGAATTATAAACTACTTAGGGAAGAGAGACAAACAAGAATGCACTCAATGCAGAAAAGATAATGCCCCCAAACTAGTTCAGAGTTATGAAAATGCAATGCTTTTCATATTGAATTTACTTTCCCAACAAATGCAACTTATTGAAAATGAAAATTCCTTTCCTTTCACTAAGATGCAAGAAATTTTTTTATTTTTTTTCACTTTGAAATGTAATCAAAATAAAAACAAATAAGCGAAAGAAGAAATGAAAAATCCCTTTAAATTTCTTTCAATCGAACCAAAAAAAAATCTCTTTAAAGAATGCACGAATGAAATTATTTTCACTCTTCTTAAAATGACAAAGATGATCTAAATCAAAAACGAAAAATAAAATCACACCCAAATTATTTTCAATTCAGACAAAACACACTCTTATAGACTTGTGTGCCAAACAAATTGTAATCTTGTGCTTGACACTGAACCGAAGGGAAACAATCAGAAATGGAGAGATGACCAAAGCATACATCAACTCTCTTCGAAACAAGACAAGAAAAATGCGACGAAGTGTTTGAAATGGAAAATAGTTCCCAAAATTACAACAACTCAAAGAGACAAAACTAACTCGCTCAGAGAAGATAGGTAATCCAAACACACAGCAAGGAGATCACTGAGATCTCACAGACTAATTCAAGGGCCAGGACACACTGGATATTCAAGAGGGAAACTCAAATTTTCCCAAGGTTGATATCAACGCTTCTGTGCTAAGAAGAATGGTGTTGAAAGGCCAATCAGCACAGTTTTATATATAGAACAGCGCTGCCAATGCTACTGCGACGACAGAAAGGGCGTAGGTCGCTAAGAAAAAGGAAAAAATAAAAAGAGTCTCACAGGCACACCAGACCTGACACAATGAAGTGAAAAACAACCTTTACACAAGCTGATAGAGACCTAAGCATATTTAAACTTCAAAAATCGATGAAACCGATCCAAGATTAGTTCAGGGATGGAGGAATTAAAAGGATAAAGCTCTTCAGTGGAGTTGCCAGTTCTTTTGTCAAGATAAATCCCCTCTACGGATAGAGGAAATATCTCTAGCCTTAGAGTGGGTCTAGCAACATGATATTTTTTATAACATAAGCTTTCTTAAATAATGCTTACAATGCAAAGAGGAAAGAGACATATATACCTTTTTCCAATTGCTATCCTTGGATCCATTGATGATGACCTCAATCCATGATCCTTGTAGGCCCGCTTCTAGCTACTGATGGTGCGCAAATACCTGTGGATGATCCAGAGAAAACAACAAACATGATACAATATATAATAAACATAAACACTAGCTATATAGCAAATAAAGGAGTACCAAAATATTTTCATAATCATGTAGAAAAATATAGAAAGCATACACCAGATGTTATTATTGATAAATTACAAAAGGAGAGCTTAAAACCAGGCCTTGATGTTGGAGGCGTCCTTAGGTGAAAATTTGAGTCCTTCACCCAGCTCAAAAGCATTCCTTCTCCCGTGCAATTATGCTTAATCACGATGCTAGCATGCATATGGATGAGATTTCAGATGATTTTGACAATGATCAACCAAGCTCTAAACTTGGGGGAATGAGGGATGTGAATTTATATCAAGGAGAAGGAGGTTGGGAGCCCATGAAAGGAGGAGGAAGGCCCACTTTCTAAGGGATGATCCCCCATGGATGAGATCAAGGCTCTAAAATGAGAGAGCTCGACCTTATCATCTATGCTCAAGAACCACCTCGCCGCCCTTGAGCTTCTAGAGGTCAAATCTTCTCCTCCATTTGAGGAAGCACTGCTAGAAATTGGATCCACATGGTCTTCCAATAAATTAGGGTGCTGACAGCGCTGGGCCAGAACTGGGATAACGACATCAGCACGGTCATGGAACCAGGAAGGGCACTGACCCAGGAAACTAGGAATTTGACCAAGTTTCTTCAGTAATCTTTTAAGGAAGTCTTCTTTGGATCTTCAAGGGGATATGTTAGCATATTTATTGATGATGGAAGCATTGCACAAGATTATTCATGGGGCATTTTAGGATCAGGGACGGGAAAATGAGCATAGTGACAAATTACTATGTAACACTTACTCTCCTAGTTGCGGCTTTATTAATTCTGGTCATGACACCGTCTCTTAGATTTTTCCTGGTTATGTCCTTACCTCTTCAAATATGTGTACATAGTTCATACATGTCTCTAAATGAAAGTCGAGAAGCCCATTAATTTGAGGAAATCAATTCACTCATCTATAATAGATTTTAGCAAAAGAGACTTCAAAGTTTCATCATATAGATTATTCGTCTTAGCCATTTTAAGATTACATGAAATATTCAACTAAATCTTCAATATTTTCATCCTCTTTTTGCATCATATTAAAGTATTCATCTTTAAGAGTAGCTGGAAAGAGTTTTAATTTTTTAGAATCAAGTAAATAATAATGATATCTACACAAGACTTCAAACTCAAAAAGAAATGTTTCAAGCTACCCATGTCTTAATCCATGGAAATTAGGGAGGATATAGGGTGAGATATTCTTCATTGTTGTTGTGGTATCATCATAAAAGATGGGAAAGACAAAAGGTTATGGATCTCCTCGAACACCTCTTCTTCCACCTCCTCCTCTATTTCCTCCTCTGCCTTTTTCACCTCAAATCCTAAGTTCACCATTCACATTATGTACTTCTCCTTCTCCTTCCCTTCCGTTGTAGATTCTTTAAAGCTAATATGGGGTTCTATGATTGGATTATATAGCTCATCTTCCGGTTCTTCTACTAATGGAATATTAAAATAATTTTCTTCTTCTTCTTCACTAGGTACTTCTATTTCTTGTCCTAGAAGTTTTTCTCCAGTTGAAGAAAGAAAAATTACTCCTTCTGTTGGGGATGTATTTGATCAGGAGCTCAGTATTTAGCTAAAAAATGAAAGTTCTCATAAATGTTTCAAACCTAAACGACCAGATAGAGATCGTCACCAAGATTCCAACGCAACTAGTTTAATCAAAATACGAGTTCGTATGAGTGAGTTATGTTCTGTTGTTCGTTTTCCCAAATAGGTAAAAATTATGCAGAACAGTGACAGACTGATGACTTGGCAGTCCAGTCAACACCTCAAGAATATTCAGGGAATCGGATTCGCCAATGTTGCTTGGGGAAGTTGATTTTTTCCTCCTAATCCTAAGTTGGAAATTTCTACTATGGTGGATTATTATTATTATGGTGAACTTTTTTGGGCCAATAGGGAAGGGCCACGTGGCGCAGCTGGAGGCTGCCACATGCCCTCCCCATGGCAAGGTTGGAAGGATTTGGTCACATATTTATTTTATCAAAGTGTTGAACTATTGGCTGAAACCATAGTCGAATGGCGCACACACACACACACACACACACATAAAGTTATAGTCCAAAGTTTTATGTAAAGTCCTAACTATATTATATATTCCACAACAAAAGGTATTAACACCAAGGAGGGGTGGAGTTCGGGGTCGACCCCGCGACATCCCCCATACCACCGTCAAGCTTTACCAATAGAATACTACATGTTCCTTGTTATATGAAGGATCACGACACTATTTTAACTGTAATACATCCATCGTTGGATGGAGGAGGGTGCCAGCCCCCTCTCCATGAAACTCTACTCCATGACCAAGCATCGAGCTTAAGCACAAAACACGCATAGCGTATTAAACCATGCTTATCATAACCATAATACGCACTTATCTTAAATTAACTGTGCGCTTAACTTGGCGGTAGGTTTGGCGGAGTGCACCAAATCCGACGGAACTCCACTTTTAGTGGAGTTAACTGATGGACTTCCAGATTTAGTGGAGAAAAACTAGGAAAATTTGGTTTTGCCATAACTGAGGCAATTTTCGACCAATTTTGGCTCAGGAAGAGTCATTCTTTGTATATTTTGATGTTTTGGAGCCATTGGAGCAGGTTTTAGAGTCAAAAATAAAATGTAAATAACGCTTTTTCACAATTTAAGCTAATACAAAGGCCCACACTATGAAGCTGGACTAAGGAGATGTAGCCCAGGGGGGGTGAACTCCTTCATCAAAAACTTGTGTCTTTGACTATGTTATTTTTTCTTGTTGTGTTTTATTATTATGTTGTTCAAAATTTATTTTCCATACTTTTAAGTTCATAAAATATTACACTTAATCTCATCAAGTTTAATGAATTGTCACTCATAAGCACATGTATAAACCCTTGTATGATAAGCAAACCAAAGCACTTTCATTTTAATTATGAAATTGATATTAGCACAACATTAAATAAAAATCAATTTCAAATAAACTTGGTATCAGAGCACAAGGTTGCTAAAGGTTTATTGCTTGCTTTGCTTGATATTTTGCAAGAAGGGTTTTAATAATTGTAATTTTGTGATGCTTACAAGCTTGAAGTTGTAGAGAGGAGAAGGGAAGCTATTGGTTGTTAGTCTTTAGATTAGGACAAGGAGAAAGAGAGCTGAGAAAGCATCATCTTCACCAAAATTTCCACTCAAAGCTACACTTGAAGCACCTTAAGTTCCATCTCCAGCGGTTGAGATTGAAGATGTACAAATTGCACAAGAAGTTGAAGTGATTGAAGAGGTACAAGCATCAGAGGTTGAGCTTGAATCCTTAGCCATTATGTCAGGAGTTGGAGAGACTCATGGACATTCAGAAGAAGAGGATGTTAAGGGAGACTTCAAAGACATACAAAGAATGGTTAAAATCGTGTTTGATGCATTCACTGTAGAAAGAGCAGGAGAAGGTTCTAAGCCTCCACATGGAGAAGGATCTTCAGATGGTAAGAAGGATAAAGAGAAGAGTTAGAAAATTAGTGGAGGAAAGCCACCTCCATCTCCACCATCATCATCCTCATCATCTTTATCATCATCTTCATCTTCCAAATCCACCACAAATAACCACCCACACTCATTCAAAAATCCCAAAAGGAAAAACTCTATTACTCAAGTTGGACATTAAGTTTGAACTTCCCATGTACAATGGTGAGGTAAATGCTGAGAAGTTAGATAATTGGATCCGTCAATTGGAATTATAATGAAAAATTCATAATCTATAAGAGTACGACATAAAGATCTAGTTAGCTTCATTAAGGCTTGAAGGAGTAGCACTAGTTTGGTGGGAGGCAAAGACTCAAGAGGAAATGCGAATTCATGGTAAGATATCGATTTCTTGGGTTGAATTCATTTATTCCATTAAAATATAGTTTTATCAATTAGCATATATGAAAAAATAAATAATGAATTGGAAAAACATTAGGCAACTCAAAGGCCAAACTGTTCAAGAGTACACACAAGAGTTTAGAAAGAGGGCTTTTTTATTAGGGGTAAACTTGAATTCACAAGACACACTCTTGAAATACATTGGGGTTTTACATTCCTACATGAAACATACTATCCCTATTTTTAACCCAAACAACTTAGATGAAGTATGTGTGCAAGTCACAAATCTTGAAGCAAGGGGAAATAACATTCAGGAAGAGGGTAGTAAGAAGAATCTGTTATCACTCCAATAATTTCCAAGGGTTGTTATGTTTTGTTTAAAGAAATATTAGAGGTAACTATCAACCTAATTTTGAGATTAGGATATAGCCTTCCTAATGCTCAGAGAGGGCTCTCTCTTTATTATTTAACTTTGTTGTTTTAATTGATTTTAGGCTAGTTATGTAAGATTGATTTAGTTTGCGTTTTGATTTGTTTGGTGGAATTACTGATTTAGATGGATAGGTGTATGTCTATTTTCCATTGGGCTATGGAGTCAATGTATCAAGAAAACAAGACAGAATCAAGTTCTAAAGGAATTTTTCACACGGCAAGATATCTCAGCAAAAAAAGATCTTTTAGGTTGGATTGTGAAGTGGTTTTCAATCAGGATCAAGGAGAAATTAAGGATTCCTTAAACCGGATAATGAAGGAATGTGACAAAGTTCAATCGGGATGGAAGATCAATTAAGGATTCTCAGATTTGGACATCAAAATAAAACATTAAAATGAATAACAGTTCATAACAGAATGTACTTAAACAAATTCTTCAATAATATTCCTGTTATAACATTTAAATTGGAAAACATGCAAGTTTATGGAATACTTAAGGAAAAACATGAACAATTGAAAGATACTTCACTGAAGTGGCTCAGCACATGAATCCTGTAATGCAGTGCCGTTATTACTTGTCCTTTCTATTGACTTGAAAATGGTACAATAAACCCTCAGGCATTTAGATCAATTACAACTATGGAAATGTTCAGGAATCCGCACTCAATACTTCGAATTATGAAGTATTTATACAAAAACTGATACAAAATATCCTAAAATTGTTTTAGGAATTATTCAAGGGAAATAAAATATCTTCATGCAAGAAGATAGAGACACCTATGCAACTAATGCTAGTTGTCCCTGTTTATTGTATTTGTTGTTTGCTTCTTTTATATTTTGATGCCTTTTCTCTTTAGTTGTTGCTTTCACGCTGGGTGTCTGTGATCTATTGAGTTTCCTTTACACTGCTTGCTTTTTCACTGTCTTCATATTTAAACTCTGTTACTGCTTTATTTGCCTACTCTCTTTATTTTTTTACCTGTTTCTCTTTTACCACGAATGCTCTGTTTTCACCTTTAACCTTACTGCTCTTTCTTACCTGCTTTTACTTTTCACTGTCACAGTAAATCATATAATTTCTCCCAAGCCTCTTCATCTGGAATTTTAATCTTTACCATTCTCCCATAAATTTCATCAACCTCTGTGTATTTTTAAAAAGTATGCTTGCTTATAAAGAGATGATTTACCTCATGTTAGAGGTAAAAGAGATTCTCAAAACTCTGATAGAGTACTTTTCCTGTAGGAATTCCTTTCATAGAGGAATTGTTGGATTGTTATTTAGCCACTTATCTGATTTTCTTGTCATAATCTTCATGCGTCATTATTCTTTCATTGATCACAAAAGGATTAGGCAGACCTTTCTGCCTCAAAAAATCAAATTTCACCATGAATCTGTTTATTTCTAACTCCATAGTCTGACACTTGTCTTCAAGTTGGGTCATCAGGTTCCTTTTGGAAATTACTTTTCTTACTTCTAGGATTGTTTCAGTTTTTTCACTTATGCCAATTTCTTTTAATTCCTGTTTGTTCTTAGAATTGAGAAACTTTATGAATAGTTTTTTCCCAAGTTCCTCTTTGACTTTTTGAATAGCTTCACTTGCTTCATTGATCAAATCCTTTTGCTCAAACATAACTTGGATAGATGGCTAAATATCATTAACAGAGTTAATGATATTGGCCCATAGTTGTTGCTTTGCTTGGGCAAGTGGTCCTTTTAATGTCAATTCTTTCTCTAACTTCTGTACTCTATCAATCAATCTGTTTGACTTTAGTGTTTCATTCTTATGCATTATTTGTATCAACTTCTTTTCATCCTCTAGACTTTTTATTTGTTCTTTAAGTCTATTTATTTCAATAGTCTGTATTGACATGTCCTGCATGGCTTTAATCAGTTTACCTGCCTCATTATTGGGTTGAGTTGTTGTTGTTGTTGATGTAGTTGGAACTGTTGTAACTACTGGAACTGTTGTTGCCATAGGAGCTGATGAAGTAGATGGAACTGTTGTAGTAACTGTAGGAATAGCAGTGAAAAGGATTTCTTCCATGCTGGCCTTCTTTTCCTACACCAATTTATCCATCGCATTCTCCATCTCTTTCAGTTGAGCTGTCAACTGAATGACGAGATTCATCATTTCAACTTTTTGGCCTTCATTTTCTAAAACTTATTTTTCTTGTGGATGTTCAGTGGGAGGTAATTTTAGTTGCTTATTTAATGCATCAATGTCTGCATTCTTATTTTTAATTAGTTCCTTAGCTGCTTTGATGTTTTTTGGATCATATCCTACCTCTATGACCAATTCTTCAAGTGATTTGATTATGTTTTCCTTAGCTTGTGCGGAAGCCTTCTCTAGTTTTAACTGAGCTTTGATATTCTCTAGAGAATTTTGTAATTTTTGGACACTCATAGCTTTGTTGGTCATAGTAGAATATGGAATTTCTCCAGCTTGCTTATGAAATTCAATTTGGTCTATAGGATGAACATGTTTATCCATGACTTCAAATGTTGTTTTCCTGTAGTCCGCTGATGACTTTGGATACTGCACTATGGACTGCAAAAATGTCATCTGCATTTTTCTAGTTTTATAATCAAAGGCAGAAAGTAACATGTTCTGGTCACAAGGTGTATGTTTCCAATATTGGGCATAAGTCACTGCTTTCAATGCCTCATTTCTAAGTTTGATTTCTTTATACTTCTCCATTATGTTTTGTTCTTTATCCACTGGTTTTCTTGATGAAGACACCTCTACATTGTGTTGCTTCTGAATGATCTATGTATTAGAGGTTGATGGCTGATGTGTTTCCTCTGAAACTGCTGGAGGTGCATTTTCTTTAACCATTGTGTTTGTATCAATGATTTCAATTGTCTCAACTTTTTCTTCTTGTTCAACTACTGGATTCAGCTTGGGCTTCGTCCTGTACATTAATTCGAATTTGGTTTCAGTAGTGGTTTGAGTTAAATATGAACCTTCTTCTCTTGCTCTTTTGGAATTCCTATCTTGTGGGGTTGGAGTTTGCAGGACAGAGCTAGTCTCAACTGTTTTCTCCACCTATTTCAAAGTATTCTCCAACCATGCTGACTGGTTAGAGTACTTTTCAATCTCTGGTTTAGACTCATGGATAAAAGGAGTTAATTTAAATTTGACTCTTAGTTTGCTGATAAATCCCAAAGGATTATAATGCCATTTGAAACTTTCACTAAACTTGAATTCCTATAAGTAATTTTCTGCTTGTTGACCAGCTTTCCTGTTATTGCAAATGAAAGGACCAATCTAGTTTTTAATCTTAAACTATGTTTTCTTCTTTCCTGACAGAAAATTAACTTCATCTAATTTTAGGATCTGCATGATATATTCTAGTGAAAATAACCTCATTAGGAGGTATTTGGGCAACTTGTATGGAGTAAGCTGACATCCAAACACCCTAATTTCAATGTGGTTCTGGTATAAATACCAGTCTCCTATTCTATTGTGTTCAAACAACTGCAATACTTTCTTTACTTCTTCACTGATCCTAGGTTCACTTCTACTGCTTAGCATATTGACAATTGGATGAATAAATGAAGTCCTTGTAGGTGAAATCTGTGGAATCTTTCTTGATTAAGGAAGTCCAGAAGACTACAGATTGGGGGTTACCCTATGTGTCCAATTTTTGAAGGCTAACTACAAACCTTTCAGATTGGAAGTATAGGAATAAATGAAGCAATACTGATGAATACTTAAACACTCCTTCCTCAGGTAATTTAACTAATTTCTCATGGATGGCATCTGATAGGTATTGAGAAAATTTAAATGTGGAGGTTGGAGGCTGTCCAAGGCAGAAAATAGACAGAAAACCTAGGACAGAAGCATCTACATATTCATCTGTGAAGTATCCTAAAATGCAAGATAACATTATGACAATCTGTCTGGTTCTCTCTGAGAAAATTGAGGCTGAATAAGGAGGGTTACTCTTTGGGGTTTCAACTGATGGAGGTAAGAAGGTTTGGAATATTTTAAACCTCTTTGGAAAGTCAAGTTTCAGATATAATTCAGTGAGGATTTCAATTGACAAAGGGGTTTCATTAGGCTTGGGTTAGATTTGTAACATCTGGTTTATTGATTCTACAGTAATTGTGAACAAAATCTCTTTGCTGGGGGTTACTAGGGCTCTTTCATTTGGCAGATAATTGATTTGACTGATTATCTCTGGGAACTGGAAGGTTTGTGGGAAGATGTATTTGGGAAAATTTGATTCCCAAAGGTATATATCATCAACCTGGTCTATGGAATTATATTGACTCCAACAGTGGATGTCCAAGAGGTTGAAATCAGTGACTGTATCACTGATTTTGAAGTCTTTATCTGCAAGGGGGGTATGTTCAACATCAAAAACAAGAGATTGCAGAGGATTAACAACCACAATGCCCTGGGAAGCCATAGATTTGTTTATTTTAATCAATTAATTACTTTCTGGCTTAAGAAATAGTCTCAGGTACTTAGGAATACCTGTGAAAAGATGATTTCGGTTTGCAGAATGGGTTCTGGATGCAGCAGAGGCTTTCTTGGTCTTTATAAAGCTTTAAACTGAATCTGCATAGGTTCTGGTAGCAAATAAGCTTGAATTCTGGTCTAATTTGGTTTCAAAATAGGTTGGCACCGGTTTTTTTCACTTGAAAATAGGTCAGAAATAGTCTTTCGGCTTCTTCTTCGTAATCCTCAACTAAAATGGTGAAAAACGCATTGAAGGTGGGCTTTATTGGTTTTAACCAACAGTGGTTAAACATGGCGCGGAGGTTGAATTCAAAAATCAGGGTGGTATCATCGTAATGGGCAAAAACAAGATAAGTGGTTTATTGCACGGTAAAAAGCGATAAAATGGTTTTCGGTTGGGGAGTGTGATACAACGTGGGGCTGCCACATAGCATGGGAGCGGGTTGCGAAACCACTCATTTCGCAACCCCCCAATTGTTTTAAATGTCGGGAAATCGAGGGTGCAAAAAGGCTTATTGGCCATTGGATCAAATGAATAAAGATCTGAAGGATGGACGAATAGGAGGGATGAGCCGAGGATTTGCGATCATGGTTGCCATCAAGTCCAAAGGGGGAGATTGTTGGCAATATGATTCCTATGTCTTAAGATGTTGTCCTTGATGGAAACTCTCTGATAAATATGAATTATTTGTCTTCAGCAGAAGCTCAGGAGTCCTTCATACGAAATTAGTAAAGTCCAGCAGAAGGTTTGGTAATACTCATATTGAAGCTTATATATGCGGGTTTGCTTCAGAAAAAGCGCGTATGGAAGTTAGGGTTTTATGAAGCTTATTGCAGAGGTTTTTCTGTTATTTTTGGTATTTTTATGTTGTCTGTCATTGAATTCTTCATGTAGATCTGGGTTTCTTCGTTGTTGTATATGCAACTAAGTTTATTATGTACAAATCTGATCAATGGGTGAGAAAATATGTGTTAGGATGACTGACTAATCAAGGGTTCTGCAATTCTGAAAAGATATCTAATTGAATGACTCAGATCTGGATCTGAGACAGATCATATTTTGAAAAATAGTATTCACAGATCTATATGCAAGTTTGTGTTAAGGAAAGCGCGTATACATGTGGGTTAAGTGAAGCAAAGCAGTGTATGCTTTTTGAGATAATGAATGTTCAGGGTTGAATTTGATTCTTCGTATTGATTCTGAAATATGGTTATTACAGTGTTCTGATTACAGTGATCTCACTGTTCAGTTTGATGTATTGGGTGAAGTTTATTATTGTTTATATTTATGAAGGATTGTATTGAAGCTGTGTGGTCCAGTATGAAAATTGATGAAACGTGGTCTGCAGTGATTCTGAGGGAAGAAGAAGCTTTCTACCAGTAGAAGCTGGTGTTCTGATCAGAGGGTTGAAGCTCCCTTCCAGTAGTGGTTGGTAAACGAGATCAGGGGGTTCTAGCTCTCTTCCAGTTGTAGCTGGAAAACGAGAGAAGGTTGTAGCCTTCTACAGGTAGATGCCTGCGTATTGATATGTGTCTGCATCAGTACAATATTGTAAGTAGTTTTCCATATAATAAATATTGAAGACAGAGACGACAACAGCGGTGGTTTTCTCCCGAATTGGGTTTCCACCTTAAATCTTGGTTTTCATGTGTGTTACTCTTGTGTGATGATTTATTCTGCTATTACTGCACATATTTATTGATTAACTAACATATGCATGTCTGATAAACTGGGTTAAAGATTGTTTCTGAAAAAAATTTCTAACAATAAAATATATCAATATACGCTAGTTTCTTTTGGTATATGCGTGTGTATACGCGAGTTGGGTTCATCAAAGCCGTGTATGGAATTCAGTAAAGAAAAAATTAAAATTATCAGTAAGCTCTAAATACTGATTCACCCCCCCCCCCCCTCTCAGTATTTTTCCCAACACTTGGCTCATCAAGCTTTATATAATGATGGGTAACACACTAACTGAAAAGAATAAGATAACATTGGAATATACTATGAACAAAAAGAAAATCATGGAGATGCTCTGACAAGTTTGAAAAATACTAGGCACGTGAGCCTGAAGAAACCAAAACCTAGAACAATGTAAACACTGCAAAACCCTAGGAAATAAGACAATGAGGAAACAAGTACTAGGTACACAAGCCTGGTGAGAAAAACCTAAAGGGAGAAACAAAAAGAGGCATGCATGCCTACCAAGAAAACCCCAAAAGGAGCATAAACCAATCCCAAAAGCCTGCACTTTATACATTATAAAAAATGACCATGAGGCCCAAAAAATATTGTTGATGATCTCATAGAAACCCCATCGGGAGTGCTACAGAAACAGGGCACGAAGATATAGTGGTTTGAAGATTGTACGATAGCGAACCAAGTTAAAACCCCAACACTTTGACAACACATACATCAAGTAAACCACACAGCACGAAATCCTACACAAAGAACTGCACCCCCAATGGAGGAGGAAGACAACCTATGACCCCGATGAAAAGAAGTCATGAACTAGGGGGGCTAAGGTGCCAAGGTTTTCGACCACCTCACCCTTAGCTCTGTTTGCAACCGTTTCTTGGTGATGAAACCCTGGCACTTCGATAACACACAAATCAACCAAACTACACATAATGAATGCATGCACAAATAATTTCACCTATATAAGAGGAAGATGACCTGCGACCCTGGCGAAATGAAGGCACGAAACTGGGGAGCCAAGGTGGCAAGAACTTCGGTTGCCTCCACTGTCTATTAATAGTTATACAATATTAATAACTCATATATATATATATATATATATATATATATATATATATATATATATATTAGTTATTAATATAATTTACAATTGATAACTATTTATATGAGCTTGTTTTTTAAAAGATTTAAATTTTGTTTTGTTTTTAAAATAAATTGTTTAATCAAGGGGTGGCAAGAGCGGGAGGGGTTATCCTTTGCCCTGAAGAAAAAAACAAGATCCAATATCCTTGGGGTGTAGACATCACAACCAATAACCAAGCTGAATTTTTAGGTCTCTTGAAAGGCTTAGAACTAGCAATTGCGAAGAAATTTCTAAAAATTATGGTATTTGGATATTCATTGATTGTAATTTGATGAGTATGGGAAGAAAAATGATCTCATAACAATAGTCTCTCCCCTATATTGCAAAGGATTATTATTCGGGTTCAATTCAAACAAATTGAATTATTTAATGTTCTAAGGCACTTGAATCCTATAGTGAATGCATTGGCTAAAAAAGGGACAAGACTCGATCAAGGGTCCTTGGAATTGAACAATATATCTTTAATATTTTCCCATTGCCATGATCCACCCAAATGGAAAAGAAATATTAAATAAAGACATTAAATTCCCTTCAAGTGATTTTGATTATGAGAAGACAGATGTGAGGGCGTATCTTTGGAATGCAAACGCCTCAACCCATCTATCAATGATGGCATCCACAAACTTGTGGTAGAAAATTACTCACCACCTTTGGAAATCACCACTCTAGTACTCATGTTTGAATTGCAAGCATAAAAGGCATTTGTTTCCTGCTCAACATGCCCACAGGTTTCCAGAGCTCCTTTTGATTCACATTAGCAAGTGTAATTTTAAAGTGTCGAGAACAATTATTCCAAGTGTTTTATGGAAATACAAACCTACAGATAAGTATGCTTTCCCTAAGTGGGTGGTTCACTTAGAAAAACAGAAAGAAATATATATGATCTTTTCCTTAACGTGAATAGATAAAGGGAGAGAAACCTACTTGTAATCTGTTCGCCTTCCCTCGCCTCCCTTCGTCGCTTTCGTCGCTCTCAATCCAGCTTAACTCGCTCGATTGATACCTTTCATGGAAAACATAAGACAAAAAAAAACATAAAGCCAATACGATCTATTCAAATTAAACAAATTGAATTGATTAAACTCATTAATACACATATAACATCATTGACATGTGCATTAGGAAAGGAACACATTTCTTTATTATGAAGTAGAAGGAAGAGGTCAACCAGTTGATCGATTCGATGTCACTCATCCAGCTTGAGTCCCATCCTCATCACATCTAGCATCAACAATCTAGCAACATCATAATACATGCACAACACCTTCAAGAGCTGATATCTCACCAGCATAACTCTACTTAACACAAATTCTTTCTCCCTTATGCACCATATTCAGTGCTCTATTTATAAGTAGATGAAGGTAGTTTGAAATAAATGAATCATTGAATGGCTTTCCTAAAAATGGATGAATAGGTTTCCTTGTTCATGGGAATAGGAGGATAAGAGGTTTAATGACTTCATGGGTTCCAAATTCGAGGCTATCAGATGAGGTGATAGTTGGAACAACTTCTAGAAGTCACTAGAAGTCAGGGAGATTCCCGAAATCCAGTGACCAATTCACTCCCAATCGACCAACGCACTCCAAAGTGAGCCTATATTCTCTGCAATGCAGCCTTGCATGAGAGTAGATGCTCTGCAAAGTAGTTACACTATCTAGGGGTGCGTTGATGGATTGATAGGGCACTTCAACTGGTATCTAAGCAGTGAAACTTTCATGAAGGAAGACAATCAATGTGATGACTTGTTTAGGGCATGTAGCAACCAATTTAAAGTATGATCACCCTAATGAATATTGATCTGTGTTTTGGGATGATGCCCAAATCGATCTGTAACACCAAGTCTTCATTTAATTCACCTCAGGCTGGCGTTAATTCCTCTCCCTTTCCATATCAATACATATCCTTTGGAAGAAAAATGAAGCAAGTATGGAATGAATGAACCAGTCTTACGATTAAATGTTTTAAGGAGAATGAGCAATGTCTGAGGAGGATATGACAAGCTTGGTGCCTGGATCATTAAGGTTTATATAATGATGAGTAACTAGCATTCCGCCTTGTGGAGGGAAACGAGCAAAGGACGGTGTTGAGCTACCATTGTCCTGGTTTTAGGTACCTATATTATTATATTGAGAAGAACACTCCCACCTCTGTGTCAAGTTGCATTGCTGCACAACCTCTACATGGAGAATATAAGCTCTTCATCCCACAAAAATGAGCAAATTCACACGAGCCTTCTTTTGGATAGGATCCTGGAAGCTATGGAGGGTCTTATGAGCACATTCAACCAAAGGAATGAGGCAGAGGAGAGGGAACATAAAATTTTCCAATTTCTCATAAACACCAACTTGATCTGATGTAGAGAAAAATTGAGAGGTTTCAAGGAGAAGTTTGGATAGAACTATTAGTCGTGAACGGTAAATTGGTTGAGATGGAAGAGAATTATGTCAGTGGAGCACTGATTGCACGAATAAAGGTTGAAGCTAGTGAAAAGTAAATGAGGAAAGAAAAAACAAGCAAGTTCAAGGTTCGAAGAGGCAAGTCTGATTTGATGAACCCATGCTGAAGGAGAGCCTTGAGCGACAAACAAGTTAAACTCTCTTTGTTTAAGTTTGTCTAATACTATGTAGGTTTATTTTTCTTTTATGGAAAAAATGCCATAAGCATAGGTTCCTAATTTTATGGACATCTGAAAGTGGATGTAGAGTTGTTGTAGAGTTGGATGAAATATGTAAAAGTTCTAGCCAAAAACCAGTCTCTTTTTTTAATAGAAAAATCAAAACTGTTCTTTTGAAAAAAAAGGATAAATTGTTTAAAATCTCTCTTTTTTTTAATTATGAGTAAATAATTGACTTTTGCAAAGTGTACTTAATCTTATTAAATTTCATTATTTATTATGATTTTTTCACTTTTCTCAACACTAAATTACCATCCAACACTTTTAAATATTATTTAATTAAAAAAAATAAAATTAAAATATTAAACACTAGTTGGTTTGTCCACAAAACATGATCTGATGTGATTAACACCGAAAATAGTTTTTTACAAATTATGGGTCACAAAAGCCAAATTCCAAAAATAACAAACATATTCAAAATAAACTATGTTATTGAGTCTAAGCTTTTAAATTTTGATTTTTTATTTAAATTTAATCTTAGAATTTTTAACAATATTACAAATTTTCAAAAAACTTTAGATTAAAATCACATGAGAATAAACTTTATCGACGCTTTACCAGCAAGTGTGGTTCATCTTCAAGAGGCGATTGTGTTGACAAAGTTCATTCTGATATAATTTTAACCCAAATTTTTTAAAAATTCCTATAAATCACAAAAACCTCAATTCAATCTATAATATTACAAATTTTCATTATTTAAATTATATTCATAAACATATAAATAAATTTAACCTTTCAAACCTTTTTAAATTCCTAACCTTATATAATTGTGTAGTTTTTAATCGTTTAAATTACATTGTTAAATTTAAATTCCTAACCTTATATAATTGTGTAGTTTTTAATCGTTTAAATTACATTGTTAAATTAATTTAATTTCAAAAAATGTAAAATATTAAAATTATATAAATTTAACCATTTAGACTAACCTTATTTAAATTTAAAATAAAAGTCATCAAAACATATCAATTGAAAATTAAAAAAACATGACGTTTAGAACTAAACGCTCCTTTTTCCTACATTTGATGGTCAAAGAGTTGTCTCATTTTCAAGTCACAGGAAAGTAGTAAACGTCTAACAATGATATACGTTACACAATGTTTCTTGTACACGTCATACTCAACGTCTAATTAATGTTACTCGTACACGTATGGTAAAAAATTGATTGTTCACATGTTACTCTAAATGTTACTTGTAGACTTTCTTATTATCATGCATTATTAACATACCTTTACTCCCATCAATATTAAACTGGCATTTCTGAAGTAATAATATAATTCTTTTTATGTTTTGAATGTTTCTTACGAAAATATAATTTTAAATAAAAATTTCAATTTCAAAATATTAGTTTTTGGATGGTGGAAATAGATTCAACACCATAAAAAACTTCTGGGACACCTAAAATCATGAAGTTTGACAGCTGTAATCTAAATTTTCAAAAAAAGAAATCTAAAATCTCGCAGGAATTTATTGGAATCACAAATTTGACTCAAATTTTTCCACAGGGCAAGAAAATCCACTAGAAACTCCAAAAAATCGCATTAAAAACAACTCCTAAATTTAATATAATTCTTATCCCTCCTAAATTGTGAAAATAAATAAATAAATATATATATAGCTTAGGCAAAGAATTAGATGGTTACCTTAAAAGTTATTATAAATAAAATAAATTTTGAGTATGGCTTTGTAGTCAATATTAAGTTTACAGGATACAAAGCCAGAATTGGGAGTTGTCTTTACTGCGATTTTTTGGAGTTTCTACTACAGGTATTCGGTTAGGTGAAATCTTGATTTCTATTATTTAAATTGTTTTGTTTATTGTATATATAGATTCAGCAACCTAAAAAACCTATACAACATTTGATTGTGCAAAATTACCCATCAAACTTTTAATTTCAATGAATTTTTACAGAATTTAAAAAAAAATTAGACTGAAAAAATCCCAAAAACAAACCGAGTTTTCTACCCTCAAATTTGAAGCAACGTATGTGACCTTTATGTTGAGTAACCTCCACGAATCCTCATCTTGCAACAAGTAACACTCATATCTATATTTTTTTTAAGAAATCATCTTAAATCTATTTTTATATGGATCTGAAAATGATATTTTTCATGTAGATGTGTTTGAAAATTTTCCATAATGACGTGCTCAATTTTTCCTTCAAAGTTCAAATTTCCATGATCTGCAGAGCAAGATAATCAATTCAAATCTTACTGGCAGCAGGCATGGGTCGGTGCATCACCAGTTTTTTGAATTTAAGATTTAATGCCCCTGATGTGTATTAATTTGTATTCATTAGTGTTTTTGAACTTTGATTTAATGTGAATAATGTTTATTATTATCTTCTCTGATATCTTGGATCCGATTTTCCAAATTTTGAGTGTTTCAAGTTGAGTGGCGCTGTCTTCAATAACCACCGGTATTTTAATGATATTGTGTAACTGTTGTGTGGATACTAAAATTGCTTCTCGTTCATACTTTTGATGTGAAATCTTTCTTGATTGGGTAGCTGGAAGCGATCATTATTGTGGATTTGACCAAGCGATCTGGCAAACCTGCACCGGTGAAGCAGCTTTAAGCTTTTGTTACAGGTGGAGCGGCCTCAAGCTTTTTCTATGTTTGACTGGTATGGTATAATCCTGGGCTCATGTCACTTGCATGTTCTGGCAGCTCGCTTAGCACAAGAAACGCAAGGCACCCATCAATATGATTTGCAGTTACGTTGACCTTGACAGTTATGGCTTTAGACTTTGTGTCAATTTCACCCATTGACCTTGCTGTGTTCATTGAATCATTGATCATATTCATTCATCCTCTGCTCTGATCTGTATATCAGAGCACTTCAAGTCTTCGGTTAGGTTGTTCATCCCATTGCTGCTGCTGTTGCTTCTGGCATAGCCATGAAATCAGGCTTGCACTTGAATTTGCCACGCTCTTTTCGTCACCCACCTATTCTTCTCCTCTACCATTGGACATTGTTTTCCTCCATTGATTGAGCATAAGAGTAGTATTTGAGCACAGGGAGAAGGGAGGATATTGCAGAGCAGTGCAGAAGGGAAGGGAGGAGAAGATATCATAGTGGTAGAAACAATTTCAAGATTCCATTGTTCAGTAGAAATGGGGTGCTTCATTCAACATAAATATAGGTCAAAATTTTTCCATAGAAAACAGTCTCCACCTGCAGCAGCGAAATCCATCAACCTCTGCGATAACAAACCTGCTATTCTTCCTGAACCTGCTCGGATTGTGACTCAACATGCAAACTGGCTCATCAACAACAATCCTCCTCCGAGACCCCTTCCTCTCCCTAGGGAGACCCATTCGGAAAAAGGAAGCTTCGTACCAATCAATAAACAATCTCTTACCAGTACCAATCCCAAATGCTGGGTTACATTCATTCATTCTGAGCCTAAACCCCTTCCTCCTCCAAAAGATCATTACCCCACAGCACCGCCTACTAGGTTGCAGTCTTTCACATATGAAGAAATCTCCACAGCCTGCAATTCCTTTAGTCCAGAACGGTGCTTGTATGAAGGACCTGCAGAAAGTGTTTACAGGGCATCTCTGAAACAGGGGAGCAATACAGATGAGCACAAAGTAGAAAATGCCACTGTAACCCGTCTTCTTGATACTAGACAGGTAATTAGTTTATGTGGGGATATAGTTATTTTGTTAAATATACAATTATGGGATGATATAGGTTGTAAGATGAATTTTTGGAAAGGAATTGTGTTTGATAATTTAGTGTCAGCTTTCCAATGGAAACTCAAGCTTTTATGTCTCTGGGTGATAAACTAAATTCACAAACACTGTTAAGGTTACTGGAAAATCTGGATAAGATTACTGATATAGGTTTTTCAATTGACTGCATTGTGATTGTTTTGTGTGATTGCAGACTTACAAGGAATTTCTGATGGAAGTGAATACAATATCTTGTTTAGATCATTCTCACCTCTGCAAATTAATTGGCTTCCATGCAAGGGAGAATGGGGAACGCATGCTAGTTTATGAGAGGCTTCACCATGGAAGTCTGGATGGGCTTCTTTATGGCAACAAATTTCCCTCACTGACTGACTGGCGCACGAGGATGAAGATAGCTCTTGGTGTTGCCCAGGGCCTCACATATCTACACGAAGAAGGCCCTTTCCAGGTATGCTGTTAAGTCTTTTTTGCCCTTGAAAATGAGGGCATATGGGGAAACAAATTTATATTTGTAAATTAACCTATGTAATCTTGTTCCAGGCCATGTATTGTGAGTTCAATGCTGCTAGTGTCCAGATTGACAAGGAATTCAATGCCAAGCTCTCTGATTATGGATTTGCCAGATGCAATCTGGAAGACATTGTGAGTCTGATAATTAAATTGAATAAATTCTATGGTCTGGAGTCTGGACTCTGTTTTATGATAAGGAATTTTGTGGTTAGTGCTGGCTTGTTTGTCTAGAATGGTAGTACTCAAATGGTTTTTGATATTTGTATGCAGGCAACAGCACCATATCTTGCACCTGAAACTGTAGCGCGAGGCCTGGTGACTCCGAAGAGCAATGTTTGGAGCTTCGGAATAATGCTTCTGGAATTGTTGACAGGTCGGCAACATATGAACCAGAGGCCTCCTAAGGATGAGAGAAATTTAGTAAAGTGGAGTATGAAGTTTCTCAGTGACGAGAAGAGGCTGGTGTTGATTTTGGATCCCAAGCTGATAGCAGGATTCTCGATTGAAGAGGCCAAGATTGTGGCAGACTTGGCTCAGCGATGCCTGCACAAGGAGCCTTTAAATCGTCCCACTATGAGGGCCGTTGTAGAAATCCTGAAATGCATTCAAGACATGACAATGAGCAACTTTGAGAAAAGCCACTGCCCACGAGCACTGAAACACCAACATTTCAATTGTCAAAGAGAATTTTAATACTAGGGTTTTCCAAAGAAACCATTTTTGCAGATTATTTTTGAGAACCCCATTGATTTCATATGGTTTGATATTGTAATTTATCATTGTCAAGATGAGTTTTTGATCCCATGACTGAACTGCAAATATGTGAAATACAAATTCTGTTCATATATTAAAATCTCGTTTGATCAAATCTCGTTATTAATAGTTTAAAGCGATCACTATAAATATATTCGATGGAGCCACAATATATTTGCAGCAACTGATGGTACTGGAATTTTTTATCCAAGGTCATGGCCAGCTTTTTTTTCAATATTTTAAGTACTTCTGATGCAAGGAGAATTGTGCCCAATTTATGTTTTGCATTTGTCGAGAGGCTCTTTCTTCTAGAACAATAAGATTCGCAGATTGTGTGATTCTTGCGGAGCCTCGGGCAGGACGAGGAAAGAGTGAGGCCCATGTGATGTGATTTGATGTGAGCCTGAAACCGTTACCCCAGCCATTGACGAGATTGAACGTAGGCCAACCACCCGATTGCTTCTTGTTTGTGTGCATACTGTTCTTAACGCTTGTTAGGCAAATTTGAATGAACACAGGACGTAGAATTAGGTTTAGGGTTTCAGAAAGTGTGATGGTCAAATTTGATGTAGGAAAAAATGATTTTTCCTTGCACTTCGTTATTTCTCTTACAATCATTCACACTGTATTCACACATATTCTAGGGTTTCAGAAAAGTTGGTGGTCAAATTTGATGTAAGAAAAAATGATTTTTCCTTGCACTTCGTTATTTTTCTTACAATCATTCACATACAATATTCATACATATTTCTAATTTATTAGATAACCATGCAGATGCATAAATACACAAATTAATGAATTTTTCGTCTTATTAATAGACACTAAAATTGTGCGTACATAATAAAAATTTTGATATATTTTCTTTTGGCCTATTTCTACCTTCATTTTGGCCATCCACTCTTATTGCTTATAGGCGAGTAGGCCATCAGTCTTTCTTGACCATAGGTTTACTAAAATAAGTAAGATTAAGAAATGCAGTGTTTTTTCTAGATCCTAAAATCACTCCATAAATCATCTATAAATCACTCTATAAATTATATTTTTTCTAAATTCTAAAATGACTTAATCTATCTTTAGAATCTCTCATGCTTTCCAAGGTAGATTTGGTTTTTCCTTATGGAATTTTTTTTATCTATCTATAACATTTCTAAAAGTGTGACTTACTAGTTCTAAAACTCATAAAATATACCAACTTGGAAAATACAATTTATTTACATCCTTCTTCTAAATAAATCAAGATCCCTTTTTGAAACTTTTACACATCAAGGATTTAATGACTTGGAAACTCTAATGTTCCTACATCAAAACCTTCCTCTCTAATCAAACATTAATAGATAAAATTTTTATATAAACCAAACAAAAAATATTAATAACAGTTAAAGATATTTGCAATTTGATTTGTGAAGTACTTCTGAGATGGGATTATATTGTGACCTGCACTTCCAAAAGGATATAAAATTTACAACCACACAAATAAAATGAATATTAAGAGTAGTTAAGATATTTGCAATTTGATTTGTCAAAGTACTTACTTTGGGGTGGTTTATAATGTGATTGTACGTCCAAAATGATATTTGGCAAAAAAAATTCACAGGAACAAAGATATGTTCATTATTATGTTTGAAGTATGATTATCAGTATATTGTGTAGTCTAATTTATATACAAAATGGTGTTTTTCATGACTATTTTTCAAAATCCAAAATAGATTTTTAAAAGTTTGAGTTTAAATTGTTTAATATGCATAATTCGATGTCTCAGGGTGTTGAATCCATTTATGCATTTAAAAATGTGTTTTAAACAACAACAAAATTTGAAATTGTATTGCCGTATTTTGATGAATTTCTGTGAAAAAAGCTTATTTCATCTATAGGTTAGACTACCCTATATGAATAGAAAGTATTCTATACATTATTTAAAAAAACAAAAACAAAAAACATTTTATTCACAACATTATTAAACATATCTCAGAATGTGTTTAACACTAATGTAAATAAAGATATAAGAACAAGTCCTAATCATATTACTTTCCTATAAAATTTTAATTATATATATATATATATATATATATATATATATATATATATATATATTTATTTATTTGCTTAGTCTAATTAAATGGTTTTTGTCAAGGTATTTTTTCTAATTAATTTTAACCAAAATTTAGAAGAGATTTCTAAAGATTTGACTTTAAGTTGTTTAATTTGTATAATTCAAGTGTCCCAGGAGTTTTTCAAGGTGTTAAATCTATTTATGCATTCAAAAATGTATTTTAAACAATAAAAACTCACAATCTTACTTGAAATTGTATCCCTGGGTGAAAAAAGTCAGTTTGTCTATAAATTAAACTTCTCCATAAATAAACAAGTGTGCAAAGCAGTTTAGTCTCTCTCACTGAATTTAAAAATTATGTTATGGGAAAATTGCATAAAAGATTATAACCTACATTGGTCAATGTTAGTTAAATTTATAGTGGCTAATAGGCATATGGAATCATATGGTCTTGCTTTTGGAATGAAACCAATAAATTGAGAGGTGAAGTGGATAAATTAATTTTATTGATCAGAGACATGACTTGCATAATTTTTTGTGGGTAGTAAGCTCTAATAAGTTTACACATTCACAATTTTACTTTTACATAAGTGCTGAGAAAAACATAAATAATGATGAGAAGTATCTTTGAGTAAATATATTTATTTGCATCATATTCCTATCCATTTTTTATGCAAAGAATGACTTAAATTATGGTGGAAAGTAACTCATAGTAAATATGTTATTTACCTCCTTCAAAGTTTAAGAATAAAAAATCACTCCACAAAAATCTAAAAATAATGCATGAATATTGTAACTGTATTCATAAATTATGGCATAAAATATGTGAGATAGTTATCCACATGGCATTATCTTGTGCAACCTACAATAAAACCTTCAAATTGTGGTACAATTAAATGTTTTAAAATTAGTTTTAATAATATTGAAAAATAAATATTTATTTTTCAAATAAGTTGCATTGGTCAATGCTAAACTAATAATGGTTCCTGCCTTGGTAGAGACTAACTAGAACTAGTCAAAATCACATTATTTGACAATAAATTTATAAGACTTTAAGATTATTTTAGATAAATGTAAAATTCCCAAATACTATTTCAATAGAATACAAATTAATAAATTTAAGAGTTTTTAAATTAAAAAAAAATTGATTATTAAATTTGATAATTAGGAACAAATACTTCCTTGTAAAAGATTATAAATCTAAATTTTAAAAAATATAATATGAATACTTTCATAAACTTTAACAATCAAACCATTATTTCAAAATAGACTCTAACTTAACAAATAAAAATATTTCAATTCTAATAATAAATTAAATTTTTATTATTATTAACCATCATCATCATCAGAAAATCATAGTATTATTTAAAACAAAAATAAGTAGTATTATTTAAAACAAAAATAAGGATCATATAAATATTTAAAATAAAAAATAAGCTTTTGTCCCCATAAAAATGGGGATAATAAAAAATTACACGTCCCAAAGTGTGGCTTAAGAGCTTTCCTACACAGTTACATAATGAAAAAGTTCGAAAATTTAACGTGGATGGAGTTATTCTGTTGATACACGTCATGATCTATTTCAATAAAAAGGGAGATCACCCGGATCAGTCCCAAAATGTGGCTTAAGAGTTTTCATAAAAAAATTATAAAAAGTTACATAATAAAAGAGGAGTTTTAAAAATTGAAATGGATGGAGTTGTCATGTATATATCGGTCTAGATTTAGGTTGGTAGAAGCCAAAATAAATATTATATGATTTGTTTATTGTATATGAGTTTGGGTCTATGCATGGAGTTGAGTTACATTCTTTAGCAAAGTGAGAGGCGCATTTTGCTGAACATCGAGCTATTTTAAGCGCTTGAACGTGAAATTTTTAAGCACTCGATCAAGTTATGTAAGAGCTTAAATATAGCTTGACCAAGCATTTAACAAACCCTCAATCAAGCTCATGTAACCCGAGTTAGGAGCTTGGTCGAGAGATAGGGCTCGATTGAGATTTATGGCTTGATCGAGTATTAGGGCTAGATCGAGCGTTAGGGCTTGATTGAGCCCTTGTTTCTTATTCAAAACTTGGTCGCGGTTGGTGCACAATTAGTTTTTAAATGGATCGATCAAGCTATAAGCTCAATCGAGCCACTGCTTAACTGCATTTATGACTCGGTCGAGGGCTTCTTTAATCCTTAATCGAGTTATTTAAATTTAGAACACAAGCACTCAATTAAGTGTTTTAAGTACTTGATCGAGCTACCGAGGTCCTAAAAATCACAGTGTTAGCCCCCCTTCTACATATTTCTCTGCAACACCATTTTGTACGCTCACGGATTGAAGGCGGGATTTGTCCTTAAGTGGAAGAGTTGATCATATTGGATTCATGAAAGAATTATCTATCCAATCACATATGAGTTTGACACTTTAGAATTCATATGATATTTTTCATCCAATTTATTTTAAACATAATGCTTGAAATTTTTTGGGACACTTTCAAAGGGGCTAAATAAAAAATCAATAACATAAAATATACACAACATTTTCTTTTCAAAAAATACCACTCCTCTTCAAAAGGGTAGTAATCTTGGTTTTTCAATATATTTAAATATTAGTTGATTTTTTGTTTACCCAAACACATGTGTCTACAAAATGGAATTGAAATATTATTTCGCCAACTTCGAAAAAATAATAAAAAATGTAACTTTGCATAAAAATAAAAAATAAAAATTAATATGAAAAACTTATTTCTCTCTCTATAGATCATGATTATATATATATATATATATATATATATATATATATATATATAATTACACATTTTAGACTAAGTTATGCTATACGAACACACGCATACCTCTTAAGATGTGCGAAATTTTGCAAGGAAAAACATTTCATTTAATGAAAATTTGACAGATTATACGACATTAATTTTTTTTACAAAAAATATCATTAGGACAACAACATAATTCTCCACAAATTTTCTTTTTACTCATAATCAAGTTCACAATTGTCAGACCAGGAGGTAACTCCACAAAACTAAAGATGCATTAGATGGAGATTGTGTGTGTACTTATACATAGAGGTGAGACTATTGGGATTCACTTCCCAATGTCTCTTGGCCTTCCTTATTTACTAAATTACAATAATATACAATCTCACCCAATCCCTTAGGATTAGGTGTCAACATTCCCCCCTTTAATCTGAAGTGATGTTGGTGAGTCCAAACATCATTCTAAACTTTTCAAACTTTTCCCTTCCAAGCGCTTCGGTGAAGTTGTCTGTGGTCTTCTCATTTGTGGAACAATGACGTAGATGGATAGTTTTGGCCTCAACATGATGTCGAATCAGATGGTATTTTGTATTTATGTGCTTTGTTCGATCATGGAACTTCGGGTTCTTGGCCAACTTTATTGCAGAAGTGTTGTCGATCATGAGTGGTGTTGAATGTATTTGTTTCATTTGCAAATCTTCTAGGATTTTCTTAAGTCACACAATTTCATTTGTTGCTTCAGCTGTTGCCACATATTCTGCCTCGGTTGTGGAATTTGCTAGAACTGATTGTTTGCGTGATCTCCATGAGACAGCTCCTGATCCAAGACTCATGGTATAACCTAAAGTAGACACCCCAGTTTATTTGTCCCCATTAAAGTCTGAATCAGAGTATTCGATCAAGCTGAAATCGCCTACCTGTGTATATTTGAGTCCAAAGTCTTGAATCCCCTTCAAGTACTTTAGAATTCTTTTTGCAGCAGACCAATGTCCTTCACAAGGTTTTTGCATAAACATGGAGAGGATTCCAACAACAAATGAGATGTCTAGTCTGGTGGTAGTCAGGTAGATAAGACTTCCTACAAGTTGTCTATATTGTGTTGCATCCTCGAATTCCTTCCCTTCAATGGATGTGAGCTTCAATTTTTTTTCATTGGAGTCGTTAAGGGATTGCATTCATTCATACCAAAATTGTTCAAAAGATCTCCAATGTACTTCTTTTGAGAAAGAAATATAAATTTAAAATGTTGAGTTACTTCAATACCCAGATAGTAATGAACAGAGCCCAAATCAGTCATTTCAAAACCTTTCTTCAATTCTTTCTTTATGGATGCAATATAACTCTCATTATTCCCTATCATCAAAAGATCATCTACATACACCACAAGATATACAACTGTTTTTCCAACTTTCTTAACAAAAAAAGTTGCATCATCAAGATAAAAATGTTTGAAGTCAAGTTTCAAAAGATGTGCAGTTAATTTCTCATACCAGGCTTGCGGTGCTTGCTTGAGGCCATACAAGGATTTTATAAGTTTGCATGCTTTGTGTTCTTGGCCCTTCATAACAAATCCTTCTGGCTGAGACATAAAAACTTTCTCCTTTAGATCTCCATTCAAAAAGGCGGTTTTTACATCCATCTGATGGACTTTCCATCCCTTCTGAGCTGCTAGGGCAAAGAGTGTTTGAATGGTGGCCCATTTTGCTGTGGGGGCAAAATTTTCTTCATAATCGACCCCTTCTTTCTATGCGAAACCTTTTGCCACAAGCCTAGCTTTGTGCTTGTCAATTCAGCCATTTGCTTTGTACTTGTTCTTGTAGACCCACTTACAACCAATTGGTTTGGTTCCCAAAGGAGGATCAACCAACTTCCAATTGCCATTCTTTATCAAGGAATCATACTCCTTTTGCATTGCTTCATTCCATTCAACATGAGAAGCGGCTTATTTGAAGGAAGTTGGTTCATGATCTGTAGACAAATTCATTTCATAGTTATAAGAAATATCCATATCAACAGGTGAATCAGAATTATCTATGTCACCTTCGTTTTGTCTGGTGGAACTTCTTGTTCCTGTCTTTCCAACCTCATCAGGATGAACGTTTTCTAGTGTCTTTGTTAGCCATTTTGGGGGGCCTTTCTAAGATGGCCCAGGCTGCTCATTTGATTGAGTTGGAATTGAATCAAGATTCAATCTCTCAATTCTGTCAATCACATCATTCAAGGTGTCATCTATGGTTGATTCTTCATGTGGGGGAGAGAGTGCTTCGGAAAATTATTCCACATATTGATTCAGTATAGGAATCCCCCCTTCAAGATGTGGGATCTGATTATCAAATTCTTGTAAAGACTTTTCATGTGTGAATCTATCCAGGCAATCAAGTTGCCGCTCAACAACATTGTCAGTCTTGGAAGATTCAAGGAATATGACATCTCTTGCTACTACAAACTTCTTATTGACTTCATCATAGAGATGATATCCTTTGGAGGTATTGGAATACCCCAAGAAGATACATTTTCGACTTCTAGCACCAAGTTTATTTCTGTATACCTTGGGTATCAAAGCATAACAGGTGGAACCAAAGACCTTGAAATGCTTTACCGAAGGAATGTGGCCATGCCACATTTCATAAGGAGTTTTGTTTCTGATTGAATTTGAAGGACACCTATTCTTTATGTATACAACACATAGAACTGTATCAACCCAAAACATCAATTTTACATTCTTAAAAAACATCATGGAGCGAACCATATTTAAAATTGTCCTGTTCATTCTTTCAGCTACACCGTTCTATTGGAGATTATAGGGCGCCATTGTTTGATGTTTGATCCCATGTTGACGAAGATAATTTTCAAATTCGTTTGAAGTGTATTCTTTTCCATTATCAGTGTGCAAAGAGCCAATATGATTTTGTGCATCATTTTCAATCCATGCATGAAAATTATTGAATGTTTGAAAATTATCAGATTTGTTCTTCAATATGTAAACCCAACACATTCCGGTGTAATCATCAATAAATGTCATCATATATTTATTTCCATTTGCAGAAGCAACAAGCATAGGGCAACATAAATCTGAATGCATAAGCTCAAGTTTTCTATGTGCTCTGGAATGTGAATCATGAAATGGTTATTTGCTATGCTTTCCTAGAATACAATCATCACATTTCTTAAGTTTCCTAGGAATTGTAGGCAATCCATTAACACCATTTTTCTTCAACAATCGAAGGTTGTCATAGTTTAAGTGCCCAAATCTAGCATGCCATAAAAGACTTGATGGGAATGTAGCTTCATCATGATGTGAACTAAATGCAAAGTTTTGTGCATGAGCAGAGGAACCTTGCAGCTTCAAGAGTCTTCCTTCTTCTATTCCCTCCATGACAAGTGAGTGATCTGATGCTTTTCTTACCTCAACCTTGCCATCAAACATGTGAATGGAGTGTCCTTGCTGGCGGATGTGGACCAAGGACAACAAATTTCTCCTCAACTCAGGGAGGTATAGAACCTCATGTAGAAGATGATCTAGAAGACCAGGCAACTTAAGCCTGATTGTGCCAAGCCCTGATGGCTTGAGTTTGGATTTATCTGTGAAGTATATTGCTCCATAAACTTTGTCAGTAAATTATTCAAAAAAATATTTTCGAAATTTCATGTGACATGTTGCTCCTGAATCTAGCAACCAATCATTTCTCCAAGAAGTAAATGAAACATCAAACAAGTCTTCGGTTACTCCATTGTTACAATGTGCTACAACATAATGAGTAGATTCAAGTGCTTTGCCTTTGTCTATGTCATGAGTTTTACCTTTTTCTTGATTTCTTTGTTGCTCAATTTTATCCCAAGGAAGCGTACATGTAGATGCATCATGCTAGTCTTTATTGTAGCATATGCAATGAAGATCAGATTTTTCAGTTTGAGTTTTTCTGCCCCCCCTTCCTCTGAAATTTCTTCTTCCTCTTCCTCTTCGACCACCTCTTCCTCTGGAAGAATCTTGAGCATGACTCTTTTCTCTATGTGAAAAGCATACAACCTCTTCAGAAGACAGAGGGGTTGTCATATTTCCAAAAGCCTTCTCTTTTTTTGCAAACTTTTTCTCAAGGGAATCACAAGTGATTTTCATGAAGTTTTCACTTGCTTGCAATGATTCAAGATAATGTGAGTAAGTGGGATACAATGCCTTAACATATGCTATGAGAGGTATGTCAACTTCTACACCAGTGTTCTTAATGTCATGCATGATAGATCTTACTTCTGAAGCTAAAGAAAAAGGGTCATCATTTTTCAATTCAAGATTGAACAACTTAACCATTAATTGAACAATTTCAAGTTTTGAATGAGTCATAGATTTCTTTTAGCTTGCTCAAGGCTTCATAGGCATTTGAAAATGGTGTAATATGACGACTCACCTCTTCATTTATGGAAGCTGCAATCAAGGCATAGGCCTTGCAGTTCTTGTTTTCGGAAAAGGCGATCTCCTTCCCTGAAGTGGGCTTTGCTGGTGGATGGTCTCCTTCACCTTCACAAATTCCTCTCCACAACTCATTAAAAATGAGAGTGTGCTTGATTTTTCGAGACCATTCAGGATAGGTCTCCTTGTCGGAGAGAATAACTCCTACAATATATATGAGAGAATGCATTCTTTTGAAGAAAAAAATACTTTGTTGTCACAGTTAAAACTCAATTCTGGTTTAAATTCTGCAAATTTTTTATTTTTATTTTTATTTTTTATTTTTTTGTAAAAAAAATAAAAAATAAATAAAAAATTGGGGAGACACAGAGTTATTATCTAAGGGAGGAATTATTTGGGGGAGGTGTTTTCTAGGGAAACTTTTTACCAGGGGAGGTATTTTTTGTAATTATTATTATTATTATTATTTTAAATTAAGTTTGGAAGGGGTCGTACAGGCTGAGGGATGGAACAAGAAGGGAAGGCCGAGGGAGGTCGATGGCTGGAGGGTGAGGCAGATGGGAGGGGAGGGATGGGGGAGGCGGATGGGAGGGGACGCGAGGGAGGTGGACGGCTGGAGGGTGAGGCGGATGGGAAGGGAGTGGATGCGAGGGGAGAGGGAGGGCTAGAGAGTGAGGGCTGAGGGACGTGAGGGGAGGGAGGTGAGGGAAGGGTTCGGGGGTGAGGCCGGTGAGGGACGTGAGGGTGAGGGCTGAGGGTCAAGTGGTGAGGGTGAGGGCCGAGGGTTGAGGGAAGGCCGAGGGCTGGGGGTGAGGGAAGGTCGAGGGTCGAGGGGAGGGGGTGACGGGGTGATGGAGATGTGAGGGGAGGGTCGAGGGTGACGTGTGACTGTGAGGAAGGATGTGAGGTGAGGGGCAACGGGAGAGTGCAGGTGTGAGGTGAGCATAGTGGAGCAAACTATAAAAAAATATATGCACAGTAAAAATTAAATGTGCAGAGAACTTGAGTTGAAATTGCACAGTGGTGTGCAGAAAAAATGAGGCAGAATCTTCCAAAAAAAAACCAAAATGCATAATTATTCCAGAATTGCAAAATTCCAGGAGTAGTAAAAAACTGCATTCCAGGAGCAGTAAAAAAAAACTAAATGCACAATGATAGTATACAAAAATGTAGAACAAGAGGGAGTTACACCAAAGGCAGGAATGCCAAAAAAGGAACTGGCTCTGATACCATGTCAGACTAGGAGGTAACTCCGCAAAACTAAAGATGCATTAGATGGAGATTGTGTGTGTACTTATACATGGATGTGAGAATATTGGGATTCACTTCCCAATGTCTCTTGGCCTTCCCTATTTACTAAATTACAATAATATACAATCTCACCCAATCCCTTAGGAGTAGGTGTCAACAACAATGATTATATAAACTTTGAGGGCTTAAATTTAATAAAAGAGTAAAATTTTGAAATTTAATCATCACAATTGGCCTAAAAGTGTAACTCATATTCAAGCATTCACCCCCTTATAAGTAGTAGTAAGTGTTTCAGCAAAGCAAATTAATCTAGAAGGTCCCCTTCTATGAAAGGTTTGTGATAAAACTCAAAAAATCATTTGTTTTGGGTCTCTACAATTAGTCATGCCCCATAGACCAACGGAATCTCCTCCTCATAGAGGGTGTCTATTGTAAAATTGTGCTCCCTATAAACATGTGAAGCTGAGATTTGAGTGAAGACAAATTTCAAGTGAATAATCTCATCCACCAGGGGAAAATGTTTGAGGTTGTGACATTTGTAAGTCTCACTGATCCAATTTACTACCATCCATGAATCACCAAAGACTTGCAGGGTGAGGATATATTTCTCGAATATGAAAAATAAAAGTAGTTTTAAGTCCATGAGCTCTACAAATTTGTTTGAGCCCTCTCCCAGACCCATTTTCAGGTGGAATAAATGGTTATCCTCTAAGAAAAAAACCGCCCCACCATTATAGACATTGTTGAAAAATGTAACTAGTTTCGGTCTTCATAATTGTTGTACTCATTTCAATATGTATCCTATGTAACAAGCAAGAAAAGAAGAAAGAAAATTGTTATTATTAAAGCATTGGTTTCATGCTCATTATTGATTTTCTTCTAGGTAAAAGCATGTTCTTCAGGCTTCTAGGATTTGTTAAGTCTTAGTGTTTATTATCATGAGTCAATGGAGTCAACATCATGTTTATAAGGCCCTTCCAGGAAATTTGTGATTGTAAAAAGTATTAATTTTGAGTCGAGAAAGTCTTGGAATCTCCAAGAGTATAAGTGAACCCTAGGATTGTTAGGTCCCTATAATAATATTGTATCCCCCTTATTATTATTGTTAGTTTAATGCCCTAATGTTATTGTTGTGCCCTTACATTATTATTGTTATGTAGACTCTGATTATATTGTGACCACTTAGACTCCTATATATACCAAGGAGGTCTTATCATTTGTATTCAATCCAAGAATAGTTCATTTATGTAATGTAAAGGAAATTTCACCCTTGAAGAGGATAATTTTTAAGTCGTTGATCTATTTTTTCTTCTACTTTGCGAGTTGGTTGCATAACAGGGATCCTCAAATTGTCATAAAGGATGGAATTAGACCCCTTGATAAGGCTCTATAAAGAGAATTTCGACTTCATTTGGATAAACTCACTCACAAGTTCAATCTATCAAGGAAAGAGTTTGATCTGTAGCTGGGAAGTTTTGTTAAGAAGAGAGAGAGTCCAGGAGAAGCTGGGATTACAAAAAAATTTGTTTCTGGGCTCTATCTCTCTCACACGTGTGAAGAAGCTATGGTTTTGGGATCTAGAAAGAGACCGAAGTTACAGGTTCGAATTTTTGGGGAGTGAAGTTGTTGCTGGAGAGTAGAATTGCTAGAATAATTTGCTGGATAGTGTGAAATCCTTCTCTTGACCTAGTTGACCTTGGGGAGAGTT
The DNA here is from genome assembly GCA_034641835.2 of Pinus albicaulis. Lineage (NCBI taxonomy): Eukaryota > Viridiplantae > Streptophyta > Pinopsida > Pinales > Pinaceae > Pinus > Pinus albicaulis. The sequence goes on from CM076584.1 coordinate 49,160,196, forward strand.
GTTTTTCTCCAATAAGGTCTCAAAAGGAAGACATATTAGGGTTTCTGAAACAATTATTGGGATGAAGTAGCTGGGTCAAATTTTCAACTCTAGTAGCAGTGCTATTGTTGGTAGGTCGAAGTCGCAAGGAAGAGCAGTTTGGTGCAGATTGGAGAAGGACTTGTAGAAGGGCTGACTTGGTACTGGGAGAAGGACTTGGTCTAGGGATTGGGTATTTATGTATCTTTTGAGATATATTCTAAGAAGATAAGAGTATTTTGGTTTTCCCTTTGGATGGGTTTTTCCTTGGATGAGAGCCTATATTTGTGTCGTCTTTTTTGTTGTATTTTCTTGATATTGTTTGATGAATAGATCTAACTAAAGGACATAAAGAAGATAAATAATATTCACAAGAAAGTATCAAGGTTAAGAAAATAAGTTATAATTTATGCCACTTTACATTTTCTAACATGGTATCAGAGCCAAGTTGAGCAAGGAAAGCAGTTGGAAGGACATTAGAAATAATTGTTGATCAGGGGATAGGAAGCCCTCAAGGCCGAAAAGAAAAAGATTGTATCTTGAAATGGATTTTGTTAAAGGATTGTTGATAGAGGACCCTTCTAATCTAGGGTTTCTATATTAAAGAAGATCAAGACTACATCAGTCTCATAGGAAGGGTGTGAAGCTCGTAAGAATAAGTCTACTTGGAAGGCATCAATCTTTGAAGCAGTTGGTGGAGGAAACCCATAGGAACATATTTCAAGGGAATCATTAAGAATTATCCAAATATATTGAAGACATAAAGAATGTTGGATATATTATTTAAGTAAGTATCACATTATCTCATAATGGTTTAATCTTCAATTCATGTAAGTTCTTTTTGCAAGGAGAGAAAAAATCTCATAGGGGCATTAAACTATATAGCATGGAAGAAGAGGATTAGCTTGATACTCACAGAGCAAGATGTAATGGGATATTTTACCAAAGAAATTAATGAACCAATAAAGGAAAGGAGACGAGAACTAGTGAAGTACAAGAAATGGGAAGTAAGGGCACAAAGGATCATAGTGGAATCAATCAAGGTTCTCTTGTTCCATTTGTAGCAAACCTGAAGACTTCCAAGGCCATGTACGATAAGCTATTGAATTTATAGTTTGTAAGTAGAACTAGTCAAAGATGTCATTGCAGAACAAGCTATATAGAATGAATAAGTTGAAGGATGAGGATATGGCATCTTTCCTCATGAGATTCTCTTAGTTGAGGAACCATTGACAAGGACTTGGGGAGCCGATCACTGACTCAGAGGTGACAATATGTGTTCTCGATGCATTTCCACTAGGATGGAGAAAATTTGCAACAAGTATATACTCCAAGAAATATTAAACTCCATTTAATGAGTTGTGGGTCCAATGCATATTGGAAGAATCAAGTATTAAGGTCAAAGATGGCATTGGATCAGATGATAAGTCTGAAGCCTTTATAGCCCGAGTCAAGAAGACTAAGAAAGGGAAGTTTGGAAAGTCCAAGAAGAAAGATATTTCCAAGGTGAAATGTTTTGGATGCAATGAATTTTGACACTTTAAGAGGGACTACCAAAACAAAACAAAACAAAACAAAAAAGAATAAGAGAAAGGAATGAAGTGAAGCTCATGTATTCGAAGCAGTGGGAGAACCCGAAAAGAAGTCAAATAGGGAATAAGTAAAGGATCTTTACTACTAAAGAAGGTTCACTAACTTCTAGGTTCTCTATGATGATATATCTTTCTTATAGGATGATATTTTTTGCATAAGCATCATAAGATAGAAGCATGTGATGATAACATGTTTGAAATTTATTGTGTTTATTAGTAGAGATCATCTAGGATAGAATGTTAGACCATTTTTCATAATTTTCATCTAGATATTATCTAACACTATGTTAGAGGGTGTCATGTTACTTAAATGGATCATTGTGATCCAGGAAGGACCATTATAGAAAATCCTTGAGAGGAGAAGTATGACAGGAATAATATGTTTTCTATGTGGAAATATGTTGTTAAAGGAATGAAAGGTTGCAATGGGTCAAAATGCAAAAAAATTGTGAGAATATATGAATAGCTAGATGATTGGATGAAAACATATGAATCTATGGATAAGATTCATGTGTATGAGAAATCTTGTGAAATAAAGTTGGATATACTTAAGTATTTATGATGCTGGAAAAGAATAGAGTTTGACTTACTAAGGAATGTATGAAAGATTAGGAATTTCTCTAGAATATATATTTGATATTGATTAACATCTAGTATGATCTCCAGAAGAATAAAAGTGTAACTTGGTAATCAAGTTTGATCCTTGGGCACTCTGATTCAATAAGGAAATATCAAGTGGAGATGGTTGATAATGATGTTGATGGAGCAAGAAGGTCACCATTGTGAGGTAAGTATATTTAATTTATGGTTTTGTTATTGGGTTAACATATTATTTGTTTCTACCTAGGGGAGTGTTGCAGGAAATCATGATGACAATTGAGGATAGGTCAATTGTATGGATGAAGAGTATTAAGGGAAGCTCAATACCTGGTACCTAAGAAATATGAATTCAAGATGAGTCCATCCTGGATGGAGAAGGTAGTGGTGTGAGAAGATAAATTTCATAAAATAAGCCATGATCAGTTCGAAGTATGGAAGGCTCGATGCAATGCCTTCAATTCAAAGATGGAAAGTGGTGTGCGAGAAAAATGACCTGGATATTGTCACATGAATAAAAAGTGGAAATGGTTCCATGATACCTCGAAAAGAAGCTGACTCGATACAAGAGATGCAAAGAAAATAGGGAACCATGTAGCTATGAAGAACTTGTAGTTGATACTCTAATGAAGACAAGTAGTGAGGCTTGTGATGTTGGCTTCCATTAGTGAAAGGAAGGAACCTCCACTGGATTAAGAGGGAGAAAAGGAGTTTCCTTGAATAGGAGCAAGGTTATATTCTCAGTATTAAAGGAGAATATGGATGTACTCTTTGGTTTAAGAGGAAGTGATGTTGGACATCACATGTGGATTCTCTTCTTTAGGTGGCAGAGAAATAATGACAGAGGATTGGATAAGAATCTATGGTTTCCTTGAGGATAGAATATCCAAGAAAGTAAAGGGACCAACACTCTTTGAGGATGGGACAGGAATCCAAGAGAAGAGTGGTTGAAGAGGATTGATATTCTTTGAGGACTCAGGTATAAAGTGTTAGGTCCCTATATTACTAGTGTAGTCTCTTATTGTTGCTAGTGTCACTACAAGGAAAATACCCTCTAGTGGATGTTTTTGAGGAATCCCTTATAAAAATGCCCCATACATCTATTTCTAGCAGAGGTTACTAGAGGAGGTTGGCGGGCGAAGGGTTTTGCGGATGTTTTCCGCTCAGTATGCTTATCGTCCAAAATCGCACCAGTGCTCTCTACAAGAGAAAGCATTGGTGTGCACAAAACATTAGCACACCAGACAAAATGCGCTCCATACACACTTGCCCAGTGTGTCCTATTACTATAGAGCACCGGTGCTTCACAACTCTTCCATGTCAATGCATCATAAAACACCGCGCCAAAACAAAAACTGCCCAATGCGGTATTAAGAAACCGCACCGGTGCCGTGCCAAAACAAAAACCGACTGGTGTGTTTGTAAGGAAAAACACCGATGTGCCTATAAACTACGCGCACTGAAAAAGGGTTAAATAAATAAAAAAATTACAGCCAAAAAACCGCATTTTTCACTTTTTTCAGTGCTCTAGAGCTCTCACCGGTGTGCTCTACAAGAGAAAGCACCAGTGCGCACAAAACATTAGCACACTGGACATCGTGTGCTCCATACACACCCGCCCGGTGCATCCTATTACTGTAGAGCACCGGTGCTTCACAACTCTTCTGCGCCAGTGCATCATAAAATATCGCGCCAAAATAGAAACCGCCTAGTGCGGTGTTAAGAAACCGCACCGGTGCATCATAAAACACCGCGCCAAAACAGAAACAGACCAGTGTGTTCGTAAGAAACAATACCGGTGCACTCTACGAGAGAAAGCACCGGTCGCACAAAACATTGGCACACCAGACACCGTGCGCTCCATACACACCCGCCCAATGCATCCTATTACTGTAGAGCACCGGTGCTTCACAACTATTCCGCCCTGGTGCATCATAAAACACCGCACCAAAACAGAAACCGCCCGTTGCAGTGTTAAAAAACCGCATTGGTGCATCATAAAACACTGCGCCAAAACTGAAACCGTCCGGTGCAGTCTTAAGCAACCGCACCAGTGCGCTTATAAAACCCCACACACCGGAAAGGGGTTAAATAAAAAAAAAAATTAAGGCCAAAAAACCACATTTTTCACTTTTCTCAGTGCTCCAGAGCTCTCAAGCACTGATGCAATTCATCCTTGCCTGAGCTGCCCTGACATCGGTGCTCCCATTGCACCCATTGTACGCATTTCTGTTGTGCATTGCCCACCAATCTCTAGCTTGCATTTTGCAAAATGGTGGCAAAATTTTATTTTGCAAATTCTATAGCCAATATGCCTCCTCGATGGCGAAATGTATAGGTATTTTTCTTGTTTTTCCATAATTAAGCTTTTTAGCGGATTAGAATTTCAAATAACCTTAAAATTAACCATTTAAAAGAAAAAAAAAATTGTCGCGCGATGCGCACGAGCTGTTCAGCTCACACCAGTAAGCGATGCTGCCTGTAAAATTTACAGGTCGCACCGCAACCAGTGCTAACAGTATCCGCACCGTGTCCAGGGCGGTACCGAAATGCGCCCTTTGTTATTTTAAAATTAAAAAAAAAAAGTGTGGTGCGGTCATTTAGTTGGTCGCACCATTGACCATGGGAATAGCAGTGTAGTGCGTTGACGGAAATATCCACCCCGGTGTCTGTCAGCACACCGCATTCGGCATTCTGACAGGGTAAACAGTGCGGCCTGGTAAAAGACCGCACCGTTGACTATGTAATTTGTCAGTAAGTCGGTGCGCTGACACAACTATATGCGTCGGGGCGTATATTTTAGTCAGCGCACCGCTCTTTTGACACCATATATAGGCAACGGTGCTTTAAAATTTTTCAGGTGCACCACATACGGTGTGTTGTATGTCATCTGGGGCACCGCCTCCGATGCGCTACAAAAAAACACTGCACCGGCTCCAGTGCATGACTATTTTGTGGCGCACCGACTAGTGTGTTTTTTTTTCCAAAAAAAATTATATATGTATATTCCTAAATACATGTATGATTTAATAAAAAAAAATTATTTAATATGTCAATGATTCGGAGAGAAGAGGAGGAACAACAACAACAATATGTGGAGCAGTTTGACGTGGTTCACCTATGGGAGGCACAAGAGAGGGAGAGAGATGCGTACCCTCGCCCTATTATAGCAGATACCCACAGGCTCCTAAGGCAAGCAAGCCTCCTCAATTTCTATGAAGAGGCTACTTCCCTAAAGGCCCATAGTGTGTTTTTGAGACATCTCATCCGCAGGTGGAATGCCCACCGACAGGCTTTCCAGGTTGGTCCTGACTAGTGGTACACACCCACTGAGGAGGATATATATCTCATTACAGGGCTATTGAGGAGAGGGATGGATTTTCCCTCGTTCCTAGAGGTTCCAGCTGGTTGTGTAGCAGGGAGTTAGTTAGTTTACTCCTAGAGATACATTGGAGCATCAGTACTGTCTCCTTCAGAGTTTCAGGTCGCTGGAGGTCAGTTACATATTGGTGCATTTGGTAGTGAGGATGTGCAGTGCCTCTCACTTCTCATTTCGACCATTTCACACAACACTAGTGATGGGCAATGGATTAGTTGCTCGCTTCTATATTATGTTGATTCTTTAGTACAGGAGCCATGACTTGTCAGGTGGTCTGCCATTTTTTTGCGGCAGTTATGTACAACCTTAGATAAATGTCGTGCTCATGCACAAGGGAGGGTCAAATTCCCTTTTTCTTCAAAGCTTTTTTGTTTATTTTTTGAGAGGTTTCCAGAGATGAGGCCTACTTTTGTTCGACAGCCTTGTAGGCCGATGTTGGAGGCACGCATGCACATGTGGAGGAAGATGATGCCAAAGAGGGGAGAGACTATGTTTCTAGCCAAGATATCGCATGATACACTGGACTTACTAGCCAGCGTTGACGAGCTGCATCCCTTCATTATGGTCCCCTGTCCTTATGCTGCATTGGATTGGCAAGGGTGTGCCAACATCCTCTTCACAAATGATGAGCCGCCAGATGATAGAGGTAATATTACTGTTTTATTTATATTTATTCTAACATGTTCTTTAACTTGTTTTTATTAAATTGTGTAATGAAATTGTCTAATTATTGTTGTGTAATTGTATATATTTTGCAGACATTGGCTCTTTTGATGGCGAGAAGATGTCGGCACCACCACATGATCCAGGTGTGGATCCTGATGACGATCAGGGCATGCCAGATGTCAAGGATCATCAGGAGGCTGGTGCAGAGAGACATGCTCCTGCTAATGCGCCGATATTGCCTTTTTCTAGGCGCGGTCGACCTGATACTAGATACAAGATGGAGTTGGGCGACCAACTTAGTGCATTGATTGTTGAGGCGGGCATCAGGCCCATTCATTACAGAGACATACATGCCAATTATAGGCTATTACATATGTGGAGAGGCATACCGCGTGACATGTACAGCCTGATGCGGCATGTCTTAGGAGCTACGACAGTTGTTACGCGACTGAGAAGGACTGTTGCACGTTATAAGTGTGGTCGAGCCACAACACATGATGGACAGTCCGTGAGCAGCGACTCATCATCTCATGATCGTTCACCTCGCGCCACGCCAGACGAGCATGAGGCTCCACTAGCATCTAGCAGTCATCATGGAGATGAGGTTGGACCATCTGCCACGTCCAGTCAGCAGCCTGCAGCATCCATACTGATCATGAGCAGGCTGGGCCATCGACCGTTGCGGCTGCACCATTGACTGAGCACGCCTCCACTAGTACTGCTATTGATGTTATACCACCATTAGCTGATCCATGACATTTATATTACAGTTGTATATTTTTAACATTATATATATATATATATATATATATATATATATATATATATATAGTCCATGTATTTTATGTTCATGTTGCAGTTGTACTTAATTTACATGTTGGTGGTCATCATAATGAGTATACTGTTAGGTCATGTTAGATATGTTCATTTAATGTGCAACTTGCAGATAGATGTGTATGTGATAGCATGAGTTATTTGACATGAGATGTATATTTGATGTTTGTGTTGTGATGATGTTAATATATAATGTTAATTTGATGTTTGAATGTGATTTTTAGTCAAATATGATGTTTGTACGATGGTTATCATGATCGTGATGTTTATTAATTAATTTAATATTAAATGACCATGATATTTATTAAATATTACGTCGTGATTGTAATTGAAATTGAAATTTTAATTGTATGTAAAATTGTAAAATTGTAAAATTGTATCTGTATTTGTAATTGTAATTTTAATTGTAATTGTATGTAAAATTTTAATTGTAATTGTAATATTTAATTTATTGTGAAATGATTGTAATTGTAATTTTAATTGTAATTGTATATATGACAAATTGTAAAATTGTAATTGTAATTCTAATTGTATGTAAAATTCTAAAATTGTATTTGTATTTGTAATTGTATGTAAAATATTTGTAAAATTTTAATCGTATTACTATGAAATATTGATTGTAATTGTAAAATTTTAATTGTAAATGTAATTGTATGTAAAATTAAAATTCTAATTCTAATTCTAATCGTAATTGTATGTGAAATTGTAAAATTGTAATTGTAATTGTAATTATAATTCTAATTCTAATTTTAATTGTAATTGTATGTAAAATATTTGTAAAATTTTAATTGTATTAATGTGAAATGATTTTATTAAAATATTTAAATTTGTAAATAATTGTAAAATAATAAATCTAGAATAATATGAATTTTTGTAACATAATAAAGTTTAGAAAATAATGCAAATAAATTCATGTACTTTAGAATTATCATTATTTTATTATGATCTTACATACAAAAAAAAACTTTGTACAGTTTGGTGCGCTTATCATCATAACATGCACCGGTGTGTCTTAGTACTCAGACGCACCGGTGCTTCACAAATCTTCTGCATCGGTGCGTCATAAAACACTGCACCAAAACATAAACCTCGATCTTATAAATCGCACCGATGCGCCTATAAAACCTCCCGCACTAGAACAGGGTTATTCTGTAAAGTGCAGTATTGGAGCAGCGGAGGGTTCGAATCGCGGGCAAGAATTTTTCTGAGGAGATGAGGGTTTGAAAAGATGAGAGTTCGAATTTTGGCTGAGAAGTTTATAGCAAAGAAAACGAGTGATTCAAACAGAAAGACGGACAAAGACGCTTACAGGGATGCAGACGGCTACAGAGCTCCATAGGGTACAAAAGGAGAGAAGGAGTACAGATTGAGAGCGTCAAGGAGCTTTCGATTGAGGCCGGTGATAGGGTTAAGAGGTCCCATGATGGAGAAATGGAGAGCAGAGTTGATGGCAGAGAAAGATCAATCGAGGAAGTCGATAAAGCCAAGAGGCACCATCAAGGGAAGGATTCTCATTCCCTTAAGGACAAAAGAGAAATATCAATTGATGTTGTTGATCGGGCTGGTAGGTCCCATGAAGGGAAAGATTCTCCAGAATGCGTTTAAAAGAAGTTGGGAGTATTGTCCAAGCTTTGGTTGGCTTACATAAACTTTTACCGGCAAAGCTGACGTTGCATAAAATCACATCTTTGGCTTTCAATTGAACCTGAATGGCATCTCTAACTTGTTTGAGCTGTGGTCCTGTGGATGAAACCAGTAAAAATTCTGCTTTTATTATAAATGGAAATCCAATGACCATTTATGTGGGAAGAAAAGAATAGATACCTGCAGCTACCATATTTCCACTTGCAAATCGGTTTCCCATTAGAAAAGCTAATGTAATATTCCATTTTACAATGTCTTTCCTTTGCTCAACCCTATACTCATTTTCTATGGGAAACCATTGCCTCCACATGTAATAACTGCATCATCTAGTTGAAAAATGGTCTTCTTCTGCTAACAAAGCAGAATGAAGGACTCGTTGTCATTGCTCCCAGAACATTCAAGGTCAGTTTCTCGTAAAATAGATATTGTATAAATTTTTTTAAGATCAAGATAGAAAGCGCAAAGGCGAAAAGAGGAAATTGGATGCCAAGATGGAGGAGGAACTTAAAAATGAGCAAGCAGATCATGGGTCAACAAGTAGATCATGGGGCACATTTTCTTGTTGTAGGTTATGGAAAGGTTCAACTTTCTTTTTCAAAAAGAAGAAGAGGTGTAGTTTTGAAAAGAAATGGCCCAAAATATTTCACAGCAAAATGTACATTTCCAACATGTCTAAAAACTAAAATATCTCCAACTTCAATAAAATGCTCAGAAACAAAACTTTCCCAACCATTTTTGAAAACTACCCACGTCTTAGCATAGCACAGGTTCACATCCCACAATTGCCCACTTGGGCCATGTAGTATTGCATCTTCACACGCCCCACATTGCATTCTCTCCACATAATCAGTGGGGACCTCCTGCAATAAACAAAATGCATTGGAAGAATAGTTATTTTGCATCAAGAATTTATCCAATTCCAATTCTTAATTCAAATTCTCTAGAATAAAAAAAATTGTAATTCTCAATTTCTATGGTTGGAGTTCACTAATTTTTGGTGTACACACCTAAAAGTAATTTTGGTGCCTTAACCGCAAATTGGTGCTCCTGTACATATAATCGCACCAGTGCGTTTTAATTACTGCGCATCGGTGCCAGTGTTACAAATGGACGCATCGGTGCGGTGCTATTAAGTGACGCACCGGTGACGAATAAACGCAAATAAAAAAAGCACAACTCTATTTTATTTAAGTGAAAAAAAAGCGGCAAATTGAAAAATGGCCGGCAAAATATTTTCAAAAATCTAACTTCATAAAATAATTCTTTAAATACTAAACACTTTTCATTATTTCACTATTTTTGCTAAAATTTTCAGCCAGAGATTTGCAGGAGACATACCTGGAGCAAGAGAGCACGAGAACACTGAGCAGCGAAATACATTCGAACAGAAGTATTCAGACAATCAAAAACCAAACCTCTAGTGATTCAAACCCTGTATCATAGAATTTCAAACCATCTCATGATTAAATTTGATTATTTTTTTTACTTTTTTTGCAATTTTTTTTTTTTTTTGCAGTTTTATCCATTTTTAACCTAAACCCTTCATTTTTTTTGTTTTTTTCCCTTTCTTCTCCCTGTTTCTATGATTTAAAAATTAGGGATTTTCATTTTAGATTGACATCCAATCCACGTGATAACTTGCATAGTCGGATCCCAATCCATTCGGCCATTGCGTGAATTTTTGGAAAAAATGGATTTTTTTTTTATCAGTGCTTCCTGCGTAACCTAGCGCACCGCGCAAGTACTGTGTAATAAAAAATTTGAAAAAATTGTTTTAAATCAGTGTGTCATATCTGAAATAGGGTACCGGTGCTCCACGTTATGAGGATAGCACCATACGGTCTATTACATTGTTTGTGCGGTGCATTTATAATACCTCCACACACCGTACGGTCTATTATATTATTTTTGCAGTGCGTTTTTAATAACCCCACACACCGACGGCGGTGCGTACATCATGAAAGGCGCACCGGTTTCTTGAGATTTATTTTTTACCTAAAAATTTGACAATTTATTTATAAATATATTAATGCATGATATGGTACAAGTTTCAGATTGATAAAGAAATGACTGACAAGAGATCAAGTAGCAAAAATATTGATAACACATCAAGAAAAGCAAAAAAGGCAAGTTCTTTGTAAATTCTTTATAAAAAATATTATTTTTGAACTATATTTAAGTTTATCTAATATGTATTGTTTACTGTGTATCATGCAGAGCCACAAAATGACGAAGCTCAATAAGATTATTTCTGATCTAAGACCAGAAGAGCGTAAAAGCTTGATGGAAAAATTACCAAAGGATGAATCGGGTGAATGAAAAAAATACTATCGATCCAATATAAGTTTCTTTTTTTAATTATCATTAATAATATACTTAAAATTATTAGATAACATGTGTCAAAGAGTCTATTAATTCACATCTGTTTAATGTTCTACAGGGACCAACAACTCAGAAAAGGAATGTTGTTCTAAGAAAAGAAAAAAAATAGAACATGCAAATGAAAATGAATTGCTCCTTAGCTCATCTAGAGTGGTGTTGGAGGTTAACGAAAGGGGGAAAAAGTTTTACAAAAGTTTGAGGGATCTAGTGGAACAAATGTATAGACATTATTTCCACTTACAATACAAAAATCAATCCAATGATGCCAAGAACCAAATTTTATCTAAACTACAAGAAGAGTTTCCAGAGAATTGGTCAATGAGACATGTCAGACTTTTAATAGAAAAAACGTACAAAAACAAAAAGAATGAATGAAAAAGTAATATTCCTTTAAATGTTTGCCTAGAATTATTTATAAATATCACTTTTGTTATATTTAATTTTCATATATCAATATAAAAATTAAATATTTTTTTGTCATGTTATACTTTCAGGAAGTTTATGAAAATCTCAAAAGATGAACGAGCTGATATCAGAAATTGTTGGGTATGTGTTATATTCTTTCCACGACTAAGAACGCGCGGAGGGGTAAGAGGGGGGGCGATAGCCCCCCCTTTGCGCTGGGCGCAACGGGGGGGTCACAGGGGGGGCGGTAGCCTCCCTTATCGAGGTCCGGGGCAGCGCCCTGGCGAAAATTTTGTGGTCCTTAATTTCCGGTGGGTAGTCCGCATCCATGGTTTTGTGCATGGTTTTGCACATGGTTTTGGGGTACGATGGTTTTCGGCCCCTGGTATTTTTGTAGATTCGGTCAAGGGAACTACGGTTATGTTCTAATCCAGGGTTTATGGATTGGGGTTTATGTATGCTTCGGCATGTATATATATGTGTTGTAACACTAAAAGGAATATAATGAAAAATCAAGCTGGTCGTCCCGATTTGGGATCCAGGGGAAAATCTCGGTGTTTATCTGTTTTATGTTTTATGCTCTCGCTATTGTTTATTTTTTGTTATAAGATTCGTGCAGATAATTTCTGTCTGTGGTTAAAACCTACGTAAATATGCCAGTAGGAATGTCCAAAAAGGTGTACAAGGAGATGGTCAAAGAAATGGACATAATTGCATCACACAAGGAGCCATCTCAACAACAACGTGCTTCAAATGTAATATGTAATCATTGAATTTTTCGATTAGGTACAATAAATAAACAATTTAGTATTAAATATTAATTTTCAAGTATTTTCTTGCACAAAAGAAAAGAAAATGGAACCCATTCAGCACATAAAATAGGACGACAAGGAAGAAAAGGGTTGATATCTAAGTTTGTGAGTAATTGTTACTTCCTTATAACAACTTAACTAGATTTCATTTTTGTATATTTTAAGTTGTTTTACAAAAAACATCATTGAATGTCTTCAAACAGGTGCTAACATACAAAGAAGAACCATCAGACGAATTGATTGAAATTGGGTTAAATATGGGTTGTGAGTATATGTTGGCATATCAGAAATTAATTGTGGAATTTGTAAGCATCTATTTATCTTGTTTTACTTAGATTTGTCTATAATTAATAGAAGAAAAAAAGATCTTCTATATTAAATATATGATTTGTTATGGGGTATAAAACTTGTAGGAAACAAAGTATGGAACTGTGCCGACAGATGAAATTTTGAAAGATGGCATGGTACATGGTTTTGAAAGAATGTATGTAGTTTATGAGTCAATTGTTGCTATGGTACGTCATTTTTCTTTTCGATTTACATTGATGTATATTATTTAATATTGCAATTTTCATTATTCTCACCAATGTATATACACTCATTTCAGTTTATTTTTATGTTTGTAGATGGAAGGTGAAGAAGAAGAAAATAATCAACACCATGAACAAAACATTCCTGAAAATAACCCAAGTCATGGAAGTAGCTCTAGCAGTGACAACAGTTCAAGCGAAGAATGATGATCACTATGTTTGGATATCAAAGCAAGGCGTTGTATTTTTTGAAATATGTCTGTGAAATCAGACATTTTTTTTAACGAATGGACATAGTGTCCCAATTGAAAGACAAAGGGATACCAATAACTGTGCCATTTTGTATGACAAAGATTGTCTTATATATATGTGTGTGTGTGTGTGTGTGTGTGTTTTAATTTATTCTATTGGGTTCTCCATTATCGCTATTTCGTTCTCCATTGTCGTTCTCAAATGCACTAATAAAAATTTAATTCATATGAATATTGTTATAAGATATATATGTGTCGACTTTTGATCAATAATGAATTTTAAAAAACAACAATAATTATGATATGATATAACAAATTAATTCAAACATCACATTCAAATGCATTAATAAAAAATTAATTAATATGAATATTGTTATAAGATGTGTCGACTTTTGATAAATAATGAATTTAAAACAATCACAATAATTGCACTGTCACAGGTCCATGTTTCTAAAAAATACAAAATGAAAACCGGTGCGTCTTAGTTACTGTACACCGGTGCATTTGTATTCTGAAGAGCATCGATACGTTTCTACGACCTATGGGCACTGCACAAATACTAAAACCAATTAAAAATATCTATGCGTTTGTGCGGTACGGTGCACCGGTGCGTTTATGTGTTTATACGAATCGGTTCCGTTGTACAACCTATGGGCACCACACGAATACCGATACCAATTATATATATTAATGCGTTTGTGTGATACTACGCACCGGGGCGTTTATGTGTCTATAAGAACTAGTGCATTTGTACGACCTATGGGCACCGCACGAATACTGATACCAATTATAAATCTCGGTGCATTTGTGTGATACTGCACATCGGTGCGTTTCTATAAGTCTATGCACTGGTGCGTTGATATGATCTATGGGCACCGCACAAATCCCAAGACCAATTAGAATGGCCCTATTCATTGTATCACCAACACTACGCCTGGTGCGGTTTTATACCTTAGCGGCCCGGTGCATTCTCCTTCGACCGCCTCGGGGCACCTTCTACATGTATGCACTGGTGCATTAAAGCCAGTGTAGTGCACCGATGAAAAAGAACTTCTGTAATAACCTCCGGCCGCCCATATTTTTTTTAGCTGTGTTGAATTTCTGTTAAAAGCTCCGCCAAAACCTCTGTAACCATAAACGGATGTTGTAGAAATTTTTTTTTTTACAATTTTGGCTAGTTTTATAACACTAAAAACCTCCTTTATAACCTCTGTTAGAGGGTATTTTCCTTGTAGTGTGTAGCCCCCTTATTGTTATTGTTGTACCTTTGTATTCCCCATATTGTTATTATTGCGCCCTATAAAATCCCACTATTGTTATTGTTGTGCCCTTACATTATCATTGTTAGGTCGGCTAGGATTATATTGTGACCCCATGGATTCCTATATATAGAAAGGAGGTTTTATCATTTGTATCATCCAAGAATTGTTCATTTATGTATTGTAAAGGAGGCTTCCCCCTCGAAGAGGCTGATTTATAAGGTGTTCATCTCTCTTTTCTTCTATTTTGTGAGTTGGTTTCATAACATTTGGTATCAGAGCTTTGGATTCTAGGGTTTCTCTACTACAAACATGATATCGTGGAAGTTTCTCTATAACATTTTTTCTACGAAGGTTAAGAAGCTAAAAAAAAAACCCATTTGAGCGGAAATCCTGAGGAAAGTCGTGTAAAAATTTCAGTTCTTGGTTCACAATATTTTTGGAGATATGATCTGTGGACTTTAGGGTTTTGGCAGGCTCCGAGATTTCATCTCAAATAGGTGACTAATGGAAAATCATCATAAATTTTGTTTTAGGCATCAGATTTGAATTCTGTAAAAAGTAGTTGAAATTTCACGAACTTCAGTTTCTTGTGTATCGATTTTAGAGACGAAGGTCAAAACAGTGGCACATGGCATTCCATACAAGTTTTCTTTATTGAACTATCCCATAATTAGGTCATTTTGGGAGATCGAGCATAACTTGGTTTTGAAGAATACAAATGAGGTATAACCTATGGAATTGGAAATAAGACTCAAAGGGATACTACAGTACGAAATTTTAGATATTTAAGATCTGAACTCGCAGAGATAATTCAGGTTCAATATCGACCTCCTAAAAATCAAGAAAAAAGTGTGTATTTTTTTTTTTAATTGCATAACATTTGTTTGAAAAAGCAGTTTGAAGTGATTCCAAGGGCATATTGAAGCATAGATATAACTATTGTATTCTATAATGCCTCCAAAAAATAATTCCACACCCATTAAGTCCTTAGAAATATCTACTATGATGCATGAAGAGGAAGAAGTGCAACATGATATATCAAAATTACGAGACCAAGTGCAACAAATGTCGCTCTCACAAAAAGTAACCAAAAATGAAATGGAAGCTAAAACGAATGGTTTCAAGAAAGGAATGGAAGCTAAGATGAATGGCATGGAAGCTAAGATGGATGTCATGGAATCTAAGATCAATGGTATAGAAGAAAAACTGAAAGGAAACATGGAAGACATGAAGAATGATCTAAAAGAAAACATGGAAGGTTCGAAGGAAGGTTTGACTTAGTTGCTACAAGAAATGATTCCTAATGTTGAAAAGGTAGTAGAGGAAACTCATGATGAGAACAAAATAAACGTTAATCATGATCTCATAAACTCTAACGTTGGATTGAAGACCCACCATATTCCAAAGATTGATATGAGGAAGTTTGATGGAAAGGATCCTGTAACATGGATACTACATATGGAGCAATATTTTGATCTCCATAATGTAAAAAACACACAAAAGGTACGTAGTGAAACTTTATATTTAGAACAAAATACATTTTTATGGTATCTATGGCTTTTCTCTTGTAAACAAATTGTCACTTGGTCAATTTTTACGGAGGAAATGATAGCACATTATGACGATACAAAGAGAAACACCTTCTTTAGCCAATTAATAAATATCAAACAAAAGGGTTCAATGGTGGAGCACATTGAGGACTTACAAAAATTGAATATAAGAGTAACTAATATTCCATAGGAACACGAGATTGATGTCTTCATAGGGCCTTTAAAGGATAATATACAATAGGAGGTTCCCCTTTGGGAAATTGATTCATTGGAGAAAGCATTCAGGTTGGAAATAAACATTGAAAGTAAAATTATGGCAACAAGGAATCCTACCACTCACATATATAAATATGGAAGTGTTGCTAATGCTAGACTTCCACAACCTACAAGGTTGACACCACAACAATTCGAAGAAAAAAAGGCAAAAGGGCTTTCCTAATTTGTGATAGAAAATACACTAAAGGTCATAAGTGTGTTGAGAAGAAATTATTTTACATAGACTGTGAATAGGAGGAAGAAAATGAACAAGAAACTTAAAAAGAAAATGATATACACCTAGAACCAACCCTATAGAAAGAAGGAATGAATCAAACCATATCTTGTAATGCATTGGCAATAATTACCACTCCTCGAACCTTCAAGATAGAAGGACATCTCAAGAAGAAAAAATTAATAGTGTTGATTGATTCGGGTAGTACCCATAATTTTATTCATTGTAAGGTAGCCAAGGAATTGAATAGCTTCCTATACCCAACACCAGAGTGTCAAGTGATGATTTCAAATGGAGGAACTATAAATTGCTCTGGAAAGTTCTGTAATATCAAGCTAACCATGGGGGAATATGTATTGAATAGTCCAATGCTTTCCATTCCAATGGGTGGTGATGATGTTGTACTAGGAGTATAATGGTTACAATCTTTGGGGACGGTATCTTTTAATTTTCAATAAATTTTCTTGAAATTTTTTCGGAAGGAAAGGAAGTTGAATTACGGGGTATCGCAGGTAAGTCGGGAAAGATAATAAGCTCTAATGTCATGACAAAGCTTCTGAAGAAATAACAACGAGGCGTAATTGCACAATTATGCTCACTAGAAGTTCCAACATCAAAATCATCTATTTCTCCAGATCTCCAAAAATTCTTGGAAAATCATTCCAAGGTTTTTGAAACTCCCAAAGGACTCCCACCTATTTGTGATCATGATCATGTTATTCATTTTATTCCATAAAGTGTTCCTCCAAACATCAAGCCTTACATATATCCTTATGTCCAAAAGAGCGAAATTGAACGTATGATTGCAGAAATGCTACAAGCTGGTATAATTCAACCTAGTTAAAGTTCTTTCTCTGCTCCAATAGTATTGGTGCACAAGAAGGATGGATCATGGCGCATGTGTTCAGATTATAGGGAGCTCAATAAGCTCACTATTAAAGATAAATTTTCCATTCTTGTGATTGATGAATTATTGTATGAATTACATGGAGCAATTTATTTCACCAAGTTGGATCTTCGTTCAGGATATCATCAAATTAGAATGAAGTCTGAAGACATTACGAAAACATCATTTTGAACTCATGAGGGTCATTATGAATGTTTGGTCATGCCTTTTTGCCTTACCAATGCACCTTCTACATTTCAAGGGTTGATTAATTCCATTTTCAAACCATTCCTTAGAAAAATTTTGTTAGTATTTTTTGATGATATACTAATCTACAGCAGATCTTGGAAGGATCATGTTCAACATGTTGACAGAGTGCTCAAACTGTTGGAGGAGAAACAATTATATGCAAAAACCTCCAAATGTTTCTTTGGAGTACAAGAGGTGGAATATCTAGGTCATATTGTATCTCAGGAGGGTGTTAAGGTAGACCTTAACAAAATTAAATCCATTAAGGAATGGAAAGTCCCCACAACCATAAAGCAGTTGCGAGGAATTCTCAGGTTAACAAGGTATTATTGCAATTTTGATAAGAATCGGAAAATAGCAGCAACCCTAACAAAATTATTGAAAAAATATGCATTTTTGTGAACTCTTGAAGAAACTAAGTCCTTTGAACATCTTAAAGAGGCAATGTGCCAAGCACCGGTCTTAGCTATGCTAGGCTTCACAAAAACATTTATTATGGAATGTGATGCCTCAGGAAATTGAATTGGAATTGTTTTAATGCAAGAAGGAAGACCCATTTATTTTGAAAGTCATCCAATCAAAGGAAAGTATTTATAGAAGGCTATTTATGAGAAGGAAATGTTGCTAATATTGCATGCACTAAAGAAATGGCAACCTTAACTAATGGGAAGACACTTCAAGGTAAAAATTGATCATGATAGTCTTAAATACTTTTTGCAACAAAGACTATCTTCAAAAGAGAAGAAAAAAAGGGTCACAAATATGTTAGGTTATGTTGGGTTATGTCATCGTCTACTTAAATGATATATTAATTTTTAGTAAATCACTTGATGAAAAGGTCATGCATGTAAGAAAAGTACTTGATGTCTTAAGGAAAGAGCAGTTGTTTTTGAAGATATCAAATGAGTTTGGTAAAACTTCTTTGGTGTACTTGGGGCATATTGTTGGAAGAGGCGAGTTGAGGATAGACCCCTCTAAGGTTGAGGTCATTGTGAATTGTCCAACGCCCAAGACAGTCACAGAGGTAAGAAGTTTTTTGGGAGCAACCCAATATTGTAGGAAGTTTATTGCTAACTTATCTTTTATCGCAACTCCTTTACATCCATTGACTAGTGTGAAAAAGGTATTTCAGTGGGGAGGCAAGCAGCAAAAATCATTTGATGTTTTGAAATAGAAGATCAATTCAGACCCAGTACTTGCATTACTAGACTTGAGACAGCCCTTGGAGATTCAAACTGATGCAAGTGACTATGCCATGGGCGCAGTCCTTATGCAACATGGTAATCCCATTTCATTTCATTCAGAAACATTCAATGGTACAGTGCTTAACTATCCTACCTATGACAAGGAGCTTTATGTGTTGGTTCAAAGTGTGAAAAATTGGAAACACTACTTGATGGGAAAGGAAACCATCATACACACCGACCACCAACCATTGAAATACTTGCAATGGCAAACTAAGTTGCAGCAGTCAAGGCACTTTCAATGGATGGGTTTCTTACAACAATTCCACTTGGTCATCAGGAATAAGAAAGGTATTTACAACAAGGTTGTTGATATGCTTTCTAGGCCTATTATTAGTGCAGCTCCTTTACTCAAGCATAATTTTGTTTTGCATGAAATTTATGTTGAGAAATATGCATGTGATAATGATTTTCAAGATGTTTATGCAAGCTTGAGTCAAGGCAACCAAGTAGAGGAATTGGATTACCATGTACATAATAACTTGTTGTATCATTTGGGCAAGCTTTGCATTCCATGGGGGGGGAGAGTGAATGTCATAAGGGAAGCACATACTTCTCTAATTGTTGGGAATTTTTTTGTAAGAAAAACAGTGGCACATCTTTAGAGGTATTGTTATTGGCCTTGTGTGCTTGAAAGCATGTCACGTTTCATTAAAGGTTGTTCATTATGTGCAGTCAATAAGCCTAGAAATAGAAAGTTAGGATTGTACACACCACTTCTTGTACCTCCACATCCATGGGAGAGTGTTTTTATGGATTATGTAGGAGGACTTCCTTTGTCAAAAAGAGACCCTGATTATTTGTATGTAGTTGTGGATAGGTTTAGCAAGATGTGTATATTAATGCCATGTAAAAAGAAAATCATAGCTGAAAAAACAACTCACTTATTCTTTCAGCGTGTTTGGGTTCATTTTGGTTTGCCCACATCCATTTTTAGTGATCAAGATTATCGATTTGTTGGGAATTTTTGGTCAAGTTTGTGGGACTTGATGGACACCAAGTTGAAGAAGAGTACAACCTTTCATCCGCAAACAGGTGGTCAAACCGAGGTGGTGAATCGAACAGTCATACATCTTCTTCGAGGCTACTACAACAAGCATGCTAAGTTATGGGATGAAAACTTACACTACGTTCAGCATGCTTACAACTCTGCAAAACACTCATCTACACAAACATCGCCATTTGAGGCATGTCTTGGATACTTGTCGAGCTCGCCATTTGATTTAATTTTTGGGAAGGATGTTGTTATTGATGGCCATAGAAAAATAGAAAAAGCCAAGAAGTTCATAGAACAAATCAAGTTGATACATCAAACAGTTCAAGATCAGCTTGAAAAGAGCTGAGGCCAGTACAAATCAAGGCACGACAAGCATCGTGTAGATCACAAGCTCCAAGTTGGTGATGAATTTTCTCTTCACAGTAGCAAAGAGAGGCTTCAAGGGGAAGGTAAAAAATTGAAACCAATCTTTTATGGTCCTTTCATAATTTTAGAAAAGATTGGTGAAAATGCCTTCAAGTTAGATTTTCCTTCTTACATGCAAATTTACTCTGTTGTTAATGTTGAGAACTTGAGGTTTTATGAGCCTCCATTGATTGAAGATTAAGGAGAACAGGTTCATATTCCTTCTATTGAATACTCTTCTCCTGAATACCTTGATGAAATTCAACAAGACACCATTCTTGACAGAAGAAGAAGGACATCAAAAAGATGAAGTGTAGACTACCTTCGGGTGGGGCTCTAAGGCACAAATCCTTCTAAGCCCAAATGGATCAAGATTGGAAAGGTGAGGGAATTGTAACCTCATCTGTTGAACAATTAAAAGTGATATTTTCGGGTCCAAAAGCTTCCAGTGGGGAGGAGTCAGGTGCACAAAATTATGCTCAAAAATTAAAGTTGCCGGAATGGTGTGGAACCTGAACAACCACATAGATGTCATTGTTCTGAATTCGACGCAACTCGTTTCGCAGAAAACTGACACAGTGTGCTCCCAGAAATTTTTTCTATCCACTTTGTCAAAAAGGAAAATTTAAAAAAAAATGCAGGACAGCCCAGTCAGCAGTCCGTACAGCTAACTGGGCATGCCTACGTGGCAGGGTGACTGTACAAGATTGACGTGGCCATGGTATCCTTGGGTGAATGATTTGGTGCCAAGTGGCACTTGGCTATTGGTTCTAAATGGCTGAATTTTATTGGTTGGGCATGTGGCCAACCACATGCTTCCATGCGACCCAACCAGAGGCTGCCACATCGCAGCACGAGAGGCCACAAAATTTTGGTTCAAGTCTGAATGGAGCAAGCAGGGGTCGAACCTGCGACCAATGAACACTAAAAAATAAGCCATATTGTCGCACCACACACATAAGTCTTAACATACTATGGATGACTATGGTTTTTCTTACATACAAATGGCGTGTTGGGGGGGGGGGGGGGGGTGGTTGGGGTCTAGCCCCAACTCTGGTCACTACGTCAGGGGTGGGGACCATGGCCAGAGGCTAGCCCTGTGCACGCCCCCCCGTCCCATAATAGTAACCGTAACATAAAGTGTTAAGGTCCTTGTGACCACAATGGAGACCACCATAGAGCCCTAAACACCAACGTTAACCACCAACGCCGTGCCATATGTCCACTATCACATTTAATGTCGGTGGTTAGCCCTAACCGCCCGACATTTTATATATTAAAAAATTGCATTAAACCATAACGGATATGGGTTGAAGTCTAATCTTCAGGCGTTAGAGGGAAAATTAATGCCCCGAAAATTCCGCCCTATTGTTGGAAGAATTGGTGCTCCGATAACGCTTTTTGGGGCGAAATTGTGAATTCAATGCCAAATTTTGGGGAAAATGTGGAACGAATAATGTAGCAACTATGGGAATTCATAACTTGATCAGTTTTTGGCCAAATTCGATGCAGAAAGAGGCTACACAAGAATGTTTTGGCATTCTGGAGCTGATGGAATAGGTTTCAGAGTTGTTTAATCATTGTAAACACATGTAATCACACTTATGAGCATAATATAAGAGGGCCAAGCCATTGGAAGCTAGACAAAGGAAACGTAGTCGAGGCAGGGTGAATGACTATTTATGTTGATGTTCATGTTTGTTAGATGTTGTTGTTCAATGTTTTGTTTATGTTAATTTGTCCATGAAATTCACATAAAAACTCAAGTTAAACTTGCAATTAACCTCTCAATCCTCAAGAACTTTCTTTATATTTTGAATTGGATCTTAGCACAACAAAACTAATATTCCATTCAGATCAAATCAATGCAAAATCAAATTGAGAATTTCTTCTTGTGTTTTTCAACAATTTTGGACTAATTACATGTAGGAAGAGATCTAAATAGGAACCATATAAGGGAGATTAGTTATGATAGAGGACGAGGAGAATTGTGCCCTAACAGGAAAGGGTAGCAAGGCTAAGGGCAAGAAGGGAAAAGGATAGGTTGGGTCCAATGAGAAGGGAAAGAAGAAAGATCTAAGTAATATCAAGTGCTTCCATTTCCATGAGTTTCGATACTCTTCTTATAAGTGTCCTGGTAAGAAGAAGGGGGCAGGAAAGGATCATGTTATTACATCAACAAAGGTAGATGAATTTTCTACCCAGTTCTAGAAGGATTTCTCGTTGATAGCTTGCATGGAGATATCAACAAATAGTAGTGTGTGGTATATTGATTTAGGAGCTTGCTTCCACATGACCAAGAACATGAAAAGTTCCATCCACCTGAAGGAGAAAGACATGCAAGTTCATATTGAGCTAGGAGATGATGGTGAGTCTGCATCTAGAGTAGTTGGTACTGTCATCTTTCGAAGGGTCTCAGGTAACTCCCTTCATCTCAGAGATGTTCTTTATGTTCCAGGATTGAGGAAAAACCTTTTTCTAATAGCCACCCTTGAGGACAAGGGATATGATGTCATCTTCAGCAAAGGTAAGGTGTACCTCCAACACTTAGCTTCTAGATGTAAGAAGCAAATACCTGTGAGGGTGAAGCATATCTAAATGTTGCAGGTAGAGACATGTGCAGCCTTGAGAAGCAAGGCAGGTAGTGTATAGAGTAGAGGAGTGATGGTTGAGCGAGAGAAGGTGTTACACAACATTTTTTCACTGTCCCTGCAATCCCCATCTCGCCCATTGGAGGGTCATTTCCGTGATCAATAAGCAGTGTCATGCCTTTAAAAGACCATCATTATGTCCCTTTACATGAGAGTAATATTCCTTCTGTTGACAATTCCCTGAGCAGAGACTAAAAAACCCTTATTTTTGCCTTGGCGCGAGTAGACAGTTATCCCCTCGCGCCAAAGAGGAAAATCAACATTGGGCCCCACGCTAGTTGGTGCTCTGTCCCAGTTTTCCCCCCATGCCAAGCTCTTTATGGATTTTTTTTTTAAAATAGAGGCGGAGATTCCACTCCAACCACCTCGAGGATGAGTCATTGGGAGTGGTTGAACTGAAAAACCACAGACTTCCTCCTTTAGGTTTATGGTTTCCACCTCTTATGGGAACTCCATAAAGGATAGGCCTCCCTCCCACCATTGTAGGGATCCTAACCTCCTCCTTTTCCTCTATAAAATAAGTTATCTCTCTTAGTACAAGCTAGCTAAACTTGGAGAATTAACATACTATAGCTGAATTGCTAGAGAAGATAGAATAAGAAGGAATTATGTTGAGGAAGCTTGAGTCCATGACTTCTGAGAGAGCTTGAGTCCATGCCTTCATCCCATCTGAATTCCCTAATGAGCATTTGAGACACGCTTCGGCTGAACCCCGCTGGAGGAGACTGCCACGTCAAATCATTGGTTGTAACTCTTCCTTCTATTCATTTATATACATGGCTACTGTTTGGTTCCACTTTTGTGTTACGACGTTTGTTTAATGCAATATGTTTAGCCCTCTTTGACTGGCTAATAGTTATGAATGAAATATTGTTATATTGTATGTTGTTATTGTTTCTTGTTCTATGTGCAGGTATCCAAGCGTAATGGCGAAAGGAGTGTGACTTGCCGAGGCAGGAACGAGAGGCCACCACTGCTACAGCAACAATGACAACGTTGGATTCTAGGTAGGTCGATCTACCATGTCCTTTGTTCATTCAATAATTAGGAAGCAACACTTTAGCATGTCCCTTTGTTTCTAGACCCACTCTAGGGCTAGAGGGATCGTTTCTGTCCACAGAGAGGATTCACCTGCTTAACAAATTGGTGACTCCATTGGGGATTAGTGCGAGTTTGTCGTTTCATCTTGTTGGGTCAGTTTCAATGTTTGATTTAGTTATCTGTCTTTTTCTAGTTTGTGTGCTTAGTTTACATCCTCAGTTTAGCTCCAGAGTATCAAGATTGGCCTCTGCTCATTAAGTTTTGGTTTTTCCTCTTTCTCCCATAGTTATCTGGCTTGGCACACTTTTCCTCTGAACAGTCACGCCAATTGGTGCAGGTTGCTCTTTTTGCAGTCGCGCCAACCCCTGTATGGCATGGATTACAGCCTTACAGTTGCACCAACCCCTGTAGGATTTGGTTTGACTGCCTTAATGAGTCTTTTGGTCAATTGTGCTTGCTTCTGGGTTGTTGTTTATGTGTAATTATGCCTTTGGGACTGTTTTGACTACCGTCAACTTGTTTTCCTCAGTCGTTTTTCCATCTTCTTATCAGTGTGAATTAAGGCCTTAGGGTTTCTAATGGTTTGGTACACTAAGCCTTCTGTGTGAGAATCAAGTTGGTTTTGATTTTTTTCAGTCTCCTTCTTGGGTTGATTGCCCTAATTTTTCTTGATTCCTTTGAGTGATTGCTATGGTTGAATGATCACTTCATTTTTTCGATTGATTTTTCTCCTTATTGCTCCAAGCATAGATTACATTGTTTGTTTTGGATCATTTTTAAAACTTTCTCTTGGTTTGAAAGATTACGACATTCATTTGAGTTCTTTCTTGTGTTTGTTTTGTGTTTTATTGAGTCATTCAATTTCGATTCCTATGCAACACTTAAGCTAGTTTTTGTTTTCGTTTTTCATTTAATTAGTGCTTCATGTTCTTATTTTCATTGAAATTTAAAAAAAAACATATTTTGCATTCTTTCTTTGCACCGAAGGTGAAATTTTATTTTGCATAACTAGCGACTGATTTTCTAGGAAAGAGTTTCATTTTCATTTGATTGTGTTAGATGCATTAGTGGATTTCATCGCATACTTTCATTGTTTGCTTTTGTTTGAAAGATCTCTATCCTTCTCGTAATTAGCATTCACTGAATCGGAAATGATGTTCATTTGCATATAGCTTGCATTTAGGAATTTTGAGATCCAAAATCGATAGGGCCTTAAAACTTAAACATAATCCAAGATCAACTTTAAAATTAATTTAATTAACCTAAGCAAGCATTGAAACCTAACAAAAAAAATTTAGAGGTCTAGGCTAGAGACATGTTCCAGCGTCTTAAAACCTAGTAGTTGTCGTTCTCCATTTGGCTCTAGACAACACTAGTACGGACTTGTGCTCCCCGTACCGTCGAGTATATAAAGGGAGACCCCTCTAGGTTGTAATCCTTTTATCCATAGTAAGCTGAGTCTGCCACCTTGTAACTGTGATACACTGAACACAGCATTCGGGGATACTACCTGCACGTACGTCAAGTCCTTGGTCATTTCTATTTCATTTGACCACCAAGGTGTATATGGCAGTTCACAGAAACATGGTCTACCCTCTTGCTTAGTATTCCAAAGTAGTCATTTTGATATTTTCACGAATCTTTAAAAAGAGAAGATATCGTCGAGCACTTTTCCTTTCACGCTCGTTTAAAATTGAAAGCGACTAGAGTCATCTTTGGCCTGTTTCTCCACTCTTTAAAAAATTAAATAGCAAAATCTGGTTTCAGTGAAAATTAATCACCTATGATCACACACTCGTTAAAGTTTTATTACTTGGACTGCTGTTTTTCCTTGGTTTTGATCTTGGAGTCCTCGATTGGTTCTCTATTTTCCTTTCTGTTTTGATATACAGCCACGGTGGCGGAACTACCAGTTTCTTCATCCTCACTGCCTCCTAGTGGTATTTCTTTCCCTGACATTTCTTTTGAAACCCCTCAATCCACTAAGTTTGTCGAGATTTCATAGCCTATTCTCCCATCTGTCTTGCCTCTTGCTACTTGATCTCCTCCTAAAGGGCCAGTTGAATTCAATTGGCCTCCTTCTGGTGCTTGGTCTAGTTTTTGGGAAGAAGAAGATTTTCCTCCTCTTACGTCGGGCTCACCATTTTTTGCTATTGTTGTGCCTCCTAGTCCCCGTAGTGATGGCAGAGTTAGACATGGATTCATCTAGTCTTATTGGTAGTGAAGGAATTCTTGATTCTACCGAAGAATATCAGCTTTTTCCGGAATATGTCCCTCATGTTTCTACTCAGTATTCTCCACCATCGGTGTCACTTTCGCTTGGATATAGGTCCCTGAGTCATATTATGTCTGGTGTTGCCTCTATAGCGCAATCCAGTACAGTAACTCCTCCTCAGAGTTTGGTCCTACCTTCGTTAGGACTATTGCCTTCAACACCTGGTTCGTCAGTTACTGTTACATCTATTCCAGTCCAACCAACAATATGTGTGGCTTCATCCACATCGATTGATACCCATCAGTCGTCAGAATGTTTTCACACTCGCAGGTCTATTTTTCTGAATCCTACGTGGCTTGTTAATCCTGGCCCAGGTAGATCACAAACCCGTGCCATGGAAATCCTGTCTACCTCTACCACGCCTATGGTTTCTACCTATGTGTTTGACGAGCAGATGTTGGATATTCACCGACATTATGCTCCTTCAACGGAGGCCATGCTTGCTTCCAGTACAGTTTCCACTACTCCAGTGATTCCTGGCAGTCTTACTTTTGAAGAATATCTATTGGTTGTTCAACAGTAGAGTTCTTAGGGTTCTCAGTCATTCCAAGCTCCTAAAAATCTTCAATTCCATCACTATGATGCGGTTGGTAATCTCGTATATGTATATCCACACCATTATGATGAACATGCTAATCTGGTCTATTTGCCTCCTACTGATCCTTATCAGACCGTTTCTCGTTTTGAACCTACCTTACCTATACAACCCTTTGGCTTGTGAGAACAACCCTCATTGGGACAACCTTTAGCTCAGCAGGGCCCTGCCTCTGGTCCACAGGGACAACCATACGGTCCACAAGGCCAACCTTCACAAGGTTAACCTTTGGTCCAACATGGCCAACTTTTTCATTCTGTTTGGTCAACCTCTGAATCAACCAGGACTATCTTATGCTCTTGGGGGGAAAATCTACCCACCATAGGGACAACCTGTTGCACCATAACCGCAGCCACATGCTCAATATGTCCAAAATTTTGTGCAACAAGGACAACCCTACGGTCCTTCTACGGGTCAAACTAGTTATCAAGGACAACCTGGACCATCACAACCATCAAGTCAACCTTTCCCACAAGGCCAACTCGGTGGCCCTCAGTATTCTGTTCAACCCACTCAGCAACTGATTCAACCTGCTCCTCAGCCGGTTCCATCGTTTCAACAGCCAATTCTACCTGTTTATAGTCAGCCAGGTTTTCCTGCTCAACAGCCTACTCAACATGCTCAGCTGGGTCCGCCTGCTCAACCGCAAGGCGCTTACTACCCTCAAGGTTTATATCAACCGGTATATAGTGTGCCCCAGGTTCCTTACCCTCCAACTCAACCTATATATCATCAACCTCAAAGCCATGCTTAAATTCCACAGAAGACTCCTTCCGTTGCTCAGCAAGGACCTCAGTATCTTGGTCCTCAACCCCAATATCAACTGACTTATCCTACTTCTAATCCCTATGATCCGAATCCTCCGAGACAGAATGTATGGGGACAGAATCCCGCTCGGACTGGGTGTAATGTACATGCCAGTCCTTATCAAAGACCTCCGATGACTTTCAATACTCAATTACCATTTCTTGCTACGTTGGAATTACTTGATGTGTCAAAGTTGACGAATGATCCCATTCTTCATAACCCGTATTGGCCTCCGGTTCTGACTAAAATTCCTGGTGATTGTCCCAAATTTGAGGGAAATTCTGGTGAAGACCCCCAAGCACATGTTATGACTTACCATTTGTGGTGTTCTTCTAACTCTTGGGTTGACGATTCTATTAGACTCCGTATTTTCCAGCAAACTCTTATTGGTGCCGCTGCAAAGTGGTACATTGAGCTATCTTGTGGCGTCTTCCAAGATTTCAATTATTTAGCCATGGTATTCCTTATGCACTTCCAATTACCAGTCCGTTATGAGACTGGGACGCACCTCCTCACTTCATTGAAACAATACCGAGCTACTCATATCTCGGATCATATTCATGAGTAGCGACGTCATCGCCGCATGATCAAATTTGAAATTCTTGATTAGCTTCTAACTCATTGGTTCACCACCTCCTTTGTCAATCAAATTGCCAAAGACATTGCTATGGAGGCATGTGTAACCGAGGAACAAGCCACTGCTTACACCTAGTACCTTGATCTTGTGTACTCTCATTCTGGCACATTATATGATATATTGCCTGATGCTCCCCGACCTGGAACTTCTAAACCACCAGCGACTCCATCCGTCAATGGTATTATTGGTTTTGTGTCTTAGACTTCTCAAAAGTCTTCAAACACTGAGAAGTCGAAGTCTTCTTCTTCCAATAATGTTGCTTCTCAGTCCAGTTCGAATTCTGGTAAACCCGCAGAGGTTAATGTCGTTCAAGCCAATCCTATGGATAATACTTCTAAAGGTAAAAAGAAGGGTAAAGGTCAGGCCAAAGCTGATACCCTGAAACAGGATTCTCTGAAACCTTGTGTTGGCGATGGTTCTCAATGTAAACCGAAGTACCCTTGTTTGATTTGTGACGAAGAGCACTTCACTAGGGACTGTCCTCGACAGTCCGAAGTGAGCCGATTTCTCAAAGGCACCCAGGGAACTCCAGACGTTCTTAAAGAACCTTTCCCATCTCAACAGACTCAGATGGTAGAGCAACATTAGTCCTCTGCCCCATTTGGCTCTCAGTTGTTCATGATGAATGGTTCTGCTGCCATTTCTATTGCTACTCGGTCGAAAGATTATACTATATTTCATCAGGCCACGGGGAAAGAGATCGATGATGGTCCTCCTCCTCCGCCTGTTACTGGTCCTCTTGAAATTGAAAGGCCCAATGTTGAATATGTTGTGCGACCACCTTCCAAAGGTGTCCTCTGTAAGTCTTCTTATAATCCTAACGCCCGTGTCGCTCACCATTACAATATTGTTGAGGATTTGGCTCAGGCGCTATTACACAACATTTTGTCACCGTCCCTACAATCCCTCATCCCGCACATTGGAGGACTATTCCCGTGACCTGTGAATAGTAAAATGTCCTGAAAACACCTTCATAACATCCTCCTGCATAAGGATAAGCATTCTCCTTAAGAACATTTCTTCTGAAAAACCCTAAAAACAGATGTTTTAGCCTTGGCGCGACTAGCTAGTTCATCCCTCGCACCAATGGGGGAAATCCACACTAGAGGGCGCGCCACTTGGCGCTCTGTCCCTGTGTTTCTCTCGCGCCAAGCCTATTAAGGATTTTTTTAAAAAATAAATGGCGGAATTTTGATTCTAACAAACTCAAAAATGAATCATCAAAATAAGTTCAGTGGTTTGGCTCCGGATCTCCATGTATAGGAAGTGGTTTTCCACCTGTCATGGAACCTTCCTAAGAGATAGGACCTATCCCATGATTATAGGGATCCCAACTTCCCTTCATCCATCTATAAAAGCTTTCCCTCTTCATTTCCAAGCTAGCCGAACTTGTGGGAGGAAAACTATAGCCGGGCAACTATTAAGAGCAGAGCCGAGAAGAACCCCATAAGAGAGAGAGCTTTGTCTAGATTCTCGACAGGCTTCGTTGAGATGCTCCACTGCAAGCCCCGCTGAAGGAAGATCATAGCGTCAGAGCATTTGGTTGTAATCTCCCTTTTTGTCATTCTTAATATAAGCGACTCTGATTTCGGTTCCATTCATGTGTTTACTCTTTTATGAAATGCAATGAATTATATCCTCTCTGACTGATATATAGTTACATGCTTTAAGTATTACGTTGTGTGTCATCGTTTCTCTGCATGTGTACAGGTGTTTGGACGAAGCAAATGGAAGGACTGTGATCTGTCAGGCTAGGGATGAAGAGCACCGCTTCATCCTCGACAACAACAGCGTGGGATTTGAGGTAGGTTACTTATCACAATCTTTGTCTTTCTTGTAACTAGGAACCAACGTCATTGTATGATTCAATTGTTGCTAGACCCACTCTAGGGCTAGTGGGATCGCCTCTATCCGCAGAGGGGATTTACCTCCTCAACAATTTGGTGACTCTGCTGGGGATCAGTGAGAGTTAGTCCTTCTTCCGTTTGGGTTGTGTTTTGGAATTTCATTGATTTATTTTCTCTTCTGGTTCACCTTCCTTGGTGTCAAAACCCTGTACAGCCCCAAGAAGACCAGATCCAGTCTCTGTTTGTCCATTTTTATCATTTTTCTAGGGTAAAATCGATTGGCGCGGTTTTTCCCCTGACATTCGCGCTAGTTGGCGCTTGTTGCTAGTTAGGCCCCCGCGCCAATGCCTTTTTGGCACAGATTACAGCCAAACAGGCGCGCCAACTCTGCTTGGTGTTAGGGTTTGCTTGCTTTTGGCCTCTCTGAGATTAATTTTTGGTCCTGGTGTCATTTTTATGATTGCTTGAGTGCTTTGAAGTAATTTTTTCCTGTGTTTATCCCCTGTCCTCTGGTTGTTCACCTTTTTCTATCAGTTTTGCATTCTAGCGTTAGGGCTTCTAGGTGCTTCAGTGTGTTGAGCCTCCCATGGGAGTTTTTGGTCCTTGCTTTCCCGGTCAACTTCGTTTTTGCTTCTTTGCATTCATTTTGTTGGATTCCATTGAATCACTGCGATAATTGAGTGATTGTTCTCTCTTTCGTTCAGTTTCGCTTTGTGTTACTCCAAGCCTAGATTACATGGTTTGTTTGAGTCTCTTTCGAGATTCTTCATCTCTTTGAAGGATTTTGTCATCAGTTTGAGTCTTGATTGTGTGTGTTTGGATTGAGTGAACGTGTTTTTTTTAGCTCTCTCTTTTTCATTTCTCGAATTGATGTTTTCATTAGTTTTTTCATTCATTTAGTGCATTTTCTCTTATATATTGAAAAATACAAAAACAAGATCTTTTGCATTTGGTTTGGCGTAGTGAAAATTGAAAGCTCTTTCGCATTATTAGTGTTATATAACTCTAGAGAGAATTTTTCTAGTTTCATTAGCTTGCATTGGAAACAGTAGTGGATGTTTTTGTGTGTTCATTTTGCTGTCATTTGAAAGCTCTAAAATCTCCCATAGATAACTTTTCATTGAACAAAATGATATATAGTGGCATGTAGTTTGCATCTAGAGGTTTTAAGAGATCCAACATTCGGTAGGGCCTTGAAATCGAAACGTAAATTGAAGATCAACTTTAAAATTTATTGAATTAACCTAAGGCAACATTGAAACATTAAAGGAACATCTAGTAGTCTAAGGTAGAGACGTGTTCTGGCGTCTTTAAGCCTAGCAGCTGTTGTTCGCCATCTGGCTACAGACAACGCTAGTACGGACTTTTTCTCCCCGTACCGTCGCGTATATAAAGGGAGACCCCATTAGGTTGCAAATCCTTTATCTGTAGGAAGCCGAGTCTGCCGCCTTTTACTTGTGATACACCGGACACAGCATTCGGGGAGATTACCTGCACGTACGTCAATTCCTTGGTTGATTTGTCTTTCATTTTTACAAGGTGTATATGGCAGTTCACGGATATCTGGTACACCCATTTACCTAGATTACCAGAGCAGTCACTTTGATCTTTACTGACTCTTTTAACTGAAAATATCATCGAGCTCTTGTCCTTTCAAGCTCGTTTCCAACCTGAAAGCGATAGAGTCACCTTTTGCTTGTTTCTCGACTCTTAAAATATGAAACAACATAGTTTGGTTTCAGTGTCTTAAAAATTAATTGCCCACGAAATATTCCTGGTTAGAATTACTGTCCTTAGTGTTTTGTATCAAGGTCGTTTTTGATGGAAAGTTTTCCAGAGTTCACCAACCAAGGAACCCCCTCCGATGGGAATCCTGGTCCTTTTCCTATTTTTGGAAATGTTGGTGCTCCTTATATGGCGACGTTGTCCCTTCCGGGGTTAACTGTTGGGTTGCCTATTTGGTTGTTTTCAACCTCTGTGGTAATGAATGTCACGGCTACTGTTCAATCAGTGCCTCCGCTTGAACAACACCATGTTGACTCCAAGGTGGACCTCTCCCCTTCTTCACATATTTCTTCTTCCTCACCTTCTACTTCATCTAGTGAAAGTTTGGATTATAGTACCTAGGTGGCTAAGAAGAAGAAGAAGAAGAAGTCAGGTAAGCGAGAGGCTAAGTCTGCAGTTGTTTCTTCTAAAACACCTGCTCTCGATGAACCTCCCAACCCTCCGTGGAAATTTAAGTTCCCTTGCATGTTGTGCCAGGGAAACCATCTTCTTCGAGATTGCCCTGGCATTCCCAAGGTGCTCGAAGTATGGTCCAATGGTCGCCCGCTATTGCCTTTGGCTTCCGGGAGTCAGGTTGGGGGCACGTCTTCACCTAGTGCTGGTAAATCTCCTAAGATTCAGGGTAAGCTCACCAATCCTTGTAAGTTGTGTGAAGGGCATCATGCCATTCACCTTTGTCCATATAAGGATGAAGCCAAGAGAGTTTTGGACAACTCGACTGTTTCTGCACCATGCCTTCCGGCTACTTACAAACATATTTCTTTGAGTCCCTCACCAGTTGATTCAATGATGAGTCAAGAGTCATCCTTGCTTTATCCCGCTCCCTCGGAAATTCACCATCATGAATCCATCCTTGACCAACCATTGTTTGTGGGATCAGTTGAGCTGGCCCCGTCTGCGGTGCACTAGGTCTTTTCGGTTGAGAGTGGATCTCACATCCCTCAAGTTCTTCTTGTTTCTTCAAATTCCTCGGACTTGGAGAAAGATTCTCCTGTCCCTATATCCTATGAAGCTCTTCCTCTACCTCCCATGATGGAGGTCCCAGAGGATACTCCTTCTGCCTCCATGATGGAGGTGGCAGAGGATGCTCCTTCTTCTCCCGTAACACCAGGGGAAGACCATCTTGGTTCGATGGTAGCCCCTCCAAGTAGTTTGGTTGCTTCCTTCGATTGGGGTCGATTCGCAGGTTATCGCCTTCCTTCTTATGTGCCCTTTGAGATCATGGTACAGGTCTCCCATCTGGTCGTACCCAACATCATTATATATCAACGTGGGTCTGTTAGTATTTTATCCTCAACTACTTGGCAAGCTTTCGGTTCGCCACCGCTTATGCATGTTAATGCAGAATTTGTTGACGTTTAACAGAAGAACTAGTCAACCGTTAAGGATCCTTCCAAAGTTGCCTGTTACTTTGGGAGGTAAAACTGTCCATATGGACGTGATGGTTGTTCCTGGCCCCTTGGATTTCAATTTACTCTTGGGACGTGACTATACTTATGTCATGGGTGCTCTTGTCTCTTCCCTCTTTCGTGTGATGTTTTTTCCACACAAAGGTCGGATCATGACCATTGATCAGCTTGTGTTCTTTGGTCCTTATATGGCAGCTAGCCCACCATCAACCCTGTCGGATCTTTATCTGTTAGTTGTGTCATCCCCACCGCATGTCAATTATGTGGCTACCTGTCCTGTACCCGTATTCAGTGATAGTGCTGTTGTACATCGTGTGCTGGGGGCAATGGGTCCAGACTTCCAAGATGTTTTCCTTCCATCAGAAGGGAAACCCTTGGAAGCTATGACTTCTTATTCATTATGATGAGGTCTTCGGAGCAAGGTTTGTTTTCTTGTGTCAAGCTCCTTTAAAAATGAAACAAGGTCTTCAGAGCAATGTTCGTTTTCTTGTGTCAAGCTCCTTAAAAAATGAAACAAGGTCTTCGGAGCAATGTTCGTTTTCTTGTGTCAAGCTCCTTAAAAAATGAAACAAGGTCTTCGGAGCATGGTTCATCTGCTTGTGTCAAGATCCTTAAACCATGAAACAAGGTCTGTCAGATCATGGTTCATCTTCTGGTGTCAAGCTCCTTAAAAAATGAAACAAGCTCATCGGAGCAAAGTTCGTTTTCTTGTGTCAAGCTCCTTAAAAAATGAAACAAGCTCTCAGCAGCACAGTTCGTTTTCTTGTGTCAAGCTCCTTAAAACATGAAACAAGGTGTCCTAAGGATACCTCTTTTAATGTGTCAACCTCGTTAAAACAATGAAACACTTTCCTGTTCAATTCGAGTCTTTGATCAGATCTCGTAAAATCCCAATCGAGTCCCTCTCAGATCTCGTGCTTTGAACCTTCACTCCATATGCCTTTCATATGGATTGAAGCTTGGGGGGCATGTGCCTCAAATTGAGTCACCATGATAGGGGCATGCTTACTTTTTCAAGCATAGTTTATTTCCATTTCAAGCTTGTGTAAAAATGAAACCGGTTTCAAGCATAGTTTATCTTTGTTTCAAGCTTATGTAAAAATGAAACCAACTTCAAGCAGAGTTTTCTGATTTCAAGCTTGTGTAAAAATGAAACCATTCCCATTTTACCTCTCGTGATTTCCATTTTATTAGCTTGTTTTGCCAGATGAGCCTTGGTTTTCTCATTCCACCGTCACTATTTGCTTGGCCGTTCATATGCCTTCACTTGGATGTTTTACCCATTCCTGAGAAACCGTTGTGATGAGTGGTCTTGTTAGCCAGCCTCTTGACCTTTATCTTGTTCTGAGTAGTTCCACCATTACCGGAACCAGTAGCTACCCTTTATACCACTCGTTCCTCCAGGAGGAGTCAATTTTCATCTCTTTTCTAACTCTCTAAAACTGAAAATATTTCCGAGTCGCTTGTCGTTTTGAGCTCGTTAAATTGGTTGCAAAGCGATATCTACCCAGTATACGTTTACCCCTTTTTCGGGCTGGGATAGATTACTTACGAAAAAGGAATACCCTAGCCTATCGCGACTAGGAGGTTCTCTTAGACATAGTTTTCTACCTTTTCGGATCTGAGGGACTATCTACGAAAAGGGACCACTGGAGTTTTCTTTTCTGTTGTCTTTTCAAACTCTCTAAACATGAAAAGACATTGAGTTCTTCCTTTGTCAGACTCGTTAAAAAATGATGACATCGGACTCCGTCGAAATGACGTTACTCGAGTTCCTCCTTCCTAGGGCTCGTTAAATGTACTAGGTTGGATTTGTCCGAAGGACAAACTTATATCGCAAGCATATGATATCCCCTTCAAGCTTGTTGCCAAAAATAATTGGGGTACTCGCCGGAAATGGTGGGGGAAAATGGAACTAGTATTATAGTCATGTCGGCAGTATGTCGCTCTTGAAAATGGCACTTGTTTGCTCTCGTGTCGGGTTGGGAACATCTCATCTCGTTATCTGCTTGCCTCCATGGGTTTGGGTAATCTCTTTTCACTGCTCATCTTCTCTTTGCCACGTCATCATGACCTCAGATCCTTTGATGTCGAATACTGCCAAATCCAATTTTGTGCCGCCGATATGTTCAAGAGAAGTTGGCCTCTGCAATTTTCAACCCCCCTCTGATTCTCTATTGATCTTGGTTCACAAACATCATGTTCCTCTGTCTCGTGTCGCTGATGTGGGAAACACTATGGCCCACCTTCGATCAAGGTCACTTCCTGTCGACTTCAGCTCATTATCCAGGAAGCTAATCTAGAGACTCCCTTCAGGTACCTTGGAGCTTGCATGCCTCAATGGCGGGTTCTTCGCATTTGACGCAAGGCTTTCATTATTGACCTTCGATCGGATGATTCTGCGGGTGTTCGACACCAGCTTACTGTTCACATTCTATGGATTTTACCTCTTGTACCTTGAGAGCCATCATCATTATTGGTGGTTTCTCTCGTGTCTGTTAACAGCTTTCATCATTGGCTAGTAATCAGACGATGTTCTTGCATGTTCGACTTCAGCTCACTTATTCGCATGCTTGGACTTGTACTCTGTTTGGGTTGAGATGGAGTGCAAGACCCTGGATCTTGTCTAATAAAATCCAGACTGCGAATTCTTTGTGGATTATCATGATTGATTACATGACTCATTTGATTGGATGGCTGCAACCATACCTGAGTCTACTTGTTGATCCTTCTTTACTGGATGGCTGCATCCATACCTTGGATCCTGGTTTTTGTACACTATATTATGGATGGCTGGGCCCATACCACATATCATGTATCAGAGATATCAGTTGTATTTATCTTCGTAGGTTTTCTGATGGCAGTGTTTTCGGTTGGGCGCGTTCTCATAAAGCATTTCACCCCTCCCTCTCTCTCGGACCTCATGCTTTAGGGGGCATCTGTTACACAGCATTTTGTCACCGTCCCTGAAATCCCTCGTCCCGCACATTGGAGGACTATTCCCATGACCTTTGAACAGTAAAATGTCCTAAAAACACCTTCATAACATCCTCTTTCATAAGGATAAACATTCTCTTGCAGAACATTTCTTCTGAAAAAACCTAAAAATAGATGTTTTAGCCTTAGCGTGACTAGCTAGTTCATCCCTCGCGCCAATGGGGGAAATCCACACTAGAGGGTGCACCACTTGGCGCTCTATCCCTGTGTTTCACTCATGCCAAGCCTATTAAGGAATTTTTTTTTTAAATAAATGGTGTAAGTTTGATTCTAACAAACTCCAGAATGAATCATCAAAAGAAGTTGAGTGGTTTGGCTCCGGATCTCCATGTATAGGAAGTGGTTTTCCACCTGTCATGGAACCTTCCTAAGAGATAGGACCTATTCCATGATTATAGGGATCCCAACTTCCCTTCCTCCATCTATAAAAGCTTGCCCTCTCCATTTCCAAGCTAGCTGAACTTGTGGGAGTAAAACTATAGCTGGGCAACTATTGAGAGCAGAGCCGAGAAGAACCCCGTAAGAGAGAGAGCTTTGTCTAGATTCCCAACAGGCTTCGTTGAGACGCGCTCCGCTGCAAGCCCTGCCGAAGGAAGATCATAGCGTTAGAGCATTTACTTTTAATCTCCCTTTTTTTCATTCTTAATATAAGAGACTTTGATTTTGGTTCCATTCATGTGTTTACTCTTTTATGAAATGCAATGAATTATATCCTCTCTGACTGATATATAGTTACATGCTTTAAGTATTACGTTGTGTGTCGTCGTTTCTCAGCATGTGTACAGGTGTCTGGATGGAGCAAACGGAAGGACTGTGATCTGTCAGGCTAGGTACAAAGAGCACCGCTTCTTCCTCGACAACAACAGCGTGGGATTTGAGGTAGGTTACTTATCGCAATCTTTGTCTTTCTTGTAACTAGGAACCAACGTCATTGCGTGATTCGATTGTTGTTAGATCCAATCTAGGGCTAGTGGGATTGCCTCTGTCCGCAGAGGAGATTTACCTCCTCAACAGGTGATGTCCGCAATGTCCACGTTAGAAGTACTTCACAGTTGTCCATCACAGTGCAAAGCTTTGTTACTTGCAATTGGTGGGGTTGATCCTACCGATTCTAGCCTTCTTGGTTTCGACCTAGAGAATTTCGTTCCACGACTTCCGCATCAGATTGTGCTCATTATTCAAGTTATTATTAATGGTCTCGACATCCATCAAGTAGTTGTGGACGAAGGTGCATCAACTTGTGTCATGCCATCTTCATGTTGGAAAGCTATTGGTTCTCCAGCCTTGAATTCATCACCAAATTCCCTAGAAGCATTTGATGGAAGAGAATCAAAACCTTTAGGTGTTCTCACTAGTTTATTGATTACTTTGAAAGGGAAGACAGTCAATGTTGAGGTCGAAGTCATTGACGTTAAACTTAATTATAATCTTCTCCTCAGTCGCAGTTGGACTCACGCCATGTTATGTGTTCCATCCACTCTCTTTCGTGTTTTGAAATTTCCACATGAAGGAAAGATTGTTACTGTTGATCAATTTCCTTTCTTCACCTCTTCTTTCGAGAACCATGTTCTATATGTGGATCAGATTCCTACTCCCTACAAGAGCGTAGGGCCAGGTCTTTTTAAAGATCCTACCCTCATGGGTATTTTTCCTCTTCCTCCACCGAATACTATTCAGATTCATATGATCTCTCGGTCTGATGACCCGTGGATTATTCCTTCCCCTAGACAGATTGATTCTTTCGGAGATTCGATGCCTTTGAGTCTGATTGAGATTGATTATTGTGAACTCATCGCTACTTTGGAATCTCTGTCCTCTGATTGTGCTCCTTTGAGCATGTCTCTTAACATTTATTCTGAATCCCCTTGGCTTAGTGATTCAGATTCACCTGATCCTTTGAAAGAAGTTTTTCCTTCCAATGAGGCTATTGTGGAAACCATGTCTCTTGAGGATATATCGTGGAATGATGGTCATCATCGTTCCTCATTTATGCCTGGCCTCGGGGGCATGTCTACTTGTCTCGAGCGTTTTTCATCTCAGGTTCCTTCTCCTCTGCTTCAATTGCCTGTTTTGACACATGATGTCTTTACGAAAGGTAACTTGAGTAACATTACACAGACGATGCCTATTGAAATTTTCATTAAACCTGGAATCTTTGAGAACATCCATATTGGGGTTACTTGTTCTTCCGATGAAGTACAAGTTTATACTAGCCTTTTCCACGAATTTCGTGATGTCTTTGCATGGTCCTACGAAGAAATGCCCGACATTGATCCTAGTATAGTGGTGCATGAAATACCTACTTACCCCGGCTCGAAACCTGTTCGCCAACGTCTTCATCCGGTGCACCCTAGAAAAGCTGCTACTATCAAGAGCGAAGTTGAAAAACTTCTTAGAGCTGGTTTTATTTATCCGATTCCTTTGACAGAATGGGTCTCTAATATTGTTCCTGTAGATAAGAAGCAGGGAAATATTCGTGTCTGTGTTGATTATCGCAATATTAATCGAGCTTGTCCTAAGGATAATTATCCTACTCCCTTTATCAATCAAATCATTGGTGACTGTGCTGGGAGTGAGATTTTTTCCCTAATGGACGATTTTTCTGGTTACAATCAGATTAACATTCTCCCGACTGATCAAAATAAGATTTCCTTTATCTTTCCTTGGGGTACTTTCGCGTATAAGAAGCTCCCTTTTGGTTTAAAGAATGTTGGGGCTACGTTTCAGTGAGCGATGTCGTATGCTTTTCACGATATTCGACACATTGTTCAACCTTACCTGGATGACCTTCCCGCTCATTCAACTAAGCGCATGGACCATCCTGACCATCTTTGTCAGATTTTTCTTCATTGTCGACATTACAGTATTCGGCTTAATGTGCACAAGTGCGTCTTCTGCATTAATTCTGGTAGACTCTTAGGGTTTATTGTATCCAAAGACGGAATTTGCCTCAATCCTCTCAAGGTTGAGGCCATTATCAATCTCCCCTCTCCCTCCTCATTACATTGGTTGTAGATTTTGCAAGGTAAGGCTAATTTTCTACGTTGTTTTATACCTAACTATGCAGAAGTGGCTAGAGGATACACGCGATTATTAAATCAGGGTGTCCCATTCTGTTGGGATGAGGTTGCTCAAAAGTCTTTTGAGGCCCTGAAAATGTTTCTTGTCAATGCTCCTCTGTTGCATCCTCCTAACTATCACCGTGATTTTTCCCTTTATTTAGCCACCGCTTTCGGCACGATTGTCATGGTTTTGGTACAAGACGATGATGATGGTAATGAGCATGTTATCTATTACTTGTCTCGTAACCTTCTCGATCCTGAGACGCGCTATTCACACGTCGAGAAGTTAGCATTAGCTGCAGTTCAATTAGTTCAGTGTTTTCGTCATTATATTATTTTGCGTACAGTGACTGTGATTTCCGATTGCAACCCCATGACTTATATATTGTCTCGACAATTGCTTGGGGGCAAATACTCAAAGTATATTGTCATCCTCCAAGAGTTCAATTTGGAATTTACTGCTGCCGAATCGAAGAAGTCATTAGCATTTGCTGGTTTGGTTTGTTCCCTCCCTTCAAACTCTCCTCCATCTCGTTCTGAGGAATACATTCCAGATGATACGCTTTTCTTGATTAGCACCCTCGATCTGTGGTACAGTGATATCATCATTTATCTCCAGACTTCTGCTTTCATATCTGAGTTGACGAAGGATGCCTGTCGATGCATCCGTCATCAGTCACAACCTTATCGTATAGTCGAGGATACCCTCTATCGTGTCGGAGTGGATTCCATTCTCCGTCAATGTTTGACCCTCGAGGAAGCTGAGAAAGTCCTCAATGATTGTCACAGTGGTGCCTGTGGTGATCACATGTCTGTTTATGCCACTACACAAAATATTCTTCGTGCTGGTTATTTCTGGCCTTCTATATTCAAAGACTGCATTGTCACAGTTCGTAAATGTCATGATTGTCAGGTTTATCAACGCAAGATGCGTGTGCCACCTGTACCTCTTCATCCTGTCATTACCATTGTTCCCTTTGCGAAGTGGGGCATTGATTTTATGATGTGTAACCCTCACTTGGCTGGGGGGCATGCTTATATTATCGTAGTCATGGACTACTTCACTAAATGGGCCGAAGCAATGCCTACACTTGCCACTGACGGTAAGACAACTGCTCAATTCATATTCAATCACATCATTGCTAGGTTTGGTGTCCCTCAAGCCATCGTTACCGATCATGGTTCCCATTTTTAGCATTACATGGTGGCCGAGTTCACTTCCAAGTTGGGTCTGTGTCACGACAGCTCAATGCCATACTATCCTCAGGCTAATGGCCAAATTGAGGCCGTGAAAAAAGTTCTTGTCACCATGCTTCAACGTACTATTGGGATCCATAAGTCCAATTGGCATCTCATGTTATTTTCAGTTCTTTGGGCATAAGAAACCTCAGTTAAGAGTGCAACCAGATTCACCCCTTTTCAGTTGGTTTATGGTCTGGAAGCTACTCTTCCGATTGAATGTGAAATACCTTCGCTCAAGTTGGCTGTTGAATTACTGCCGAACGCTTCACTGGAAGAAGAGCGTCTCCTTTATCTCGAAAGGTTAGATGAAGCCCACCGCTTTGCTACTCTGGTTATTGAAGCACAGAAAAAGCAGGTCAAAGCTCATTTTAACCAATCAGTTTCCCCTCATTCTTTTGTTGAAGGAGATCTCGTCCTCCTGTACGACCAAGCTCATGATAAGCTGGGGGCAGGTAAATTTCAACCCATGTGGCATGGGCCTTACATTGTTAAATGTGTATTGCATAATGGGGCCTATGAGCTCATTGATTATGAAGGTCATCCTTTAGAACAACCCAGAAATGGGTTGTATCTATAAAAGTATTATGCGTGAGTCATTCATGCATGATTTGTGTACATAGGTGTTTTTTTCATTTTTGTACATGTTTTGATTTGGTGTGCTTTGCGAGCATTTTCCTGCTTATTTAGGTCTTTCTTATTTGTGCATATGTCTATTACCCCTTATGTCAGTTTTGCGGATGGTGCTTCCCGCAGTACCAGGAATTTGTCTTCAGCAACCTGGGTAATCTATGATCCTGCTGGTGAGTTGATAGAAATGCAAGGTATTTTTCTAGGACAAACTACAAACAATGTCGTTGAATATAGTGTTGTCCTTGAACTATTAATCGAGGAAATCAATCTCGGCATACGTGCATTGCTTGTAAATCTAGATTCATAGCTTGTTGTTCTGCAACTCAATAGTAATTATTCAGTCAAAAATCCATACATTTTGAGATTGTATTTACGTAT
This sequence comes from Pinus albicaulis, assembly GCA_034641835.2. Lineage (NCBI taxonomy): Eukaryota > Viridiplantae > Streptophyta > Pinopsida > Pinales > Pinaceae > Pinus > Pinus albicaulis. Next base: position 49,201,745 of record CM076584.1, read on the forward strand.
TCGTTTGTTGGAAATACATTTTGATTTTATCACATATCAACATATTCCTAGATTAATGAATGCATTAACTGATACAGTGGACAACATTGTATTAGATATACATTTGCGTAATTTTTAAAATCATCATCATGTGAAAAATATCCACATAGGAAAATAGATGTATAAATATATATCACATGTTTGCATCAGTGTGCATCATACATTCAAAAAATATGTGTGTTTCTGTTACATCCTAAGACAGCATGTCTCTCAAAATATGCAGATATAAATCCTAGGTGTCTAATCGGCGTGATGTTCATGGTAGCATGTCACTGCCCGTACAAGCCACCTTAGCAAGCGATGAATACAGCTTGGCACCCCGACGATATGTCTCTGGCAAGTGCGATGAACATCGTCGAATCATGCATAATCCGGGACTCCACGTGTGATCCCCTCTAGCTTGCGCACGAGCTCCTCTTCCTCGCTTCCCTCATCATGAGGGTCGAAATCACGAGGAATTCGCCTCGCTATCAGAGACATGCCTACGGGTCTATTTGGGCCGACATCTGAAAATACATGGATATAATGTTAGAACATACATAACTAAAAAATCATATCACTCATGAAAATTAAAAAATGAGTCTTACCCAAATCTTCATCCCAATCCTCTCCCTCCGGGAGTGGGAGGTCTGGATCACCAGTAAAATTTGTACCAGAGTAGGGCCAATCCTCCACGACGATTAATTGTCGGCAGAGCCAATCAAAGAAATCCGGTCTCTAGGACATCTGTTGACCGCCCCCTGCCCTTGGCATCAAAGCCACCCAGTGGGCCATCCGTGGTTCCCTCGCTGGTGGTGTTGGGACTATGACCTCCTGACGCTGAAAATTTGGTAGTCGTTCCAGGAAGAATGATACCAGGATAGACCCATAACCAAATTGCTTCAATTTTCCCTTCTTGCATTTTGTTAGCTAGCGTTTCATGTTTATTATTATGGCCTCTGCCCAGTTGTATATGATCAGTGTCAAATAGTCTACAACAAGCAGCAATTGTGTTATTTTTGCTTCGTGCGGTGCTTGCGATCTCGCAGCTCGTGTGATAGTATGTAGCACTACTTTTAGTGCTAAGTCTGGGATAGTTTGGATATCAACTTTCCCACTTCCTGTTCCCTTCCATGCCCCTCGACATACTTTGTCCATCACCATGGACATACTCTCCATGCAAGGCCGGGTACCAGTTAGGATCGGTGTTGCTCCCCTCTGTGATAATCGTGTGATAAAATAGACATCAGAAACATCAATCTCAAGTTCCTAATCTTGAAGGATGAACTTTTCTTGGTCCTCATCCCATATGCTGATCAAATATTGTAGCAGCTCCAGTTGAGCATGGAGACACGGTGTCAAGAAGAAATTCTTCAGTCCACAATCTCAGAGAGCTTCCATGCATCTCTCATTTTCCATGGCAAGCTCGTCATCTTCGTTGTGTTCCAATTCTTTCCATTCAATCACCATTTTTCCGCTTTCTACCTGTAAACACATTCATATGAATGGTATTAGCCTTTTTGAAACTTGAATTTGTGAATGGTTTGGGTATTTCACTGATATTTTTTGGATAAAATGGTTTGCGCCATTGGCGCAATTGTTTCCCAAACAGTCGCACCAATGGGTGCGCCCTAGTGTAAAAAATTGGGCGATTGGCGCGACTCCATGCTCGAAACCTGCGCCAACCGTCATGCCCTAATTTTCATATTTCCTCCCCCAGAATTCAAAATTGGAAATTGCAGGTAGGAGGAAATAACTCAAAATGAAGGGAGAGATCTCGGATCTTACCTGGAACTGACGGATTTGAGATTGGTCTGCTGGATTGTCTGCTATCATTGCCGCAAAATCACACAGTAAAATGGGTAACTATTGCTCCACAAGAAGTAAAAAGTGAAAATTAATTATTTTTACCATTTTTGGCATTTTATAACTTTTGACAACCCTAATTATGTTTTAAGACATGTTTTTCGATTATTTTATTATATTATTTTCGAAAAATGGGTTTTACACGTATCTCGTGTGCAACAACAGGTTTTCAGGACATAATGGTGAAGTGACGAGTTAAATTTCATACTTTTTCGGACTCGGTAAAAACACGAAAAATTCACTACTGGAGTCATCTTTCAGCGCTTTTCTGACTCTCTAAAATTGAAAAGATTGTCGAGACTCTTGTCATTTCGAACTCGTTAAATGGCTGCGAAGATATATCTACCCAGTATATGTTTACCCCTTTTTTGGGCTGGGATAGATTATTTACGAAAAAAGGAATACCTTAGCCTATCGCGACTAAGAGGTTCTTTCAGATACTATTTTCTACCTTTTCGGATCTGAAAGAATATTTACGAAAAGGGCCATGATGGAGTTTTCTTTTTTGCCTTCTTTTAAAACTCTCTAAACATGAAAATATGTTGAGTTCTCCCTTTTTCAGACTCGTTAAAACCTGATGACATCGTATTTTGTTGCCATGACGTTCCTCAAGTTCCTCCTTCCTAGGGCTCGTAAAATGTACTAGGTTGGATTTGTCCGAAGGACAAACTTACAGCACAAGCATATGCTATCCCCTTCAAGCTTGTTTTAAAAAATAATTGGGGTACTCGCTAGAAATGGTGGGGGAAAATGGAACCAAGTTTTAGTTATGTTGGCAGTATGTCGCTCTTGAACATGGCACTTGTCTCCATTCGTATCAGGTTGGGGACATCTCATTTCGTCACTTTTGCCTCCATGAGTTTGGGTAATCTCTTTTGACCTCTCATCTTCTCTTTTCCACATCATCATGACCTCAGATCCTTTGATGTCAAATACTACCAAATCCAGTGTCGTGCTACTGATATGTTCAAGAGAAGTTTGCCTCTACAGTTTTCAACCTCCCTCTGATTCTCTGTTGGTCCTGTTCATCATCATATTCCTCCGTCTCATATTGATGATGTGGAAAACATTATGGCCCACCTTCAATCGGGTCACTTCCTGTCGACTTCAGCTCATTATCCAAGAATTTGATCTAGAGACTCTATTCTGGTATGTTGGAGCTTGCATGCCTTAATGGCAGGTTTTTCGCATTCGACGCAAGGTCCACATCATTGCCCTTCGGTCAAGTGATTCTACGGATGTTCAACGCCATATCACTGTACACATTTCGTGGATTGTACCGGTTGTACCTTGAGAGCCATTATCATTATTGGTGGTTTCTCTTGTACATGTTAACAACTTTCATCATTAGCTGGTAATTAGGTGATTTTCTTGCATGTTCGACTTCAGCTCATATATTCGCATGCTTGAATTTGTACTTGTTCGGGTCAAGATGGAGCATAAGACCCTGGATTTTGTCCAATAAAATCCATGTTGCAGATTTTGGTGGATTATCATGACTTATTGCATGACTCTTTTGATTGGATGGTTGCGACCATACCTGAGTCTATTTGTTGATCATTACTGCTGGATGGCTGCGTCAGTACCTCGGATCTTAGTTTTTATATATACTCTATTATGGATGGCTGCGCCCATACCACATTTTCATGTATCAGAGATATCAGTTGTATTCTTAATTTTAGGTTTTCCAACAGCGGTGTTTGGTTCGAATGCGTTCTCATAAAGCATTTCACCCCTCCCTCTACCTCGGACCTCATGATTTAGCGGGCATCTGTTACACAACATTTTTTCACTGTCCTTGCAATCCCCATCTCGCCCATTGGAGGGTCATTTACGTGATCAATAAGTAGTGTCATGCCTTTAAAAGACCATCATTATGTCCCTTTACATGAGAGTAATATTCCTTCTGTTGACAATTCCCTGAGCAAAGACTCAAAAACCCTTATTTTTGCCTTGGCGCGGGTAGACAGTTATCCCCTCGCGCCAAAGAGGAAAATTAACACTAGGCCCCGCACCAGCTGGCACTCTATCCCAATTTCCCCCCCACACCAAGTTGTTTATGGATTTAAAAAAAAAAAATAGAGGCGGAGATTCCACTCCAACCACCTCGAGGATGAGTCATTGGGAGTGGTTGAACTGAAAAACCACGGACTCCCTCCTTTGGTTTATGGTTTCCACCTCTTATGGGAACTCCCTAAAGGATAGGCCTCCCTCCGACTATTGTAGGGATCTTAACCTCCTCCTTTTCCTCTATAAAAGAAGCTATCTCTCTTAGTACAAGCTAGCTAAACTTGGAGAATTAAACATACTATGGTTGAATTGCTAGAGAAGATAGAATAAGAAGGAATTACGTTGAGGAAGCTTGAGTCCATTACGTTTGAGAGAGCTTGATTCCATGCCTTCATCTCGTCCGAATTCCCTGACGAGCATCTAAGACGCGCTTTGGCTGAACCCCGCTGGAGGAGACTGCGACGTCAAAGCATTGCTTGTAACTCTTCCTTCTATTCATTTATATACATGACTACTGTTTGGTTCCACTTTTGTGTTACGACGTTTGTTTAATGCAATATGTTTAGCCCTCTTTGACTGGATAAGAGTTATGAATGAAATGTTGTTATCTTGTATGTTGTTCTTGTTTCTTGTTCTATGTGCAGGTATCCAAGCGTAATGGCGAAAGGAGTGTGACTTGTCGAGGTAGGAGTGAGAGGCCACCACTACTACAACAACAACGACGACGTTGGATTCTAGGTAGGTCGATCTATCGTGTCCTTTTTTCATTAAATAATTAGGAAGCAACACTTTAGCATGTCCCTTTGTTTCTAGACCCACTCTAGGGCTAGAGGGATCGTCTCTGTCTGCAGAGAGTATTTATCTGCTTAACAGAAGGATAGAACTCTGAAGATGGAGTCTCAACCAGTGTCTCAGTTTCAGTCTAAGCTAATTAGTAGTTGGGTTGACCAACAGGATGATGATGATGAGGACCATAGCCCAAGGTGAGTGGAGGAAATCACTCAGTCAAATAATTCTGGTATATGGAGAGTTCAAGCCAAGTGAGCAGAGGATTTGGTTAAGGGAGATCAGAAGAGACTTGAGTCTCCCAGCATCAAGAAGCAACCACAAGATGCACAGGGTGCATGGCACTTATGACTAAAGTGGTGGACTCGCAGAGCATGGTGGGAAAGAATAGGTCTTCAAAGCAGGTTCCACAAAAGAAATCAGGGAATTTTTCTAGTTCAGAGGGAGCATTTGAAGCAATGGAGAACTTGGTAGAGTTGAAGACAAATACAGGTGGATGTTTGGTCAATTTAGTGTGTCCTAAATTGCTACATTTAATTTTTCAATCCTGGATTCGTAAGCTGACGAAGTGTGGCGCACTATATGTGCAAGATAACCTATCTCTTACTTTTTTGTCGTTTTTGGATTTTTGTGAAATTCTAAAAGACAAGTATGGAGGCAAATATTCAAGACAACAATGTCTTTCTAATGATTTTCCAAACTTCAAAAGAATTTTAAAAACACACAATGACAAAATTAATTCTTCAAAGAAAATGAAATTGCATCACTACTCTAGTCAAACAAACAATGAACTACTGATCATGAAACTCATTATTCTTGCTGCTGTTTAAACACAAAAGAAACTATGCTTAAAGAAATCCAAAAGTTGCAACAAAGTAAATCTAAATCAAATTACATCAAATTATCTTCTGATCCCTCATCATTAGTCCAGCTATGATTTTCGGAGGTAACCATAAACAACTTGAGTAACCTGATATCTAACTTGCATAAAGTAAACTAATATCAAACTACACATTCATAATTCAATCCCTCACCATCAGTCCAGCTGTGGCTTTCGGAGGTAACTGAAGATGTCATGAGAAATTTAATATATCTAACTTGCAGAAAGTAAAATAATATCAAACTATACATTCATACTTCAATCCCTCACCATCAGTCCAGCTGTGGCTTTCGGAGGTAACTGAAAATGACATGAACAATTTGATATATCTAAATCTAACTACCGAAACAAATGTGCAAGACTGAAATAAACAAAGCAGTAATGAAATTAAACAGAAACTAAGAAAAGTAAATTAGCAGCAGAACAATATTAATTCCATGTCATTAGTCAAAAAGTTATGCAAATGCCCGGGCTGCCTATTTATAACCTGAAACAAGAACACTGATCAGTTAACAATAACATAAAACATGAAATATTATGGACAGAAGCAAGATGTAAAGCATGAAAGATTATAAACAGAAATGAAGCATATATACCATGAAAGATGCAATGTATAAACACATGAATGAATTATGGTACAATGAGCTTAAAGAAATAAAACAAGAACTATACAATAATGCACAAAACCTCAGCGTGTGCAGGGGCCCTCTACACCAGCCTTGGCAACAATCTTCAAGTACGAATTACGCTTGGAAACAGAGTCTTCTTTATATTAAAATGCAGTCATAACAGAAAGGTGATATTACGGCACAGTGGCAACGTAATTACATTACAGAGCTATCTAGCAGCTAATGGAGACTAATAAAAACTAACTCCTATGCGTATGCAAACGCGTTATTTATAATTGAAGGTGATATAACTAATTTCCTAAAGTTTATGCTGATGGAGAACACGTAAACCATTACGTCCAAAGATCTAGGATCATGGCCGCGTTGAGGAGTAAATCTATGAAGAGTGGATGTTTGAATTCGGCTTATGGAGCCATGTACAGGTGTTGATTTGTCTTCCGCAATTCAGAAACGGCCATATAAATCTCCACGTGACGAGAAACAGAGTCCTGTCACCGTGGGACTCTACGGTTGACTTCCACTTGGCCACCTTTGACCACAACTTCCTTAAGTGAATTTGCTCGAGCCAATAGGACACGATCCATGTCCACATCATTTCTGACTTGCCCATGTGGCTCGTTTTTCCTGAGGACACCTGTAACATAGACTTTCACAAAATGGCTGCGGAAAGTTGCAGCAGCTGCGAAAAGTGGCAAGATTCCGCAGCTAAATGAGAAAAATCTAAATCAAACAGCAGACACAAAAATATAGTTAAAAACCATTTTAGATGCTCTTTTGAAATTAATATACAATGATATTGACAACTTGGGAGGTTCAGGTGAATGAAAAAGGTCTAGGAAGATGTATAAGAACAATGCAGATTTGAGACTCAACATACCCCCACTGTGAAGGTGTTGCATGTCCTCATGCAACCAAAATTTTGATAAGCCTTCTTCAGTTCATATGCCTTGACACTTCAGCCAGTACATCCAGCCCTCTCCTCTTCTTCCTTGGTGCTGCCAACATCCTGGGCTTCTTCATTAAGCATCTAAATTTGATATTAACTAGTGCTCTGCTTAACTTCTGGCATTTCCTTTTCAATTTCTTGTTCTTCTTCTGCCATATTCCCAGATGTAGCATGGTATTATCATGAATGATTTTGTCCAATTTGCTTTGTTCCTTCAATGTCTCATTTTCATTTTTAATGTGTTTGTTTAAAAGCTCTAGCTCAAAGACTTCCTATTTTAGTGATTGGACTAAATCATCTCGTACTGTGTGAGGCTGAATGGATGAAGTACTGGGACCTGTAGCTGCTTTTTCTAAAGATTCTATATAATCATATACTTCCTGCTACTTGGGGTCTATATCAGGTGTCATTTTTATTGGGTTGTTCCCAAAATGCCGTGAAGGAGAGTTATCTTCAAAATCTGGCTGAGAAGGGCTCACATCAACATCTTGCTGAGAATGGGATGGACTATGTTCAATGTCTGACTGAGAATGAAATGAACCAGGTTCACTAACTAACTGAGAGTGAGATGGACTATGGTCAGCTGGGGATTGTTCAGATGTTTCTTCTCCCAAATCGATGAAATGGGGTCCTTTCATTTGCGTTTTCCTCAATTTCCCCTTAAGTCTGGAACTTCTTCTCACACGTTGTGGACCACTGTCCTTTTGCTTTTGTTTTCCTTTCTCTTTCTTCTTGGCTATAGATAACTGTTCTTGAAGATGAACCAATCTCTCAGATAACACTTGATGATCTTCTTCTTTGGAAGAAGGGGTTTGATGTATAGCCTCAATACTTTTTCTCTCTTTTGGTGTTATTGGCTTTTTACCCTTAGTTTATTTCTTCTTCCTCTTTGACAGTCTCTCTTCCCTACTGGTTCTTTCAATTTCAGTAGTAGGAGTATTTTGAATTTCATCATTTGTTCTCTTTCTCCTACTCCTTCTTGATGTGTTACCTTCAGAAATTTCTTGAGTAGGAGTACTTTGAGTTTCATCATTTATTCTTTTTCTCCTACTCCTTCTAGATGTGCTACCTTCAGGAATTTCCTGAGGTTCCTCAAAGAAATTTCTAATCAAAAATTGTTCCCATGTGTCTTTCTTCTCCTTTAACTCTTTTTCAATCAAAATTTTTACAAGACCGTGGTGATATAGATGTGGTTCTACATCTCCTAAATGCTTCTAAACAGTCACAGACATTTTCTTCAAACTATTTAATAGAAAATATGGGAGATTGAGAGTTTGATTATCTAGAAAATTCATCAGCAATCTGGTATGGTACATATACATGGACCCAAAACGGCCTTCACAGGTAATGAATTTTTGAACAACTAGTAGCAAAGTAGCCCATTTCTCTTTCAGAGCATGAACAGGAATTCCTCTTTTAAAAATAGTTATGTCCATACCTTGGTTTCGTAAGATTATTCTCCAGGCTTCATCACTAATGCTTTTATTCTTAAACCAGCGTTCACCCTCTTGAGGAAGTTCTGTGGCAGATGCTATAGATGCCTCATTCACCGCAAAATTAAGGTCTCCAATCTCTACTTCCAGGCCATTGAACGACCTTGCAAATGCTTTTGTCACTTCCTTATGGTAGCCTCTGAAATTTTGGATAAACCGCAGCCACTTTGCTTTCTTCAATATATCCCTTACTTGCGGATATCCTTCCATGAATTTAGGTCCTTCTCGTTCTTCTCTTAGCAATTTACCCATCCTTCTTTCTGCTCTTCAAAAATTTGCCTGCGTGAGGGTTCAATGGAAGTAGAACGGCTGAATGCACGGAAATGAGCACAATGACTGTATGTAGATATCAGAGAGTGGGTATATAGGCTGTAGCGTAACAGAGAATGAAATGGAGTGAGGCGGAACAGAGAGGGGTTTCATGAGCACGGCAGAGATACGGCTGTGAGATTAACAGAACAATAGGAGGAGTATAACACATCCGGAAGTGTTTTGAAATTTGGTGGCTGCAAAATAAATGTGAGCAAGTTTAAACAACGGCTATGGATTTATGCGGCTGTAAGAGGCCGTAGTCAAATCAACTACGTCTCATTGTCATAGGTGGAGTATCGGAGTTTGAGTGAAGATCGGAGGTTTAATTATGGAACCGTTTGAAAATGAATGTGGGAGGATCATATGGAGATCGTGAAAGGGTTACGGAGTTTGTCAATATAATCATTGCACATAATGGATGGAGTTTATGGTTTAGAACTATATAAAAATGTGTTTTCAATGCTATTTGAAATGAATTTTACTCATACCTTGGAATCTTTGCCTTTTTCCTTGGTCTTCAATTAGTTGCTCCTCATTGATATCTTGAATGCCCCATGTCTTCATAATTGGTCCTCTCACCTGCATTTGATTTCATGGTTATGGAAATAACATCTGGCTGTACATTCTTTTGAAAACAGAGTGGTAGTCATGAATCGCTTCGTCGCGGAACTAGAGTCACCATGGAATCGACACACGATATTTGGGTGAATGAAAATGATCGGATGACAAATGACTAGATGGAAATGGTCATGAAAAAGAATTTTATTGGTGAAATGGAATGAAATAGATAAAATGAAGTGGAATGGAGTGAAATGAAGTGGAATGAAGTGGAATGGGTGATCACAAAACTTGCGAAATGAAAGAGAGATTTTTTTTTGGAAAATATAGGGTGTCAGGTGTTTCTGATTTTCACCCTACATTTTCTGTATAAGACTGCCAATCAGTGATTGGTTTTCAGGCTTATACAAATATTTTATTTTATTTTTATATATATATATATATATATATATTTTTTTTTTTAGAAAGAACAAAAGCTAGGTTGGTGGAGAAGAAGAATTCTTCTGTACCAGCCTGATTGCAGAATTTTCTTGAAACATTTTGACAAAATCCTCTTTTGAGAGTGGCTTATGATAAAATTTCAATCTGTGGCCATTCACAATAAGAGGAGTTTGAAACTCATCAATGGTCTTGATTCTTACTGCTCCATTTCTAAAGATCTTGTCAATCTCATATGGCCCAAGCCAATGAGTCTGAAATTTTCCTTGAAAATCTTTAAACTTGGAATCAAATAACAATGCCCAATCTCCTTCTTGAAACTTCTTCTCTTTGATGTATTTTTCATGCCATTTAGCTCTTTGATATTGAACTAGATCGGTTCTTAGAATTGCTTCTTGTCTGATCTCATCTAGCTCATTTAACTGCTCCATTCTATGCTTTTGGGCTTCTGATAAGTCCATCCCCAACTGAACTGCTATCTTGAAGGTCTTGACTTGGAACTCAATGGGGAGCAAGACTTCTTTCCCATAAACAACTTCATAGGGAGAATGTCCTGTTGTATTCCTCCATGTAGTTCTGTAGGCCCACAAGGCTTCTGGAAGCCTTTCTGCCCAATCTCTTCTATGTAGATGAACAGTTTTGGTGATGATACTTTCAAGAACTTTGTTTGTGGACTCCACTTGACCTTTTGCTTGTGGATGGTAAGGAGTAGATCTTCTGTGCTTGATTTTGTATTCTTCCATCAACTTCTCCACCAAATTGGATGTGAATTGGCTCCCCTGATCTGTCGCAATTTCTCTTGGAACACCAAAGCGAGTAAAAATATCCTCATAAAGAAAATGAACAACTGAATTTTCAGTAGCAGATACTAATGCTTTGGCTTCTACCCATTTAGTAACATAATCAGTACAAACCAATATATACTTATTTTGCTTAGATGGTGGATTAATAGGTCCAATGAAATCTAAAGCCCATTTTTCAAAGGGTTCAATGAGTACCTGTGTTTGCAATGGCATTTCATTTGAAAGGGTGGGTTTCCCTACTCTTTGGCAGCTGTCACACCTTTTGACATATTGTTTTGCATCTTTGAAGAGGGAAGGCCAATAATATCCTAAAGAGAGGATTTTATAGGCCGTCCTTTTGTCTGCAAAGTGTCCGCTGCATGGTTCATCATGACATGCCTTAAGAATATCAGGCATTTCATCTTCCCTGACACATCTTCTGATCACAAGATCTGGCCCTGTTTTAAACAATTCGTTAGAAATCCATGAATATTTTGAATTCTCCTGAATAATTTTTCGTTTTTCATTTTGAAATAAATGTGAAGGCAGTTTCCCTGTAACCAAATAGTTAGCAATATCTGCATACCAAGGAGTCTTAATAGTTACTGCAAACAAGTATTCATCAGGAAACTTATCCTCTACGGGAGAATCTTCTTTAGTATTCTGAATCCTAGACAAGAAATCAGCTACTGTATTTTGTTTTCCTGGTCTATCCAACACAGTAATATTGAATTCTTGCAAAAGTAAGAGCCATCTTGTCACTCTGCCATTAGTAACGGGTTTGTTCATTAAATATCTAATTGCAGAATGGTCAGTATGAATAAAAGTTTCATAGCCTGTTATGTAATGTCTAAACTTATTAATTGCATGAACAACAGCTAAAAACTCTTTTTCAGTCACAGTATAGTTCAACTCTGTGGGAGTCAAATTTTTACTGGTATAGTAAATGGCATAAGGGACTAAATCCTTTTGACCCAACACAGCTCCTAGAGCTGTATCTGAAGCATCTGTAGAAATATGGAAAGGGAGTTTCCAATTTGGTCCTCTCAAGATAGGTGCTTCAAATATTCTTGTTTTCAAAGTTTCAAAAGCTGATTGACAATCAGGATCCCATTTGAATTCACAATCTTTTGTAAGCAATTTGAAGAGTGGAGATGCTATTTTAGTGAAGTTTTCTATAAATCTTTTATAGTAACCAGTAAATCCTAGAAAACTTCTAACATCTCTTTGACAATTTGGAATAGGCAACTTGGAGATGACTTCAACTTTTGATCTATCGACCTTAATTCCATCTCCTGAAATATGATGTCCTAAAACAATCCCTTCAGTAAACATCATAAAGCATTTTTCATGGCTTAATGAAAGGTTTGTTTCTTTACATCTTGTAAGAACTTTTTCCAAATTTTCTAATGCCTCTTCAAATGAATTACCATAAACTGTAAAATCATCCATATAAACCTCTACACAATCATGGATTAGATCAGAAAAAATTCCTAGTACTGCTCTTTGGAATGTTGCGAGTGCATTACATAACCCAAAAGGAAGCACTCGGTAGGCAAAAGTTCCCCATGGACAAGTAAATGTGGTCTTATCTTGATCTTCAGGTGCTACCTGAATTTGATTATAGCCACTAAAACCATCCAAAAATGAAAAGTACTTTTTGTCTGCTAATGTATCTAATACCTGATCGATAAAGGGCAAAGGAAAGTGATCCTTCAAAGTTACTTTGTTCAATTCCATGTAATCAATGCATACCCTCCATTTACCATTCTTTTTAGGTACTATAACCAAAGGAGAAACCCATCGGCTATCTGAAATTGGATAAATGAAGTTTACATTGAGTAGTTTTGGAGCTCTTCTTTCACTATCTCCCTAAGATTTGGATTCATCCTTCTTTGAGGTTGTCTGATTGGTCTATTGTTTTCCTCAATATAGATATGATGGATGCAAGTCTTAGGATCAATACCTTTCATGTTAGTATACTCCCATGCAAATGCAGTAGAATGTTTTTGCAAGATTTTGATTAGTTCTTTTTGTTGTGACTCTTCCAAATGTTTGTTGATATTCAATTTTTTTCCTGGAAAAATCTCAATGGTAGAACTACCAAACTCTTCCATAGAGTAAAGAGACATTTGTCTTGATGATAAATATTCTATGTCAGATTCCAACTGAAATTGTGTGGGGTCATATTTTGAAGATATCTCAAAATTTTCTAATGTGTTCATAATTTGACTATCCTCACTAATTTCCGAAATGGTAAAGACATGTTGTATAATGTCCTCATCATCGACCCATTCATTGTCTCCTACTTCTGTGATTGCTTTTGCTGGAGGATACAAATTGAATTTCTTTGTCGAATTACCATTAGAAATGTACATATCCCCAGATCTACAACTAATAAAAGCATCAGTTGTGGCTAGCCAAGGTCTTCCTAAGATAAGTGGGTGTCCTCCTAGATTACTCTTGGGAGTCAAAATCATAAAATCTACCGGATATTCCCAAGAATCTAAGGAGACTGAAATATCTTCTAATACACCATCTGGTTTAATAATTGATCGATCTGCAAGTTGCAGTAAAGTAGGTGTAAAAGAAGGTTAGGAAGTTTTAGCTGGTCCATAGTCTGTCTACTCATAATGTTGATAGCAGCCCCTAAGTCAATCAATGTGTTTGGAATTTCTATCCCATTTATATCTGTCTTGACAATTGGACTTCCTGGATCTACATACTTCTGCATGGTAATTTTTCCCATCATAATATCTGCAATCTTTCCTACCAGGTGGATTCTTCTTGTGTCTTTTAGTTTCCTTCCTGGTCTTTTGAAACTCAACTCCTTTATTGTTTTTGCTAGAATAGGAATCTCTCAAATGGCTTGTAGCAAGGGAATCTTGATACAAACATTCTTCAATTCATCTAGAAAATCATAGTTAGGCAAAAAGATTTGTTTTTCCACCCCCTTGTCAATTTGTAGTTTTTCAGGAAAAGGAGGTGTAGATGAAGATGCAGGTTGCTCAACTATAGGAGTTGTGGGTATTAACTTTTCTTTTTCTTTTTGAATATTTGAGTTTTGAAGAGATTCTTCCTCAGAACCCTTATTGGCCTTAAGAGAATCCTCCTCAGAGGTATCCTGTTCTAGGTCATCTATAGAAGGTTTTTCTAAAACTCTACCAGATCTGAGTTGTACATCGTTGAGAGGAACAATCATATAGGTAGGAAATTGTTGTCCTTCTACCATGTAAGTGTTATGAGGATTTTTATTGTTAGGATTTGGCAATGGCTGAGCTGGAAGTTGATTTGTCTTTTGTTGGTATGGGAGCATGAGTTGAGGATTTGGATTTTGTTGAGAAGATTGTTGTTGTGGAAATGGCAATGAAAGTTGTGGATTTGTGTTTGGAAGTTGTGGAGCTTGTTGATTTTGAAAAGATGGAGGATATTGATAAAATTGAGCAAATCTCCCATAAGGATTTTGCATCCCTTGTACCCATGGTTGATATGGATTTTGATGTTGGGGCCAAGGTTGTTGCCAAGGATTCCAATTTGGTGGGGTTTGAAGATTCATAGGTTGTTAAACCCTTGAGTTTGTTGTCCCTGCCAACGTCTTCTTGCAACAAAACAGAGAGATTCTACTGAATTTAGGTCTTCTTGAAAAACAGCTTTGAGTCCAGGAATTGAAGGACAATCCTTGATCTCATGATTCTCTGAGCAAATCATACATGTTTCTACAACTTTTGCATCCAAGGGACATTCCCTTAAACCATGTTTCTTCCTACATTTCGGACAAAAGATGGCTAAAGCATCTGTTTCTACTTTCTACTTGTTTTGGATTTTAAGGGTGTCTAGTTGTTCACTAAGGCTCCTCAAGATATCAGTTTTGAATTCATCAAGCATATTACCAATCTCTTCCCTACTTACTGATCCAGTTGCAGATTTGTTAGCCCTAATAAGAGAAGGATCCCTAGGCCCTTTTCCTGTTTTAGATTTTCCTCTTGAGAGATGGACATATAGTTCTGTTATGTCACGAAGTGGAAGTTGAGAAATGTCTCCTTTCCCCATCATGTTTAAAATATCTATCCATTCATCTCTAATGGCTTTTAATATGAGGGCTTTCAAAGTTTCATCATCTAAGTTGCTCATCTTTGCTCTTTTTAAGTTGTATTGAAATATTTCAAGTAAATCTTCCAAATTTTCATCTTCTTTTTGCATCATTTTGAATACCTCATCCTTGTGATTGGTGGGCATACAATAATCCAAGTATCTATCCAAAAATGTTTGTTTCATATCATTCCAAGTCCTAATAGATTTGGTGGCTAATCCCATGAACCATTTCAAAGCGACTCCCTTCAATGTTGAAGGAAACAGTTTGAGTTTTTGAGAGTCTTCCATATAGTCATAGGTTCGGCACACGACTTCAAACTCAAACAGAAATGTTTCAGGATCCTCACTTCGCAATCCATAAAAGTTAGGGAGGACAGGTGGTGAGATATTTGTCATCGTTGTATGAGTTTCCTCATCAACTATAGGGAATCCAAACAAGTTGTCTCCTTCCCTATTTCTTCCATTATTTCCTTCACCATTGTTGTCTCCATTGCTTCCTCCTCCTCTACCTCTACCTCTAAATCCATCTATTATTTCCTCTGCCATGATAGTTTCTTTAGAGTCCTTAAAGTCCTCTGATTCTTCTATCAAGGGAGGATGAGAGGGAGTCTCTTCCTTTTCTAAATGAGATTTGGTAGGTGGTATAGGAGAATCCTCTAATTCAGCTGCTCCTTGAATTTCAAAAATCTTAAGGCTAGGGGTAGATGGTGGTGAATCTTGTCTATGCCTTGAAGAAGATGGAGTTGTGAAAATCGAACTCTTGGCTTTAGCTATAAACCTTCCCCTGGAATCTCTTGCTCTATGCATGTCATTTTTTATTTTTTATTTTTTTTTATTTTTAAAAAAATTGGGCTAATAATTCTCTTTATGATCTTCCAAATCACACTAGGTGCAAGAAGAGAGCATACTTAAAAAATTACTGAACCAATAACTCTCTTTTCTGATCCTCCAGATCACACTAGGTGCAAGAGGAGAGCATACTTCAAGAAGTTATCAAGTTTTCCCTTCTTTTGTTATTTTGTTTTTTTTTTTTAAGAAATTGGCTACCTAGTTACACTTCCCCGGCAACGGCGCCAAAATGTTTGGTCAATTTAGTGTGTCCTAAATTTCTAACATAAATTATCAACCAGGGATTCGTAAGCTGACGAAGTGTGGCACACTATATGTGCAAGATAACCTATCTCTTACTTTTTTTCGTTTTTGGATTTTTATGAAATTCTTAAAAACAAGTATGGAGACAAATATTCAAGACAACAATGTCTTTCTAATGATTTTCCAAACTTCGAAAGAATTTTAAAAACACACGATGACAAAATTAATTCTTCAAAGAAAGTAAAATTGCATCACTACTCTAGTCAAACAAACAATAAACTACTGATCATGAAACTCATTATTCTTGCTGCTGTTCAAACACAAAAGAAACTATGCTTAAAGAAATCCAAAAGTTGCAACAAAGTAAATCTAAATCAAATTACATCAACTTATCTTTTGATCCCTCATCATTAGTCCAGCTATGATTTTCGGAGGTAACCATAAACAACTTGAGTAACCTGATATCTAACTTGCAGAAAGTAAACTAATATCAAATCAAACTACACATTCATAATTCAATCCCTCACCATCAGTCCAGCTGTGGCTTTCGGAGGTAACTGAAGATGTCATGAGCAATTTAATATATCTAACTTGCAGAAAGTAAACTAATATAAAACTACACATTCATAATTCAATCCCTCACCATCAGTCCAGCTGTGGCTTTCGGAGGTAACTGAAGATGTCATGAGCAATTTAATATATCTAATCATCCACGGGAAACAAATATAAGGCTGAAATAACAAAGCGATGCTGAAATTAACGAAACTAAGAAAAATGCAATTAATAAATAGAACAATATTAATTCCATGTCATTAGTCAAAAAGTTATGCAAATGCCTGGGTTGCCTATTTATAACCTGAAACAAGAACACTGATCAGTTAACAATAACATAAAACATGAAAGATTATGGACAGAAGCAAAATGTAAAGCATGAAAGATTATAAACATAAATGAAGCATATATACCATGAAAGATGCAATGTATAAACACATGAATGACTTATGGCACAATGAGCTTAAAGAAATAAAACAAGTACTATACAATAATGCACAAAACCTCAGTGTGTGCAGGGGCCCTATGCACCAACCTCGGCAACAACCTTCAAATCCGAATTACGCTTGGAAACAGAGTCTTCTTATATATTAAAATGCAGTCATAATAGAAAGGTGATATTACGGCACAGTGGCAACGTAATTACATTACAGAGCTATATGGATGCTAATGGAGACTAATAGAGACTAATCTAATATGCGTATGCAAACGCATTATTTATAACAAAGGAAATATAACTAATTCCCTAAATTTTATGCTGATGGAGAACACGTAAACCATTACGTCCAAAGATCTAGGATCATGGCCGCGTTGAGGAGTAAATCTATGAAGAGTGGATGTTTGAATTCGGCTTGTGGAGCCATGTACAGGTGTTGATTTGTCTTCCGCAATTAAGAAACAGCCATATAGATCTCCACGTGACGAGAAACAGAGTCCTGTCACCGTGGGACTCTACGGTTGACTTCCACTTGGCCACCTTTGACCACAGATTCCTTAAGTGAATTTGCTCAAGCCAATAGGACACGATCCATGTCCACATCATTTCTGACTTTCCCATGTGGCTCGTTTTTCCTGAGGACACCTGTAACATAGATTTTCACAAAATGGCTGCGGAAAGTTGCAGCAGCTGCGGAAAGTGGCAAGATTCCGCAGCTAAATGAGCAAAATATAAATCAAACAGCAGACACAAAAATATAGTTAAAAACCATTTTAGATGCTCTTTTGCAATTAATATACAATGATATTGACAACTGGGAAGGTTCAGGTGAATGAAAAAGGTCTAGGAAGATGTATAAGAACAATGCAGATTTGAGACTCAACAGTGGACGAGGTTCTTCCAGGAACACCTTCCTCACTAAGAGGAAGTGTTGAAAATATTAGCGAGAAAATGGTTCCTTGATTTGTGCCTTAATCATAGGAGCCAGAACAAGTTCCTTCTTGTGCATGACTCGAGTTCCTAAAAATAAGGAGATTCCCCATAAATTAGGACAAGTTCCTATAATTTAGGAAACAATCCCTAAAAATTGGGATGAGTTAGGTGGCAGATAACTGATGTGTTGAAATTGAAGGTCGAGTTATTGATTTTCTAATGTGAGTTAATTTAGGAAAAACACAAGTGATTGAGTTTCAAGTGGTTGACTTTAAATAGGATGATTTTCATGAGCAGATAACTCATGCTAACTCAATCAATCACAATAGAATTCCTTAGTTAAAAAACTCACTAATTTTAGCCATTTGAATTTCCTTAACAAGTTTAATAATAGTTTTGATGAGCATGAGTTCGTGAGACCAAGCATTAGGAAGAACAAATTTGTGTGTGGTGCTTGTGAGAGGAAGAGTGTGCAAGAGAAGCTTGTGCACGAGTTGGTAGAGGGCAGAAAAGACCAGCAATATTGCAAGGGTTTCAAGATTAGATCAAGCAAGAAAAACAAGTGTGTCTTTTTGATTGAAAAAATTGGATTTTGTATGAAATAAATTGCTCAGTTTTTGTTATCAATAAAATTCTCATCAAGCAGAGGGTTTTTCCCAGTTAGATTCCCTAGTAAAAAAATTGTCTTGAATTGTGTGACTGTGTTTTCTTTTTGTTCCTAATTCCGTTGTAAATTGAGTAGAGAAAATTTGTGTTTGTAAGCAATTTTGTGTTTGTAAAAAAAAAAAGTGTTTTTCATATTGTTCTTATCAACATATCAGAGTTTCATAAAAATTCTACATGTTATATGACAACATTTCCCCATAGTCTAACTATAAAATAGAGTGCAATCAATTAGGAATAGACTTTAATATTTTTTTGGTTGATATTTAATTAATAAAAAATAAACATTTTATTAAAATTTATTAATAATTCATGAACACAAACATAGATAAGTATATTATTTTTTTATTAAAAAATATATTAGATTTAAAGCAGGTATAGAGTTTAATTTTTTTATTATTAATTGTAAAATGAAGAAACAATTATTTTTCAAATTTTATTAGTAATCCATAAACATAAATAGAAATTTGTTGTTTTTTATTACAAATTAATTAATTAAATATTTTTCCTTTGTAACTATTTATTATTAACATATAGTAAAATCAATTATCTTTATTATTTTTAATTATAACTCAAAACCATTTATTTAAATTTACTATTAAATCCACCTCTATTTTTTCTTTATAAAAATTTTTTTTAGTTTTTTTTATTTATTTTTTTAATAAATATTTTTATTTTATTTTATTTTAAATTAAATATATAAATTTAAATTTACTTTAAAATTCAATTTATATATATATTTTAATTTATATGTTTTTTTTAATATATTTTACCAAATTAACATAATAAAACAACATTTGTACAATTGTTATGCCAAATAAGCAAATATTTTAATGTAATGACAATACCAACCAGAGTAAATACACAACATACTAGTACAAAGACCATGCCAATAAGGAAGATATTGAATCAAGCTTCCCTACCCTCACAAAGACCAAATCCTAAAGTAACTTTCACTAAGAGTTTTACGAACTCTGATTTCATTTGGTGCAATTGTCATAACCATCATAGATTCTACAAAGTTTTATTTAGGGTGGGCTCCTTCAATGAGAAATGAGCATTTCTTTTGAATTTATTTTCGTTGAAGATATTATTTATTCAAGTGGACCGCATAACGGACTTTTCCCACTTACCATTCAATTATAGAGTGGAGTGGTCCAACACACATGAGATGACTATTAGGTGATTAACCCCATTGGAAAGAAAGTGGGAAAAAAAAATATTAGATTATTATGTTTTGTGTTGTATATATTATGAATGGAATCATTGGAAAGAAAGTGGGAAAAAAAAAGATATTGGATTATTATGTTTTGTGTTGTTTATATTATGAATAGAATTATTTTTTTAAGTTTAGTGGGTAGATTAAGTGGCTAAGTGTATTGGATTTTATGCATGAGGTTTTGAGATTGATACTTTAGTTATCATTAATGTTTTTATTAGGCTAAGCACCATAATTAGTGTGGATAGGTTTATATTAAGTATAATTTACAAAATGTGGAGAAGTGTTTTAAACTTTCTTTATGAGGAATTTTTTGAAAAAAGGAATACAAATTGGTTATAATTATTATATTTAGTTGTTGAATATAGTTCAATAATGATTGATTATCTTCTTGTTGACTTATGTACTTTTGTTGATGTGCATGTGTTAGGATTTAATGGTGGTCTTGGTGACGATTGGCATTTCTCACTCACTGTACACATGTTGCTAAGGTGTGGATTCACGTGACATTGATGTGTATGTATGTGCTTTTGTGCATTGTGAAACTTGGCGCATTTTGTGCTTTCTATGACAATTGTGTTGAGGTTTTTGGGGTATTTCTCCTTGAATTTGCCTATCAAAGCTGATGTGAGGTCATTAGGGATGCTACCCCTTAGATCTTGTGATAAGCATCATGCAGCTTGATGTTTGAGTGCAAGGATTAGCTTGGTTGAAGTAGTTTGATTTGAGAGATGGGAACTTCATAAAACATGGCATGAAGTTGTACATTAGGTACATATAACTATGCTTAAATCATGCCATGTAACCAATACATCATGAAACACTAAAGATATGGCATAACCATGGTTGTCTTTCTTAATTATAGTTAGAAGTACACATCATTATATCCCTAATTGTTAATGGAAGGAAAGTGCAAAGTGCAATGTTAGCATATGAACATGAGGTGCATGGAGGGTTGCTTGTGTTAGGCCTACAAAAATTTTAGTTGAAGATATAGTATAAATGAAGAAAAAAAAACACATACAATTAAGATGCAATGCAATAAAGGAAGTTTTCAAAAGCACATAATTAGTTCCTCTATAATTATCACTTAACCATATTTGATTATTTAAGTTAATCTTCTTAATTGAAAAACTTAATAGTTGACTTGAAAATTTAAAATGGAATAAGATAACATGATTTAGTTTGCCTAAAACATATATTAATTAAATATTAACTTACTTAACCATAATAACTTAGTGACCAATAAATATAATATTATTTTAATAATAACTAAATCAATTATATTGATAAAAAGACAATAGCAGATGCTACAATGAAAGTTACATCAATATATAATTTCAGAGAGTTTCAAAGTAGCAATTACACAATCCATAAATGATCTTACTACAAGTTGAAAACAAAGATTGATTTTGCTCTTATAAAAAATTACCTAATGCTTCATAATGCTTATACTCCATAATATATGCCCAATATTCTTATAGCCTTGAAAAAAATTATAACTAACAATGGGCATAATGGCTAGTGCCATCATCCAGACATGTACTTGCTAGTCCATTTTCCTAACTCATAATATCCATTTCCTCATCAAAATGGTACATAGTTTCCTAAATATCCTTTGGATGAGTTTGCTAAAAGTATTTGGTTTGAGGCCTTGCATTCATTACCCCTATGTTGATTGAGTGTTGAATTTGGAATAAGGTTACAATATGCTTCTAAAATTCTCAAATATTGGTTCAAATCCACTAGAGACCTCATAAATTACACTAATGCGTTGAAATTTGACATTCATTTTCATGAAATTTTGAAAATATTAAAGATTAAATACCTATTACAGTGAATGTGATCCTTGTGGCTTCTAAGGACTCTACAGATTTCTTGTAGTTTTATAGAGTCCAACAAATACCTTATATAGCTAATATCTTTTGCAAGTGGAAATAATTCACCCTACCTATGTTAGAAATGTGTTTTCATTGATGGAAAAGGTCAAGAACATGAAGGCAAAAGCAGCGTTGATTGCAAGCAGAATGAAGATCAGCTCAAAGTATGTTAAATAAAAATATGGAGAAGATGTAGAGACTTTGGAGCCAATTCTAATTCATAAGATTACTTCAAATTATTTGGGGACCCATTTAGATGGATAGAGCACTAAAATAGATTTCAAATGGCATATGGAAGTTTGAAAATGGCCCTCTTGATTAAAAATTATTGTGAGTCAAAGTTAAGAATAGCAAAAGTAAAAAGGTGCAAAGCTTAAGTTGGTAGAAGGGACAACTTGGTGTGAGTTTGGCGCTTTTTCCAAACTCAATGAAGCCTTTGGCGGAGCTGCTAAACCAAAGTTGCAGGTGAACATGGCCTACAGAATAGCAGAGGAAGAAATTCTTATTGGCCAATGGTGGAGGCCCCCATAACATGTAATCCTGACAAGAGGTAACCCTTCAAAATTTGCACACAAAGAAGCATTTGAGATGATGCAAGCTCGAGAGGAGTTAGAAACAGCGGCAGGAATTTGATTGGCAGAGTGTTTAGCAGCAGGGGTCCCCATGGGATAGCTCACCCTAGGAGGACTTCCCTGAAAGATCAAGGTGCAACGTATAAGGTTGAGGCTCGAGATGACGTAGAGTCAGGAAATGTGGTGCAAGGAAAAGCAGCGAAGAAAAGGCATGGGATCCTTAAATTTTTACGAAAAAAAATTGGTGAAAAATAAAGGCTCAGGAACCCATTTTTCCTTTGTACCTAGGACATCATGGAAAATTCAAATGATGACACGTGGCAGCATTCTACTTGCTCATGATGACCTCAGCACAAGGGACATGTGGCATGTGTTTTCAGAATTTTTAGGTGGTCAAGTGGGCCAAATTTGAGTGACACTTGTCACCACTAAGATGGCACCATGTAGTGTCAATGATGTGAGCATGAGCTCATCTAGAACATGTCACCCTAAAAGGCACTCCCCAAAAGGTTTAAAATGGGTGCAAGGTGAGGACACCTAAGATGACTAGGTGTCAAGAGTATGTGGTAGACAACTTACCCTTGTCAGACATTGATTATCTCGCAAATGTGGAGGTAGTTCCCACCATGATTCATCATCTCAGACCAGGGACCCTGGAAAGACTTGAGTTTGCACAGTAAAGGGTGCTCTGGGATGACAGAGCTCCAGGAAACTGTGGCAGTTATAGATGGAGGTGAGAACCAATAATAAATTGCCCAAGAGATGTCACCCTAGAAGTGTCATACCAGAAGAAAATTAAAATGCTCAAAGGAGAGAGAGCTTTGGGATGACTAGGCTTCGGGACAACCTACAATACAGGTCGCATAGGTTACAGTGTTGTGGACCAATAACAAAAGTGCATGGGAAACATCACCCCATAAGAATTTTCAAAGGCACACAGAGATTAAGCTGGGGGCTAAAGCACAAGCACCAATAATTGTTTGTATGCGGAGTTTGTGACTGAGCGAACGAAGGATTATAAAAGGAAATATGCTCTCAGGGCTATAGTTCAATGGGCCCAGTGGAGTAATGTTTGTAAGTGTAAAGCACTTTGGCCTATATTTGAAGGCTAACATATGAACGAGTCAATAGCGTAATTTTGGCATATTTGGGTGTTTATCCACCAAACTAGCAGCACTAAAAGTCATATAAAGAAGCATGAAGAAGTTGGAAGCTCCAATAGTGGCATGGAGGTTTGGAAGAAAATTTAGCATATTAGCAAAAATTAATGATGCGCCAAATTCAAAAAGTCTCAGCTAAAGCCTAATCAAATTCCAGAATAGAAAAATCGAGAAGTTAAGCTTAGTTTTTATAAGAGAAACAATAGCTAGAAGACTTGAAGAGAGGATTTATAAGACTTGCAGAATCAAGACAAAGGAAAAAATAAATAGTCATGCAAGCATAAGAGTGCAAGATTACTAAAGTTCAATAGCTAAAAATGTCAATCCAAATTTCTTTATAAGCATAATAAAATTTGTAAGATTGTAATTTTTGGGAGTGTGTGAGACGGATTGATGATGTTGGTGTGTATTGTTGTTTTTTTAAGTGATCAGATATTGTTGAATGTGTTTTGATGGTGGTATGGTGTTTGTGGTGTGTTTGAATAAAGAAATTTATTATTTTATGTAAGGGAAAGGCCTTCATGATTTGATTTTGAAAATTGAATGTGTTTTGATGGTGGTATGGTGTTTGTGGCGTGTTTGAATAAGAAATTTATTATTTTATGTAAGGGAAAGGCCTTCATGATTTGATTTTGAAAATTGTATGAAATATGAATCATTGAGGTTAGGAAAGTGGTAGCTTGCAAATCAGGGGTTGTAGCTCCTTCCAGTATTTGTTGGTAAAATTTAGGGTTTGGAGCTTCTTTCGATGCTAGTTGATAAACTTAGAGGTTGGAGCTCCTTTCAGTGTTATCTGATAAACTTAGAGGTTGTAGCTCATTTTCGTTGTAGTTGTTAAATCAGGTAGTTGCTTCCTTCTGGTTGTATCCAGATAACTTTGTAACAGCAAGTAGCAGCTTGCCTTTGTGAAGTAAATTGAAGAAATAGTTTGAAGAATCTATGTGTATTAATTGTGCTACTATGTTGATTCTTTTCATGCTCATATAAATTTATTGTTGAAGTATTCATTGGTGTCCTAATATATTTTACAAATGAAAAAAAAAAATCCCCACAATATTGATTCATCCCCCCTCTCATTATTGTCTTGGTTTCTAACAATTGGTATCAGAGCAAACCGGGTTACTTCATATTAGTTTAACAGTTGGAAGAAAGATCAAGGACAATGGCAAACCAAGAAGGAGTATTCACTAACAAGGCACCTATGTTCAATGGAACAAACTGGGGGTTATGGAAAGTAAGGATGAAGACCTACATTCAATCACTTGGAGTTGATGTATGGGATGCAGTAGAAGGAGAATGTCAAAAGCTTCCAGCCTTGGTGACAAGGGATAAGAAGTTGGATTTTACATGCAATGCTAAAGCTATGAATTTTTTTCTTGTTGGCCTAGCTGAATCTGAATTAGTAAAGGCCATGGACTAATCTAC
The DNA here is from genome assembly GCA_034641835.2 of Pinus albicaulis. Lineage (NCBI taxonomy): Eukaryota > Viridiplantae > Streptophyta > Pinopsida > Pinales > Pinaceae > Pinus > Pinus albicaulis. The sequence continues at coordinate 49,226,487 of CM076584.1, forward strand.
AGCAAAAACTATCTGGGAGAAGATGAGAAGTTGCTTTGAAGGTGACAATAAGGTAAAGCAAGCTAAACTTCAAGGATTTAGAATGAAATTTGATTATTTGCATGATGACGAAGATATTGCAAAATACTCTTTAAAATTTTATGAAATTGAAAACACTATAAGAGGCCTTCATGAGAATTTATAAGAGCATGTAGTAGTTCAAAATGTGTTGAGATCTCTCCCTAAGAGATTCAATTCCAAGGTTTCAGCCATTGAGGAGATGACCGAGTTGAAGACTCTCACTTTGGACCAACTACTTGGTACTCTTACTTCTTATGAGATGATAATTTATAATGGTAAGCCTACAACAAAGGATTCAACCTTCAATTAAGATAAGAATCCCAAGGAATAACATGATGATTCATGTTGTAAATCAGATGAAGATGAAGCTAAGTTCGTGAGGAAGCTTAAGAGAGGCTCAGGAAAGTAAAAGGTAAGCTACCTTTTAAATGCTTTAATTATGGAAAAGTTGGTCATTATGCTTGGCAAGAGTCTTGAAAATAAGAATAAGGAATATGATCCTAGAGAGAAGTTCAGGAAAATTAAAAAGGAAAGAAAAATGGCTAAGAAGAATAGCTTCTACACCCAAGATACCAACTCCTCTAAAATTGAAGGCAACCAATATTCTGATAAGCACGGAGATGATGAAGGTACAAAGGAATTTATGCTCGTGGAAATAGATAATATGGAATTAGAAGTTATTAATTCTAATGGTGAAGAGGCTTAAGTTGAATTAAAATGAGAATTGATCAGTTCCCTTGAGGAGATAAAGAAATAAAACCAAAAACGAATTGTTTATTAAAGACAAAATTGAAGTTATTGAACCTATGCTCCTCCAAATTGAAGAAGGAAAGAAGATTCAAGAAAATTTAAATCAACAACTCAGAGACAAAAACCAAGCGTGTGAGAGGATGGAAGGAGAAATTGTTTTGCTAAGAGAAGAACTAGAGAAGGAAAATAACTAGTTGAGTTTTAATGCAAAATTTGGAAAGGGGATTGAAAGCTTGAATGAGCTCCTTCATGCTTAAAAATTTATCAACAACGGATTAGGTCTTGGATTTGAGGCTAAGTATAGCTTAGAAGTTGATTTAAAAAGGAAAAAAGTTGATTACCATTGTACAAGTAGCCAAAAATGGTGGCAATGCAACAACAAAAGATGGGTCAACGCAACAACAAAAGGAAAAAGTTAGTGTGCAGTCTATTATGCAGCCAAATATAAATCAGCAGCAATGAAATAAAAGGAGCAATTTCACTCGGCAAGGAAAGTTCAATGTTGCAGAAGAAAATTGATATAAATAGAGAGCAGCTCAGCTAATGATCAAAAACCGATTTTCTCCCAAGTATGCAGACATTTTTCTAGGCTATTGTTTCACTTGCGCAAATTATGGACACAAAGCAGTGAATCAGGACGAGAAGAAGAAATTATCAGTTAATCAGGAAAAGGATGAGTAGACCCTGGTACAAAATTTCATTCACTCCTTTAAATAATTTGATTCAATTCTATAATTATCAAAAAAATTTCCATAGAGAAGCTAATTGCAGACTTAAAAATAAAGAGACTGAACCAATTATTGAGAAAACAAGAAAGGAATCCAAAGTTTGGAAAGAAAAAGAAAGCGCATAACAATGTAATATTGTTTTATATGCTCAGACTTAAGACATCCATTGGTATGTTGATAGTGGTTGGTCTAGGCACATGTGAGGAGACAAAAGTTAGTTTTTGACATAGAAACCAATTGAGAAAGGCAATGCAAACTTTGGAAATAATGCACCTAGTAAGATTTTTGGTAGAGTTATCAATATATCAAATGGAAAATCTAAAGCCAAGAATGTGTTGTATGTTGATGGGTTGAAGCATAATTTACTTAGTGTGTCTAAGATGTGTGACCAAGGCTATGATGTGATTTTCAAGGCTAAAAAATGACAAATCAAGTCTACAGGCACTGGAGAAATAGTAGTTGAAGTTGTGAGAATGGAAAGCAATGCATATGTCCTAAAAGAGAAGATAGAGAGATGTTGGTTTTCAAATATTGTTGAAATTTGGTTGTGGCATGGAAGACTTGCAAATTTGAATTTTTATCAGATGGTAATATTGGGATAGAAGAATGTTGTTAAATATTTTCCAAAGCTTTCAAAGCATGAGAATACTATTTGCAAATCTTGTCAGTTGAGTAAGAAAGTTCAAAAACCATTCAAGTCTAAGGAGAACTCATCAACCAAGACATTGTAGTAAGTACATATGTATTTATGTGTACCTTGAAGAACGTAGACACCCACAAGTAAATTGTATTTTATGCTTATCATTGATGATTTCAGTAGGATGATATGGATTTCATTCCTTAGGGAAAAATTAGAAGCCTTTGAGAAGTTTAAAGACTTTAAAACCATGGTTGAGAATGAAATTGATTGTAAAATCAAGAGCATAAGGTTTGATAATGGAGGTGATTTCACTTCAAAATAATTTGATGATTTTTGCAAGCAACATGGCGTCAAAAGGCATTTTACTATAGTAGAAACTCCACTTCATAATGGTGTAGCAGAGAGGGCCAATAGATCAATTAAAAAATTAGTTAGAGCCATGATGGAAGAAAGAAATGTTCAACGGATATTTTGGTTTGAATACATTCACACAACAGTGATGATTCTAAACAAAATTCATTTCATACCATATGGTGATAAGACCCCATATGAACTTTAGTATGGCATACCTGCTACAGTCAATCATTTCAAAATGTTTTTAAGAAAGTTATATATTAAAAGGAATGATGAAAAGATTGGTAAGCTTGATGCAAGGGCTGATGAAGGTATTTTTCTTGGATACTCTCAGAATAGCTAGGATTATAGATGCTTCAACAAGAATACATGAGGATAGTTGACTGCATTGATCTCAAAGTGGATGAGCACATCAAATATAAACATTATCATCCAATAAATAATAGCTCCAATGATCTAGTCAACCGTGATGAGAAGGTTGATGAGCCACCTTCAGATGAATAAAATGAAGAACCCCTCATTCCTCAATCCAAATATCCTAAGGTATGTGAAAATACATCATCCAACTAACCAAATTGTTGGTGATTTAAATACACGTGTAAACAAAAAAAAAACTGCTAAATCCCCCTACTCAAGTGCTTGTATCCTTTTTATTGATGATGGGAACAAAGGATGTTGTGCAGGCCAACCAGGATGATAATTGGTTAAAATTTATGCATGAGGAGATTGATTAGATTGATAAAAATCACACATGGAGCTTGTTTCTAGACCAAAAAACAAGAATGTAATTGGCACGAAGTGGGTCTTCAAGAATAAGTTGAATGAACGTGGTGAAGTGGTAAGAAACGAGGCAATATTAGTCTGCAAAGGTTGTTCGCAAGTTGAAGGTCTGGAATTTAATGAAACATTTGATCTTATTGCTTGATTAGAGGCTATTAGAATTTTTTTGCATTTTCTTGTTTTAATAAATTCAATATATATCATATGGATGTCAAGTTTACTTTCTTGAATGGATAATTATAGGAAGAAGTTTACATAGAGAATCCAAATGGTTTTCAGCTATCATATTAGCCTAATTATTTTTTCAAGCTTAAGAAGGCCTTGTATGGTCTCAAGAAAGCCCCATGAGCTCAGCATTCCAAGTTGGACAGATATTTTCTCAAGTGTGGTTTTAAAAGAGGCAAAGTTGATAGTAATTTATATGTGAAAGCTAATGATGGAAATTGTTAATAGTGTTAGTCTATGTTGATGATATTATATTTTCCAGTGATTCATATCAACTAACATGCTAGTTTGAAGCTGATATGAAGGCTGAATTTGAGATGTCTATGCTTGGAGAACTTTCTTATTTCCTTGGTTTTCAAATTGCATCATCTTCCAAAGGAATTTTTATCTCACAAAGAAATTATCTCAAGGAAGTATTGAAGAAATTTTCCATGGAGGAGTGTTCTTTGGTATGAAACCTAATGGTTGCAGGATGCAAGCTGATTAAGGTTGATGAATCACCAGAAGTTGATCAAACTTTATAAATAACTATTATTGGAAACCTCCTTTATTTGACAACCTCAAGACCAAACATCATGCAAGTTGTTGGTATTTTTGGAAGATTTCAAGAAACCCCTAGACAAAGACATAGTGTAGCAACCAAGATGATTCTCATATATCTTAGAGCCACAATGGACTATGGAATACGGTACCCTAGGGGTTAAAAAAAACACTAATTGTTTTTACTGGTGTTGATTGGGCAGGTGATATAGATGATCGGAAAAGCACTAGTGGTGGTGCTTTCTTTCTTGGTGAATGTCTTGTTTCACGATTGAGAAAGAAGAAAGCTCCAATATCTCTATCTATTGTTGAAGTGGAATATATAGTAGCAACTTCTTGTTGCACACAGCTCTTATGGATGAATCAAACTTTGCAATAAGTACAAGTGTTTTATGATAAACCTTTTCCTATCATCTGTGATAATAAAATTGTGATAAACATGTCAAAGAATCATGTTTTTCACTAAAAAACAAAGCATATTCCAATCAAGTACCACTTCTTAAGAGATAAAATTGCAAATCAAATTTTCAAGTTGGAGTATGTACCTACAAAATGTTGAAAATTGTAACTAGGATCGGTCTTCATATTGACTATGTAATTATGAATTATGTAAAGAAGAATACAAAGATAATAAATGAATTTTGTTGTACTTGCTTCATGGGTTTCATGAGCAAGATTTTATTATAGGTCAATAAACTTCTTCTTGATGTCTATAGGGGTTTGTCTTCGAGTATAATTAAGAGTCATGATTATGAAGTGTATAGTCTAAAGAATGTCTCCAAGACCTTATGGAAGAATGGCACATAACAGCCCTCTAGGCTGCCCACATTAAACATTGCAAATAAGGCTCAAAGCTTCACTCTCAACGCTAGAAAATATGCTCTTAAATTCGGCCCTCAAACAACAAGAAAAGTTGGCCCTCAAGCAAATGTATGGTCGGCCTAAAAGACAGTGAAACTGTGCCCAATATATACCCTGTTCTGCGGATTTCTTGAGACAAAAAAAATTGTGGATTTTCTCTGTGATTTCCGCATTCAATAGTGCAGATTTTCTCTGTGATTTACACAGTCAACAGTGCAGATTTTCTCTATGATTTCCACAATCAATAGTGCAAATTTTCTTTGTGATTTCCACAGTCAACAGTGCATATTTTAGGAAGTCAACAGTGCAAATTTCAGAGGTCAACAATATGGATTAAAGGAGTGAAAAATTTGGATTACAGAAGTGATGAAGTGCAGATTTCAGAGGTGAAAAAGTGTTGATCTCAAAGGTTAATAAGGTTGCGGAATTATCTGTAATTTCCACAGAGAAAAGTGAGGATTTCCTGAAGTAAGAAAGTGTAATATTCCTAACGTCTATAAGTGCGGATTGTACAAAGGATATAAGTGCAGTTATCTGAGGTCTTGTACAGGGTTAAGCAAAGCACAGAACCTAAAACTTAAGCGAAGTTGAATGTAGTGTACAAGGTAAAAAATTATGCAAGGTGAAGAAGATACAGTATCCAATAGTTGACAAAGTAATAAGAAGTGAAAATTAGAGACCAAGATCTCTAGTACTAGTACAGGTCAGTGCAGATTGGAGCAGAAGAGAAGGATAAGTGTTGGAGGCACTCAAAGAAGTGAAGACAAGGTCTTAGAGGCATTCATAGGTCAAGGGTCTAAGTCTAGGTCATATTATTTGTCATTTGAAGATCTATAAGAAGAATTTCTCGTGGGTTTTCCACTCCAAGAGGGAGACATTTTGCCCTAGCTCGAAGAGCCTAACTTTGTGTCTTTTGTATTTTGGTAATTAACTTTATGAAAGACTAAATAAGCTAAGCAAGAGAAGACATAACTAAATCAAGTAAGCTCACAAGTAACTATCAAGAAGAGAATTTGAATTAATCTTCGACCCTCCAAATTATCAACATGGAATCAGAGCTAGGGTTTTGAACACAAGGGATACTTGTCAAGAAGACGCTCCAGGAAGCGAAGATTGAAGTTTACATTGCAAATTCAAATTAGTTTACAAGGAAGATTCTCAAGCTATCTTATTCAAAGGATCAACTCATTCAAGAAAATAATCTTTTCCATCAAAGATTTACATTCAAGACATTGTTGGAAGAAACATCATATTTTGAAGATATCCTTCATCATCAAGGAAGCTTCAAGTCACTCTACTCAAGTAAGTATCTATGACCTTACTTAAATTTTTCAAGATGATTTATTGTAAAGAGGGCAACAAGCTGGTTGGGTCATCAAAATTTAGTGCATGGAAGAAGAGGATAGATTTGAATTTAATCAAAGACGAATTTATGGAATACATCGAAGGATCTACAATTCCACCACCAAAACAAGATGCTTAAGCTCATGCCAAGTACATGAAGGGAGAAATCAGAGCCCAAATGATTCTCATAGAATCCATTAAGGACTCACTCATTCCCTATGTATCAAAACTAAAGTCTTCTAAAGAAATATATGAGAAACTGGTGGAGCTATTCTATGTGAGTACTACAGGAGAAGCAATCTCTTTGAGACAAGAAATATACAAAATGAAATTGTCAAGAGAAGAAGGAATCACTTCATACTTTGTGAGGATTTATGAAATAAGAGATCAACTGTAGGAACTGGGAGAAGTAATGCCAGACACTGAGATGACTACATTGGTGCTAAATGCTCTACCAGAAGAATGGGGAAACTTCACTTCAAGTTTAAATGGGAAGAAAGAAGCCACATAATTCCATGATTTATGGTCTCTATGTAAAATTGAATAAACAAGATTGAAAGCCAAATCTGATACAGGATCAAGTGAAGGGAATCAAGCTTTTGCAGCCATAACCAGGAAGAAAGGAAGATTCAGAAAATTTGGTCCTCAAAATAAAAGAAGAAATATGGACAAAGTACGATGTTTTGGATGCAATGAATTTGGGAATTATAAAAGAGATTGTCCTAAATCTATAAAGGACAAGAGAAAAGGGGAAGAAGCCCATATCTCAGAATGAGGGAAGAACCTGATGCAAAGAAATCTAAGAAAGAAGAAGCAAGGGATCTCTATTACGATTGAGATCATCTTCCTCTTTAAGTGATTTCATTTGTTTATAAAATAGTATGATAGGAAGCAATGTATATTGATAGAATCATTATAGAAGCATGGTAGGATCTCTTGGTGAAACAGATCTGGGAAAACCTCACTGATAACAATTATGATGAAAGACAATCATCAAGATCAAGCGTCATCATGGAAATAGGTGCTGACAGTTTCTAATGGAATTTTTTTATGAATTCACAAGTTAGAAAGAAAGCGGAATGGTTTCATCAAGAATTCTATGCTACAAAAATTCTGGGATGTGATGACATATTGATGAAGCAGGCCATGGGAATGAAGCTTCTCATTCTAGAAAAACTGCTACAATATGACTCAAAGGAAAAAGGTATAAGGTGTATATATATTTATATGCTGACATTGGATGTTGTGAATTCATGTCATATGGTTGCTGGTAATGGACTTCAATATTTAGAATTATAATCTATGGAGGAGGATCTCTCGATGCACTGACAGATGAAATCAACATAATATATCCTTATATGGAATATGAGGTGGTTGTATATGAACAAGGAACTGGAAATTTTAATTTCTTGGGAATGAAAATGTGCAAAAGGGAAGAGATCATGAAGTGCAACCATGTCAAGAGGCAGGTATCATCCGGAAGCCAAGAAGATGTGACTGGAATGTCTCCTGGAAGATATGTAGACTCTGATAGAAGTCTAGTAAAGAAGAAGACCCTTGACAAGACATATCACGAGGAGATGAGTCAATCTGAATAAGGATTTCGATGCCTACAAGAAGATGTCATGGTGAAAGATCATCACTGAGGTAACTTTTGTTTTTAAAATTTCATACGTATATGTTTATCTAGATGAATTTGTGCAGGGTTGCTAATCATGTGAAAGGATGTAAAAATCCTTGGAGATGATTCGAAATAAAGCAACATGGCATAATAGGTGGACTAGATAAGAAAGACAGATAAATCACTTTCTAGTAGATGACATGACTCATGAATGAAAGTGATGGATGATCTATTCCCTATGGAGCTAAATTGTAAGATTCCTCAATATCAAAATCCATGATATCGAGGGGAGGAATTCTTCATGAGAAGTTGGGTGTCTCACCATTGCTGATGCAAGTCCCTGATGAAGAGGGAGCTTGGTGATCAGTTTCTTACTTGGAAGAAACTGGGTAATTCCTAAGAATGAGATTAGGTACATTCCTTATACAGGATTGAGTACATTCCCTTGTGGAATATGTCCTCCCTGGTTGAAAGGAAGAGATAGACACATCATTCTGGTCTTCACTTGGAAAAAAGAATGGAGGATTGGGTAATCATCTAGCATTCAATACTCTTTGAGAATGCATTAGGGCATTCAATATAAGAGTAGTCGGGGACCGATATTCTTAGAGGGCTAGCTACCCAAGAGAAGAATAGTCCAAGAAGGTCATACTTTTGGAACACCCGGGTGGAGTATGTAGCTTGGAGAGACAATGACTATGGTGTTTATAAGTCATGTGTCTCGCCAGCATTGTAGCCCATTGTCTCATTGAGAGATGGGGTTGTTAGTCAAGGCCTTGCACTAGGTCAATGTTGGTTGATATGACGCTATACAGATGTGATTCCCAATTTGATTCTTCTTATTAGATCCTTCAATTTGAAAGTGATCATGTACCTGTATGAATACCTCCCTAGTTAAGAGGGAGTTTTGAAAATTGTAACTAGGATCGGTCTTCATATTGACTATGTAATTATGAATTATGTAAAGAAGAAGAAAAAGATAATAAATGTATTTTGTTGTACTTGCTTCATGGGTTTCATGAGTAAGATTTTATTATAGGTCAATAGACTTCTTCTTGATGTCTATAGGGGTTTATCTTTGAGTATAATTAAGAGTCGTGATTATGAAGTGTCTAGTCTAAAGAATGTCTCCAAGACCTTATGGAAGAATGGAACATAATAGCCCTCTAGACTGCCCACATTAAACGCTGAAAATAAGGCTCAAAGCTTCACTCTCAACGCTGGAAAATATGTTCTTAAAGTTGGCCCTCAAACAGCAAGAAAATTCAGCCCTCAAGCAAATGCATGGTCAGCCTAAAAGACAGTGAAACTGTGCCCAATATATACCCTGTTCTGCGGATTTCCTGAGATAGAAAAAATTGCAGATTTTCTCTGTGATTTCCACATTCAACAGTGTGGATTTTCTTTGTGATTTACACAGTCAACAGTGCAGATTTTCTCTGTGATTTCCACAGTCAACAGTGCGAATTTTCTCTGTGATTTCCATAGTCAACAGTGCAGATTTCACGAAGTCAACAGTGTGGATTTCAGAGGTCAACAGTACGGATTACAGAAGTAAAAAATAAGGATTACAGAAGTGATGAAGTGCGGATTTCAGAGGTAAACAAGTTCTGATCTCAAAGGTTAATAATGTTGCAGAATTATCTGTAATTTCCACAGAGAAAATTGAGGATTTCCTGAAGTAAGAAAGTGCAATATTCCTAACGTCTATAAGTGCGAATTGTACAGAGGATATAAGTGCAGTTATTTGAGGTCTTGTACAGGGTTAAGAAAAGCACAAAACCTGAAACTTAAGCGAAGTTGAAGGTAGCGTACAAGGTACAAAAGTATGCAAGGTGAAGAAGATTCAGTCTCCAATAGTTGACAAAGTAATAAGAAGTGAAAATTAGAGACCGAGATCTCTAGTACTAGTACAGGTAAGTGCAAATTGGAGCAGAAGAGAAGGATAAGTGTTGGAGGCACTCAAAGAAGTAAAGACAAGGTCTTGGAGGCATTCATAGGTCAAGGGTCTAAGTCTAGGTCATGGTATTTTTCATTTGAAGATCTATAAGAAGAATTTCTCGTGGGTTTTCCACTCCAAGAGGGAGAGATTTTGCCCTGGCTCGAAGAGCCTAACTTTGTGTCTTTTGTATTTTGGTAATTCTCAACACAAAAGAGAAGGTAGTTGATATATTCACCAAACCTCTCCTAAGAGGTCAATTTGAGTACTTAAGGTAGAGATGGGGAGTAGTTCCTCTTGCCTTCCTTCACTATATCTTCCTTAAGAGGAAGAAAGATAGCCATCAAGCCCTCAACACATCGAATCATATCAAATTGAGATATACAAGACCCAAGACCAAGACCAATACTACCACAAATACCAAAATCAGCCCTACTCCAAGCCATCTCCAACAAGTCATAGTCAACAAAAGTCAATGAAAGTCAAATCTCTAAATTCTGGTCAATCCCTTAAATTCCAGTCCCTGAAATTTTGGCCTTGTAATAGCCTCAGAAAACTGTAAAAGAACTCGCATGTGTGATCATAATTAGGGAAAAATTCAATTAATCTTCTCTCTCCTTTGAGGTCCTTCTCTCTCCTTTGACTTGTTTGGTTTTTCTTCTTGTCTTGGCACAAATATCAATGTACATGAGTGACTAATCAATGAGTTCAAACTTCCTTGTATTTATACATGTCTAGGAGGTCAAAAAGCTACCCCTAGGGCCGACTTGTCCAAGGAGGGACAACTTGGTTTGTGGAGAACATTTTGACTCCTTGACTCAATACAAAAAAGAAAAACATTTTCTTACAAGAATTTCAAATAGGGCTTTTACTCGTAATAAATTTTATTTTGACTCAATATACCCTATAATAATGAAGAACGTGCTTTGACTAGAAATAAAATAATAATAATAATAAATATAATAAATACATTAATAGTACATTTGAATTATATTATGAAGACTGACACTAGTTAGATTTTCAACACTCCCTCTTAACTAGGGAGGTATTCATAATGGCACAGCAAGATACTCTCAAATTGAAATATTCTCATAAGAAGGGATTTCGATTGATAAGCATAAACATAACCAACATTTTCAAACATAGCATTGCCTTGAATAACAAGCTCTATCTCTCCACTAGATTAGAGCATAATTTTGGGAGGCACAAATTTGGACACCCACTGCCTCTCAAGTACATACCCCATCTGGATGTTCACCGGGTTTGTCCTCACAGGACTATCCTTATCTTGGATACCCATCCTGAAATAATATTAGTCCTCGGGAATATTATTATCTTGATTAAAATCCTCAAATAATATTCGTCCCAGATGCTTATCCAATCCATAATTCTCCCTACCAGTCCCTTCACTAGGCTTATGGTTGTTACTCCTAACCATAGTTCATGACACATGGAGAATACAGTTTCCACCCTTACTCCCTCTCAACCACGGAGGAGATCCTCGCTCCCTCTCAAACAAGGAGAAACAACCACAAGCCTAAGCTTATCTAAAAAATACCCATCAAGGCATCAGTTATTTGTTCTTCCATGGAGATTTATTGTACCTTCTTAGTGGCTCCTATCTGCATCATGTCATAACGAGCTTCGACCTTCCTGGTTCTTTGGAAATCTTCATGTAGCTGTGAATTCAACATGTTATCAAGTATTTTCATCAAACATATTATGGAGCCAAAATTATCCACAGTTTATTGCACAAGCATTCGCATGTTCTTCCAATCAATAGTAATATTTATGTTGACATCAGTAATGTCAACCCAATCAATGTGTTCTTGGATTGAACTAATCAGTTGCTGGTATAACGATATCATAACTCTTCGACTTCTTTCCAAAGTGTCTTGTTATTGATTTTTCATCTAAAATTATCTATATTTTCTGCCAAATTTCAAGTAGTATTGTGTCTATACAGGATCTATCATCTTCGTCTTTCTAGCTAAGGTAGGTAAACTTCTTCCCTTTTTATTAAATCTTGGTTTCATGCTACCATCTAATTGACTTGTTTTGATGCATGCTTCACGCTATTTTTTTCTTGTCTTCGTGATTTTATATATTCTTCCAATTATTCCATCTAATAATCAAACTTAGGTAGATCTTGTCTTGACCTACAACCTTGTTAGAAGACTATGAAAGAACAAAAGGCAATGTGCATAGGAAAAATAGAAACTGTAATAATTAAAGAAAATAGGTATAGAATACTTGTCCTTTTGAGGAGAATCAACTCCCTCTTAATCTTGCACCTTTTCATCATCTTGTCCTCACAACGGCATGATGTTATTCCTTTCAATCTCAAGAGCTAGGTTTTCTTTTTACAATGAAAATTGTTAGTTAGGGTTTCTATTCCTAGGGTTTTCTAAATCAAACCTTTGCTAAGGTTTTCAAACCCTAGATGCTTCATGTTCCAAAGTATTAAAGTTCTTTCATTCAAGAATTGAAAATTCTACAAGAATAATAGAGAGTTAGTTGCAAAACCATAGAGATGCCATTAACAAGCTATCTATATAATATTTCATTTCTTGATCATAAATACCTTGATTTCTTATGCAAGGAAAGAGTATACAAAAACCCTTCTCTAACACAACTTTATCTTTCAAGAGAGAAACGTATCCATGACCTACAAGATTAAATTATATGTAATAAAATTAGCATAGGTCATTGGTTGCAAAGAATATATGTACCACTTTTAACATTACTTGTCCATCCATGCAAATATTTGATCCTTTTACCTTCTCTTTGACATGTATCATTTTCTTTCAACAGAGGTACTACAGGTCAGACTTCAATGAATCATTTTTTGTTGATGTAAGAATACTTCATGTATTTGAATCACAAGGGTAAGCTTCAAATGTCATGGCACATTTTATCCATATATCTCCCAACATCTCGATCTAGGATACGAACCAAGGAAATTCCTTTAGGCTGCTATCTTTGATAGGTCGGCTTTATTGATGTAGTAGGTCTTTCTTTTATGTATTGGAAGGGAGATAACATATTTTCTTATCATACTTTTTCTTGAAATATTTTATGAAAGAGATACAAATTCCTTAGATGCTTTACCATAGTTATTCCACGTATTTTCAATCCCTTCCACCATACCATAGACAAAGTGATCTTCCAATCAAAGAAAAATGTTATAGATCTGTCATTCGTGAAGATTTGTAACGAGGTCAACTTTAGCATCAAATTTTTTTGTGAGTCTTATAATATCAATAACAAACTTATATTCTTGTATTGAACCTTCATATCAGACCTCAGGACTTCTCACAACTTTTTTTCTTGTACCAAACATTCAGATCGGACCTCGGGACTTTTCACTAATATTATTGGCACCCTCCTTTATTCAACAGCCTCAAGATCAGACATCATGCAAGAAATTGGTATCGTTGGAAGATTTCAAGGAGAACCTATACAAATCCATCTTCTAGAATCCAAGATGATTCTTAGATATCTTAGAGCCACAATGGACTATGGACTATGGTACCCCAGAGGTAAAAAAAATTCACTAACTACTTTTATTGATGTTGATTGGGTAGGTTATATAGATGAATGGAAAAGCACTAGTGGTGGTGCTTTCTTTCTTGGTGAATTTCTTGTTTCATGGTTGAGCAAGAAGAAAGATCCAATCTCTCTATATATTGCTGAAGTGGAATATATAGTAGCAGCTTCTTGTAATTTCACTCAACTCTTATGGATGAAGCAAAATTTTCAATATGTACAAGTGTTTTATGGTCAACCTATTCCAATCATTTGTGATAATACAAGTGCGATTAGCATGTAAAAGAATCATGTTTTTCACTTAAAAACAAAGCATGTTCCAATCAAGTACCATTTCTGAAGAGAGAAAGTTGAAATCGGATTGTCAAGTCGGATTATGTACCTACAAAAGAGAAGGTAGTTGATATATTCACCAAACCTCTCCTAAGAGATCAATTTGAGTACTTAAGGCAGACATGGGGAGTATTTCATCTTACCTTCCTTCACTATATCTTCCTTAAGAGGAAGAAATATAACCAACAAGCACTCGACACATCAAGATAAAATTTTCTAGTTCCACATGATCAACAAGATAGGGGGATATTTTCAGCAAGGGGAGCATGTTGGTATCTTTTCCATTCATGTCAAAGGGGAATAAGAAACCTCAAACAAAAGAATTAAGGAGCATAACATCAAAAAAATGAGGAGAAGAACCTAAAAAAAAATCAAGGGGGAGAGGAAACACCACACCAAAGAAACAATACACAAAGGGGAAGTGCATCAAAGGAGGAGAAAAATACAAAAGAGGAGAAGACAAAGAAGAATATGAAGTAAAATTTTGTTTTTATTGTGTTGTTTCTTTTTATCATAGTGTTGCCATCAATTCCAAAGGGGGAGAATGTTAAAAATGTGTTGTCATTGGTGGAAAAGGTCAAAAAGATGAAGGAAAAAGAAGAGATGATTCCAAGTAGAATGAAGATCAGCTCAAAGTATGTTAAAGGAAAATATGGAGAAGGTGTAGAGGCTTTGGAGCCAATTCCAATTCACAATATCACTTCAAAAGCTTTGGGAACCCGTTTATATGGATAGACATAAAAAATAGATTTTGAGTGGTATATGGCAGTTCAAAAATGGCCCTCTATATCAAAAGTTATTTCCAGTCAAAGTTAATAATCTCAAAAGTCAAAAGGTGCAAATTTTAAGTTGGTAGAAGGGACAACTTGGTGCAAGTTTGGCACTTTTTCTAAACTCAACAATGTTGAGAAATCAAGATGCTTGTAGATTAAGGTATATTTCTCTTAACTTGATAATTACTAGTGAATATTTATTGGCTTCTTATTAAATTTATATTCTCTTCATCAAAAAATTATCAAAATATACAAAAGATGATCACAAGAGACAAAGAACACAAGAAATTAGGCTCCAAGTCAGGGAAAAACCCCACAAGGGGGGAAACCCAAGAAATCCTCTTCTTATAAAATCATATCAAAGTGAGATATCCAAGACCCAAGAACAAGATCAAGACTACCACAAAGACCCAAATCAACCCTCCTCCAAGCCATCTCCAGCAATTCATAGTCAACAAAAGTCAACGCTAGTCAAATCTCTAAATTCCTATCAATCCCTGAAATTCCTGTCCCTGAAATTTCGGCCTTGTAACAGCCTCAGAAAATTGTAAAAGAACTCGCATGTGTGAACATAATTAGGGCATAATTCAATTAAGCTTCTCTCTCCTTTGACCTCCTTTGACTTCTTTGGTTTTTCTTCTTGTCTTGGCACAAATATTGATGTACATGAGTGAGTGATCAATGAGGTCGAATTGTATTGTATGTATACATGTCTAGGAGGTAGAAAATTTGTCCCTAGGGCCGATTTATTAAAGGAGGGCCAACTTCGTTTGTGGAGAAAATTTTGACTCCTTGACTCAATACAAAAAAAAAAAAAAAAAATCATTGTCTTACAAGAATTCCAAATGGGACTTTGACTCATTATAAATTTTTCTTTGACTCAATTGACCCTATAAGCATGAATAACATGCTTTGACTAGAAATAAAAGAATAATAATGAATATAATAAATAAATCAATACTACATTTGAATTACATTATGAAGACTAAAATTAGTTAAATTTTCAACACTCCCTCTTAATTGGGGAGGTATTCATAATGACACAAAAGGATACTCTCAAATTGAAATATTCTCATAAGAAGGGATTTCGATTGATAAACATCAACATAACCAACATTGTTAAACATAACAAGGCCTTGGCTAACAAGATCTATCTCTCCACTAGATTAGAGCATAATGTTGGGAGGTACAAATTTGGACACCCATCACCTCTCAAGTACGTACCCCATATGAATATTCACCACATATGTCCCGACAAGACTATTCTTATCTTGGATATCCATCCTCAAAGAATATCGGTCCTCGGGACTATTCTTATATTTATTCAAATCCTCAAATAATATTGGTCCCAGATGCTTATCCAATCCACCATTCTCCCTACTAGTGCCTTCACTTGGCTTACCCTTGTTACTCCTAACCATAGTGCATGACACATGGAGAATACAATGTCCACCCTTACTACCTCTCAAATAGGGAGGAGATCCTCACTCCCTCTCAAACAAGGAGAAACAACCACAATCCTAAGCATATCTAAAAAATAACCATCAAGGTATGGGCCACTTGTTCTTCCGTGGAGATTTGTTGTAACTTCTTAAAAAATCCTATCTACATCATGTCATAATGAGCTTCGACCTTCCTGGTTCTCTGGAAATCTTCATGTAGCTTTGAATTCAACATGTCATCAAGTATCTTCATAAAACACCTTATGGAGTCAAACTTCTCTAAAGTTGATTGCACAAACCTTCAAATGTTCTTCCAATCAATAGTAATATCTATATAAACATCAATATCGTCAACCCAATCAATGTGTTCTTAGATCGAACTAATCAACTTCTAGTATAACGATATCATAATTCTTCAACTTCTTGCCAAATGGTCTTGTTATTGATATGTCATCTAAAATTCTTTGTATTTTCTGCCAAACTTCAAGAAGTATTGTATCGATATAGGATATAACATCTTCCTCTTTCTATCTAAGGAGGTAAACTTCTTCCCCTTTTATTAAATATCGCTTTCATGCTACCATGTAACTGACTTATTTTGATGCATACTTCACACTATTTCTTCTTGGCTTTGTGTTTTTCTATGTTCTTCCAATTCTTCCATCTAATAGTCAAACTTAGATAGATCTTGTCTTAACCTAAAACCTTGTTAGAAGACTATGAAAGAATAAAAGGCAATGTGCATAGACAAAATAACAACAGTAATAATTAAATAAAATAGGTATAGAATACCTATCCTTTTGAAGAGAATCAACTCCCTCTTAATCTTGGACCTTTTCATCAACCTTGTCCTCGCATCAGCATGATGTCATTCCTGTCAATCTCAAGATCTAGGTTTTCTTTTTACAAAAAAAATAGATATTTAGGGTTTCTATTGCTAGTTTTTTCTAACTCAAACCTTTGCTAAGGTTTTCAAACCTTAGATGCTTAATGTTCCAAAGTATTTAATATTTGTCATTCAAGAATTGAAAATCCTACAAGCATACTAGAGAGTTAGTTGCAAAACCATAGAGATGTCATTGGCAAGGCATTTATATAATATTTCATTTCTAATCATAAAGACCTTGATTTCTTATGCAAGGAAAGAGTCTACACAAACCCTTCTTTAATACAACTTTATCTTTCAAGAGAGAAACTTATTCATGACCTGAAAGACGAAATTATATATAATAAAGTTAGCATAAGTCATTAGTTGCAAAGAATATATGTACCGCTTTTAACATTACTTGTCCATTCATGGAAAGATCTGATCCTTTGGCCTTCTCTTTGACATGTGTCTTTTTCTTCCAACGGAGGTGCTACAGATGAGACTTCAATGAATCAATTTTTGTTGATGTAAGAGTGCTTCATGTATTGGTATGAAAAGGATAAGCTTCAAATGTCATGACACAGTTATTCCATAGATCTCCCAACATCTCGATCTAGAATACGAACCAAGGAAATTCCTTTAGGCTGCTAGCTTTGATAGGTCGGCTTTATTGATGTAGTAGGTCTTTCTTTTATGTATTGGAAAGGAGGTAACATAGTTACTTCTCATACTTGTGCTTCACATATTTTATCATAGAGATACAAATTCCTTCAGATGTTTTATCATAGTTCTTCTACATAGTTTCAATCCCTTCCACCATGCCATAGACAAAGTAATCTTCCAATCAAAGCAAAATGTTATAGTTTTTTCCTCCATGAAGATTTGTAACGAGGTCAACTTTAGCATAATTTTTTTTTGTGAGTCTTAGAATCTTAATGAAAAACTTATGTTGTTGTACTGAACCTTCATATTCGACCTCAGGACTTTGCACAACTTATGTTCTTGTACCAAACCTTCATATCAGACCTTAGGAATTTGCACTAATAAAAGTATTTTGGATCACACAGTGATGAAATTTTTTTTCCCTTGTATATAGTGCCTCTGAGCATTATTCATTATTTGAGTAAGCTTCGAGTGCTTCAAAAGAGTGTTGCCACTGAGAATTTGTAAACTATATTGTTGTGAAAGAGATCGGATGTTATGTATAGTAAGTGTTGTAGTTTGATATCATCATGAATACATGTTCCTGTAGCTCACCTTATAACATATTTGTCTCCTAGTAATGTCCATCCTATAGCTTAAATCTATGAAGAGATAACAGGGTTCCTTATATGGCTTCTACACTTATGATATTGCTCTTCACGCTTGTTTTCTTGCCTCGACAATTTCATAGGTTTGGATAAGTTCACGCCATAGACTTTATCTTTTGTAAACACTACGTTGTTCATGGTATAGGACTTTAGGAAATTCAAATGCCTTAGATATTAGAAATAATATGTTGCTTCATATGCTTTAGAGAAATGCCTTAGAACCTTTTGTATTAAACAGTGCATGTATATGTTGTTAAGTTCTAATTGTTCGGATGAATGTCTCCTTGTATAGTGATATTGCCTCATAGGAGTATTATAGGTCTTAGTCGAGATTGTAGAAGAATAATGCCATGTTACATCAAGATATTGATGTAGTGATGTCTTAGGTAGCTTGTATTTACAGAACAAATAGTGTACAACAGAATTCAAATGTATTCCATTGTTAGTACCTTAGAGAACTCACATGTATGCATCGGAATGGTCCATACAATTGCCTCAAGACTCTTCATATCACAGAGAGAAAGTATGCCACATGAATTTTGCATGGTACTTTGCTTAGGGTGCCATAGAGATAAATTTTATGTTCCTTTAGATGATAGGCTTCGGATTTATAAGAGAGTACTTACTTGTCAAAGAAGGAGATCTTCCAACAATGTCCTCTAGAGAATGATGATTGTTATGAAGATGATGAACTTCAAGTCTTTTTATTTTTCTTTGATAGAGGGAAAGTGTTGCTGCTAAATTTGACCTCATTTAGAACTAGGCTCTCTCTGTGGGTTACGCAGTTGTTTCCCTCATTATGTAACTCCTTTTGTATTCCTATGAGTGGGCCTAATGGTTAAGAGCATGTGTTTCCTCCTAAGAGATCAGAGGTTCAAAACCAGAGTGTGGTAGAGTATGTATGCCTTCGTATACTTAGCAGTCAAATCGATGCGCGAAGGTGGGCCCCTTGTCCCACAAATAAGGAAGTCTCATACACCAATTTGGTGTCTCGCTTCGTCGTGGCCTTCAAAATTGGATAATAATAATATGATCAAAATCACATGCTCAATCTTTATGACAAAATTTATGTCCACCCTACATTAATCATTATAGCTTATAAAATCATTATTACATTAAATAAAACATTTGAAATCCTAATCTTAAACTATTTACATTATTAAAAAACTAAAACACTAAATTATAATTATTATTATAATAATTATAAAATAAAAAAATAAAAAAAAATTAAAAAATTACTTAATTTAATAATTAAAAAATTAAAATTAAAATATAATAATTAAAACATAAATAACAACATAAAATATAAATAAATGAAAAACATAGGAAAACAAAATTACATATAATATAAATTAAATTAAATTAAATATAATATAAATAATAAATAATAAATTAATTAAATAAATAATAACCATAAAACCCAACAAAGCGTAACCCAAACATAGGAAAACAAAATTACATATAATATAAATTAAATTAAATTAAATATAATATAAATAATAAATAATAAATTAATTAAATAAATAATAACCATAAAACCCAACAAAGCGTAACCCATCCAAATGCATGTTTCAATAAAGGGCCTCATAAAACACCCTGCCCCTGTAACATTATAAGTACCAACGAATATTTTTATTACCCAACGGATGTAAAATTAAACGAAAAAATTTAATGTTCTCCTCCGCATGCAAATAAAGCCATGGGGCCCGACAAGGAGGGCTACCCACCGACCAACTTCCGACCCGATAGGCCATATGTGTGTTTCGGTTGCATTTATTTATTTATTTATTTTCTCTTTTCAGGATTGGTGGGTAATAAATCACTGAATGAATGAGATTTTAATGTTTATGAGATTAAAAATAATCTATGGGATTATTGGTGTCTTTGTTTTTGTGTCTTTTGCAAATCAATCTTTTTCTTACTTAAATTCATGATGAGTTGACTCAATCTTCTCAGAGTCTTTTCACTGAAAAGACAATGCACATAATTGATGCTAACACACTGCCACAATTGTATCTGGTGTCTCTGAAGGCATCACATTCCAAAATGAAATGTTTTTCTGATTCCGCTGCCCTAGAAGTGTAAAAAGTACACACTCGTTCTTCCCAAGCTTCTTTAGGTCTCTTCCACCATCCTTTTCACACTGAAGTTGATGTGAGTTAGTTCTTACTTGAGCAATAAGAATTTTTGCTTTCCTCGGAATGCTAGCTCCAATGTACTCCTTTTGTTGGAGATCACAAGTGGGGTTAAATTCCTGAACATAGTACTTCTTGTTTGTACCCAACTCTTTTCCCCATATACGCTTATGGAACTTCTCCATAACAAAACTCTTTAACTCCTTGCTATTTGTGGGACATGCATTAAGGTAAATATTCTATTTTTGCATCCATTTGTTGTTTTGTCTAATCCATGATTTCTTTCTTTCACTCATTCCTTCATTGAAGATAACTTTCGGCCATCTAGCTCCTCCCATTTGCTCAATTACTTTTAGATACCTTATAAGGTGCACAATAGCAATTTCCTCGATGGGAGCTACTCCTGTTTCACTCAACGTTATCTGATAAGGAACCGAATTTTTTATTTTGAACTTGCTCATGATCAAGTGTTTTTGGATTTTCTCAATTTGTTTCCATTTTGAAATAGGGATGTTGCAAGCCCACAATTCACACCCATATAATATCACTGGACAAACTAGGAGTCCAAAAAGCACTTTAATCGTGTTCCAATCCCATAACTCTACCTCTCTACACATGTTTTGAAGTGCATATAATGCTTTCCACCCTCCTAAAATTCTTTTCTTTCTACAATCCTCCCAATTAAGCTTGTTGTTGAAATCAATCTCGATGTACTTGTATTCATTTACTTCTTCAAGAATGTTGACTTCAAAGAAGAATGTATGTTGGCTTTGTTTCCTTTCATTAGAGAAAATCATTATTTTGGTCTTAATGGTATTTACTTGCATCCCCACTGCTTTACAAAAATGCTCAAGGGCATATAGGTGCATCTGCAATCCATGGGCCGATTTAGCAACCAACACAATATCATTGGCATATAAAAGAAGCTATATCACAAACTCCCCCAACCGAACACCATCCCCACCTTGCAGATTTAGACACTCTTCCAATGTAATATTCCTAAATTAGCTTGCAGCTAATAGGAATATTAATTTTGTTTTTAAAGACTAGGTGGATGAATAAATGGGCAAGGAGGCTCATAAGTTGCTCAAGTATGAATAAAAATCCCTCATAGTGTGAAAAGGGATCATGAAATAACCAGATCAAGCATTCACATGTGTGAAAAATGTCTAAACTATGTGGACAAGGTCAAGTTTGACTAAGTCAACAGCATTTATTCTTAAAGAGTGGATCCTAAAGAAAGACATCACAATGTGAATGAAAATCAAGCTAACTAGACAAAATGAAGACACCTTGAGTGTGAAAGTGGTTGAACACTTGACCAAGTCAACCATGACCATATCTACAGCGCAGTCTAGATGCATTGAACCTCTTTGAGGGACAGCGCAATTCTAGAAGGGGATTCTACATGTGAAAGAGGCTAAACTAATGAAGTGGTTTAAGGTTTTACAAGACTCCAATCTTATAAAAGGAAGAGGAGGGCAGCATGAAGAGGTTGTTGAAGATTATTATTTTATGAAGGTATTGTCTGCGAAGACATCCCTCATTGGGGGTTTCCTGTTTAGGAATCCCACCTCCTTCCTTGAACAGCTCTTGGAGGAAATGTTCCATCTTGTCCACTATCAGGTTGGAGACCAAGCTTCTACTTCCAACTGCAACGCAGATCCAGTGAGGATTTGCTTGCTTTTGTAAGCTGCAGCAAGTGGAAGACACTAGATCTGCTCAGATCTAGATTTTATTGATGGCTCTTCTCAGTGAGTGTGTCATTTAACCTCCTGGAAGAGTGCATCTATTGTTTGAGCTTCAGATCCAGACCTTGGCATCGGGCCAAACCATTCTCAGAGCGTACAACGTAGTTTCTCTCCCTAGACTGCATTATTTGCAAAGGAGCAGTTGCAGGGTGTTTTGTCTGCATTTTGGAGGAGAGATCTCCGGTGTTAGGATTCTTCCTCTCACTGTGGTGATCCATGGATTTTCCATCCAATCCATGTTAGTTTCGGATCTGATCTGCTGTCCTATTGTATGCTTCAGAAATTTCTGAAGATTTCTACAGATCTACTACTTTAGATCTCAGATCTACTCTTTGTGCTTCATGTTTTGCACAAAACCCCAAGGGGAATGTATAGATGAGAATTTCTTGTACACAGATCTGAATTAGATCCATATTTTCATGTACTGATCTGCTCTAGATCTGAGTTATATCATACTGCTGCTTCAGCCCCAATAAAAAAATGTTGTTGAGTTTATGCAGACTTTTCCTATGGCTGTAGCACCTCATTTTTGAGGATTTCTTCTGTATTGTCTTATTCTTTCTCTTGTACAATGTATGGCCTGTAATGTAACTCTAATTTGTTGATTATGCCTTTGATATTAAGCCTCCATATCAGCCTATTTCTTTGCTTCAGTGGATCTGCATTATTTCTGAAGCAGTCTTTGCATATAGCTGCAACCCCTCTTTTTGGATGTTTTTCAGCTAGACTAGTTTGTGGGAGATCTGTTTAACCCACCTAGTCTGATTTGTTTTTGCTCTCCTTTTGGATTTAGATCTTAGATGAGCTGATCTAAGGGATCCAGGAGCTGCAAACTCATTTCTGTGCACATAATTCTCAGAAGTGTGTTATTTCAGCAGGCTTACTGAGCTGTTCCAGATTTGGAATATTACAGTGGTATCAGAGCTGCTTTCTTGGCTCAGCATGTGAGCTTCAAGCAGCATGGAATTTTCTCATGAGGAGGAGGAGATCTGCAAGAGAAATCAGAGTAAACCCTTGTTTTCTGGAGAGAAGAGGTTTACAAAACTTCTATCTCAAGCTCTGCAAGGTATCAAAGAAGACATCAAAGAAATGAGGAGGGAAGAGCGGGAAGATCCCTCGATCATATCTACAAGATCTATACATGAGGAAAGTTCTAAATCCTCATCTCATGGACATGTGCACTCAGCCATATCACCAAATATTCAACACTCTGTCAGTGATTTCTTCATGAAGAGGAAGAAAGGAGGTGTGACCAAGAAAGAGACTCTTGGTGAGTATTTTTTGGAATATGAAGCTCAATCTAAGGAGTTCAAAGATAACTTGAACTTCCAAGGGTTCTGCAAGATCACGGAGGACAGAAGCACCAAGGAGGAGAAGCATGGTATGGGTAGATTCTATCTATCTACTTTCAATGGAACCCCTGAATGTCCAGTTAGGATTTGGGTGGAGGAACTTAGCAAATTTGTGCAACAACATCAAGTTTCAGATATTGAAGCCATTAAAGTAGCAGCACTGCGTTTTGAAGGTAAATCATATGCTTGGTGGTTGTTTGAGTCATTTTCCTTAGGAAATGAAAATACACCTACTTATGCAAAGTTTATTGAGAGATTAGTAGAGAGGTTTGATGAAACTTCATGTATGACATCTTCCATTGAAAATATCAAACCCGATCAAACAAATCTTTTGCATAAGTTGGAAGGGTCTATGAATCCAACTCCATTTCTGAAAACTATGGAAGAAGGTGTAAGTTTGTTGGATGTTTTGCCAAGGGCACGATCTCCATTTGATGAAGGGCTCTCTTCTCAAGAGGAAAGCATGAAGATTCCTCCTTCAATAGATGACCAAGATCTAAGGTCTCTTATTGATGATGAGGCAACTTCAACTATTGAAGAGAAGGAGGGGAAGGCAAGAGATGATAACGTAGTCACAACAAAATCACCCCAAGCACCTCTTGATTGGAAGAAAACTAAAGTTTTCTCTCAACTATGGGCAGCATTTGCATACTTGGCTAAGGAGAGAGCCTTAGGAGAAGCCAGCACAGCGCAGAGAATCTCTCGTGGTTTCAGAAAAGAGGTAAGCAATTTCCTGAAAGAGGCATTGCTATCTTCCACTCAGTTATCTACGCTGAGAAAGGAGGGATCAGAAGTCTATGATGGCATGGAAATGAGGACACGTGGCAACTCCATATCTTTGGGGCAGCCCATGGTACCTTCATTCATAAAAGAGATTTATGAACATGACAAGAGGATGTTGACTCTTTTGCATGCATGGGCTAGATTAAGGAAGTACTGGAAGACAAGGACTTTCCGAGGGTAAGTTGATTTCCATCTGCTTCAATCTTGTCTTGGGCAAGATCAACTGCAAAGGAGGCAGCAAAGGGAAGATTATGATACTCCAACATGTGATTTTGACATCAATCATGTCAATGAGGAGAGCCATGACATGACAGGGGATGCATTTCAGACCTCTACAACGCTGTCATTCTTGGGAAGCCTAGATCCTTATTGGGATTCCCAACTCATGATGGAATACTCCAAGGAACTTTTGACATGTGGGGTTCTTGATGGGGAAGTAAGGGATGGAAGGTTTAAGGTAGTTGATGGAGTCATTTATTTCTATAATCTTATCCTTTTGGTTAAAGACTCCAAGCTCAAGGAAAGACTACTAGATGCAACCTATGAGATCTTGCTTTCCAAACCCACTGGGTTCATTAGAGCATACCATGCTATCTTAGAGGGGTTCATATGGGAAGGTTTCAAGGAAGAGGTGCACTCTCATATGAAAATGTGCATGGAATACTTGCCAGATGAGGAGGAACATATCTCTTTGAAAGAGCCATCATTCACATCTCCTTACTCATTGAGTGTGAAATGGAACTCATCCATGAGTTACCCCACTGATGTAAAACAAGTATATAGAGGAACTTGTCTTTCTGAATATTATGATGTATCTCCTATATGCTTATATTTTTCTAACACTCATTTGCAGAACATTTCTCCAAGGGGGGGCACTATTTATGATGAGTTTCATGGACCACTCAAGGCCATGAACTATGTTGATGCAGGTCATTCCTTGAAGGATCTTGGGAAGTCATTATATTCTTCAGGGTGTGATTCTCTTAAACCAACTATGATACACCTTCTCCAAGCATTCAGGAGGGATGGGGCAGCAAAAAAGTGTTGGGGGAGGCACTTGTCATCTCCTATTTTATGGCAGCTAAGGGTAAAACTACGTTGGTTGCACATGTGGAGGCATCTTCCTTCTCCTTTATCATATATGGTAGCTAGCATGATTCTAATCATGATTCCATATGTTGAAAATGTTCTTAATTTTGGGAACATGGTTGGAGGAGAGGCACATTGGTGGGGTGTGTCCTTGGGGAGAGGGGTTCCCCACTCTTTTTGCATTGCATGCTTCAATGGGGACATGAGATATTGTATGGTCACTATGGTAGAACACTTGTCTCTTTGTAGAGTGAGCCATATGTCTATTGAGAACATGCCTCTCATATGTATTGGGGAGGAGTTTTTCTATGGATTGCCAAGCTGGGAGGTGATCCACTTCATTTCGATGATAGCATGGAGATGGGAATCTTCCATGCATAATGAGATTCCCCATCACTTCTGTCTTGAGGAGGCCATGAATCAGCAAGGAGGTTTCCACGTAGACCTTCCATTTCTTCATGATGAGATCCATTGGGTTTATTCACCAAGGGCCAACTTGCACATTGGGGAGGGACCATTGGAAGATGGGACTATTGCAGAAAATCTGAAGCAATGGTGGAGACTATTGGATGAGGGGGCCACAAGTGAAGAAGGGGAGATTTTGCATCGCCCTTGTAGTTGCTTAAGGACAAGCAACATTTGGGAGGGGGAGACTGTAATATTCCTAAAATATCTTGCAGCTAATAGGAATATTAATTTTGTTTTTAAAGACTAGGTGGATGAATAAATGGGCAAGGAGGCTCATAAGTTGCTCAAGTATGAATAAAAATCCCTCATAGTGTGAAAAGGATCATGAAATAACCAGATCAAGCATCCACATGTGTGAACGATGTATAAACTATGTGGAAAAGGTCAAGTTTGACCAAGTCAACATAATTTATTCTTAAAGAGTGGATCATAAAGAAAGATAGCTCAATGTGAATGAAAATCAAGCTAACTAGACAAAATGAAGACACCTTGAGTGTGAAAGTGGTTGAACACTTGACCAAGTCAACCATGACCATATCTACAACGCAGTCTAGATGCATTGAACCTCTTTGAGGGACAGCGTAGTTCTAGAAGGGGATTCTACATGTGAAAGAGGCTAAACTAATGAAGTGGTTTAGTGTTTTACAAGACTCCAATATTATAAAAGGAAGAGGAGGGCAACATGAAGAGGTTGTTGAAGATTATTATTTTCTGAAGGTATTGTCTGCTGAGACATCCCTCATTGGGGGTTTCCTGTTTAGGAATCCCACCTCCTTCCTTGAGCAGCTCTTGGAGGAGATTTGTTCCATCTTGTCCATTATCAGGTTGGATACCAAGCTTCTACTTCCAACTGCAACACAGATCCAGTGAGGGTTTGCTTGCCTTTGTAAGCTAAAGCAAGTGGAAGACACTAGATCTGCTCAGATCTAGATTTTATTGATGGCTCTTCTCAATGAGTGTGTCATTTAACCTCCTGGAAGAGTGCATATATTGTTTGAGCTTTAGATCCAGACCTTGGCATCAGTAAAAACCATTCTTAGAGCCTACAGTGCAGTTTCTCTTCCTAGACTACGTTATTTGCAAAGGAGCAGTTGCAGGGTGTTTTGTCTGCATTTTGGAGGAGAGATCTCCGGTGTTAGGATTCTTCCTCTCACTGTGGTGATACATGTATTGGCCATCCAATCCATGTTAGTTTCAGATCTGATTTTCTGTCTTATTGTATTCTTCAGAAATTTCTGAAGATTTTTGCAGATCTGCTACTTTAGATCTCAGATCTACTCTTTGTGCTTCATGTTTTGCACAAAACCCCAAGGGGAATGTATAGATGAGAAATTATTGTACAAAAATCTGAATTAGATCCATATTTTTATGTAATTATCTGCTCTAGATATGATTTATATCACAATGCTGCTTCAGACCTGATAAAATAACGTTGTTGAGTTTATGCAGACTTTTCCTATGGTTGTAGCACCTCATTTCTGAGGATTTCTTCTGTATTGTCTTATTCTTTCTCTTGTACATTGTATGGCCTACAATGTAACTATAATTTGCTGATTATACCTCTGATATTAAGCCTCCATATCAGCCTATTTCTTTTCTTCAGTGGATCTGCATTATTTCTAAAGCAGTCTTTGCATATAGCTGCAGCCCCTCTCTTTGGGTGTTTTTCAGCTAGACTAGTTTGTGGGAGATTTGTTTAACCCACCTAGTCTGATTTTTTTTTGCTATACTTTTGGATTTAGATCTTAGATGAGCTGATTTAAGGGATCCAGGAGCTGCAAACTCATTTCTATGTACAGAATTCTCAGAAGTGAGTTATTTCAGCAGTCTTGCTGAGTTGTTCCAGATTTGGAATATTACATCTAATTTGCCAATATATAAACCAAAAAAGGGTAGGAGATTAAGGGAAACCTTGGTTGACTTCGATGTCACTTCTAAAACTTTTTGAAATTCCTGCTAAGGTTCTAATTTTGACTTTTTCCACTATTATATGGAATTCTAATCTACGGATAAACTAGTCTTCCCTGAGTGTGGTGTTTCTTCACTCAAAACAACAAAGGAAAGGTAAATGTTTTTCTCTCTAAAATAAACAGATAAACAGAACATGAAGAGACTTACTTGTGATCCTTCACTCTCTTTCTTCTTCTTTCATCGCTTTTATCACTCTTGATCCAACTAAACTCACCAAATCAATACCTACAATCAAAACCAGAAAGCAAGCGACGATAAAAATATACAATATCTACCTATCATAACCAGATTTAACTGAGAAAATCTGAGAATACATTCACATATTGAGAATACATTCACAAAATATAATCGCATATATGAGAGAAAGAACAAATGTCTTTATTGCAGTATAAGAAGGAATAGATTACAACTAGTCGATCAGTTTGTTGTCAACCTGCTCCAAATTCATCCCATCCTCATCACACCAAGCATCAATCAAACAGCATCACATTACTTCAGCTCTCCAATAATTGATAATCCAACAACATAACACTACATAAATTTCTTCCTCCCTTGCACTTAGATGAGTGCTCAATTATAGGGAAATTGTAGGTAATTTCTCAATAAATGATATTGAATGGCTTTATAATAATAGATGAGACATGTTTTCAGGTTCAATGGTGATGGATGAACACATGTACTCGAAGTATGACACCTATGAGATCTTCTAGAAAGCACTGGACATGTGGAGATTCCCAGAACAATGATGATTTCGCTCCTAGGAGACCAACGCACCTTAAATTTTAGGAAGTGCTTTGCAGAGCACCCTTGTATGGGGGTAAGTGCTTTGCAATGCACTTAGGCCCATTCAGAGGAGCGTTGATGAGTCAATGGGTCATTTTAACTATACTTAAAACATTGAAACTCTCATGAATTAAATCCATCAGTGGAATGACTTCTCTAGGGCATGTAGCAACTGAATTAGGAGGTGATAGACCTTGTTTGTATTGAATTAGGGGATGAAAGACCCTGTTCATACTGGTCTTAGGGATGATGCCAAAATTGACCTATAACAGTTTCCCCCTAAAGCATTAAGTCAAAATAATGATAATATTTTGAAAATATGCTTTATGGTGTGACGAGTAGGATCTGAAGAGGATGGTGACCAACATCAATTTACAATACATTACATCATGATATCTTGTAAATCTTGGACATGAATTGCTGAGGCAGGCATACCCATGCTTAGCACATAAAATATCATAACACATACATAAATCAAAAATTCGTCTACAGATATAGACATGCCTACAGGTATAGGCCCATGATAGGATGACCATCTGTATGTAAAGCCATCGTACGGATGATGTGGTTCAATTCCTGAAATCACAGCCCGGATGGATGAAAATAGATCCGGGGTCTTCTATCTCACTTACTCAATCGTTCAAGTACAATTCTAACCATGTGAATATGTGATCTGAAGTCGAACATGGGAAGACATCGTCTGATTACCAGCCAATGATGTAAGCCATTAACAAACACGAGAGAAATCACCATTGATGTTAATGGTTCTCAAGGTACTGCAGTACAATTTGCAAGGCGTGAATAGATGATTTGATGTCGAACGCCAAAAAAAATATTTCGGTTGAAGGTCTGTGATGTCAACCTATCACCGGAAGCGAGAAACCTATCATTGATGTAAGCAAGTTCCAAGGTACTGGAAAGATGTTTCTAAGTCAACTTCCTAGATGATGAGGTGATGTCGACAGGAAGCGACTCGTCGCAGATACGACATGAAATGGGAGCAATGATTTTGGAGACAAAATGTGATTTGATGAAGCAATGTTCAGGGAAGTCGGTCATGAAAATGAAGGTTTATGAGTATTGCAGAAGATGAGGAATTACCGGATGACTTCTCTTGAACATATCGGCAAAACTGAAATGAGCTGGCAGCATTGACCCAAAACCAAAGTGATGGATGGTATGACAGACCATAGGTATGATAGACCAACAAGAATATTACCCAACCCAAAGCCATGGAGATGAAGTGAAAATGTCATGTTCAAGAGCAACCTGCTACCATAAAGTGTTTTGTTCTTTTTCCCAAATTTTTTGCAGTCATTTCTAATTAGTGCCTCTTTATTTTTTAACAAGCTTGAGGAGGGTAACATATGCTTGATCAATAATTCGACCCTTAGGGTGAATCCATCGCTATTTGATGATTTAACGATTCTAGCGGTAGTGAAACTTGATCTTGTCATGATCGGACAAGTCTATCGATATTTGACGTTTTAACGAGTCTAACAACAATGAAAACTCGGTCCTTTTTTCATGTTTAGAGAGTTTGAAAAAGGGACGAAAAGAAAACTCCATGAATCCTTTTTTGTAAATTTGTTGCTCGGGTCTGAAAAAAGTATAAAATAATACCGAGAAAACCTCTTAGACATGTTCGACTAAGATGTTCCTTTTTTGTAAATAATCTATCTCAGTCTGGAAAAAGGTTAAACTTATACTAAGTAGATGTCGTTTCATTTCCTTTTACGAGCTCAGAAAGACAAGTGCTCGGAAATATTTTCATATTAATGGAGTCTGAAAAGAGCTAAAAGAAGACTCCGGGGTTTCTCTTTTTCGTAAGTTTTACTGAGTCTGAAAAAGCGATAAAAATGTACTCATATGACCGACTTTCAATTTAATTTACAAGCAAGAAAAAATGGAAAGAACTTGGCATTTTCATGTTTTTACGAGAATGAAAAGAATAGAAAAAGAAGCTTGGGATTTTCATGAGTTTAACGAGTCTTGAAAATAATAACCGAAATGGACTCGATATAGGTTTCATTTTTATACAGGCTTGAAACAGAGGGAAACTATGCTTGAAAGTAGTTTCACTTTTACACGAGCTTGAAACAGAGAAATATGTGCTTGAAATAGGTTTGTTTCATTTTTACACAAGCTTGAAACAAAGGAAAAATCATGCTTGAAAGTGGTTTCATTTTTACACAATCTTGAAATTTATAAAACCATGCTTGAAATAAGTTTGAATGCCCCCTAGCTTTATTTCACTCACCTAAGTAGACTATCGGTTACTAATTGCTAGATGGAATGAAGGTTCATTTACAAGATCAGATGAAAGACTTGACTTAATTAGGAGAAGATTTGTTTCATTTTTTAACGAGATTAACACACAAAAACAACTATGCTCATGGAAACCTGTTTCATTTAATGAGGTTGACACAGTAAAATAACTATCCTCATGGGAAACTCTTTCATTTAACGATGTTGAAACAGTAAAAGAACTATCCTCATAACCTAATTCATTTTTTTAACGAGGTTGACACAATAAAAGAACTTTCCTCATAGGGATTGTTTCATTTAACAAGGTTGACACAGTAAAAGAACTATCCTCAACACCTGTTTCATTTTTTAACGAGGTTGACACAGTAAAAGAACTATCCTCATGAGAATATGTTTCAATTTTTAACGAGGTTGACACAATAAAAGGAACTATCCTCATGAAACCAATTTCATTTTTTAATGAGGTTCACACAGTAAAAGAACCATCCTCATAAGAATTTGTTTCATTTTTTAATGAGGTTGACACAGTAAAAGGAATGATCCTCATGAAACATGTTTCATTTTTTAACGAGGTTGACATAGTAAAAGAACCCAGCTCAAGGAAACATGTTTCATTTTTTAATGAGGTTGACACAGTAAAAGAACCATCCTCAAAGTGCAGTCGGACTAGTGAGCGTGCACTGGAAAAGTAGAGTCTAACGGAATCATCATTCAAGGAGTTAGATGAGCACCACAAATGATAAGTCATAACATGTGTAGACGGGTCTTCTCCAGGGTTTCCATTGAATTTTGGAATGTCAGAGGGTAATTTATGTGGAATCACCGACCACCAAGGATAATAACTGAAGGGACCAGCTTGATGTTGAACTGAAGATGTGAATAAAGGATCAAGCCGTTAAATACTCATTAGAGATGAAAAAGTAAAATTCCAGATGATGACATGGGTGAAGTCCATGGACTTGAGAAGGCACCGGAGTAGGTTCCAGATAAATATTGATAACCAGGTGGGACGAAGGACCACCATAAATATGTTACTCGAGTGACATGATAAAAATCAACGAAGTAGCAATAGTAGATGTTGTCGTAACTGTTACAAATGGTACAATCGGAGATGTTGACTCATCTATGGTCAAATGACCCAGTGAATACCCTATAGGATCTATGGGAACTTGGATTGAGACAGAATCAACTGAAGTAGTGTAAGTCAATCGATAAAAAGACTCGTAAAGATAAAGCCCCGACCTGAAATGGGTTGGAGTTGAGGGGTGTGTTTCTTGTTGAGGTTCTTCCTTAATCGAAATCAAACTAGGTGGAAGAATTCCACTCTCAGTTCCAAGATATATTTCATGTGGTTGACTGTGCGATAGAAGGGAAGACTTAATGGCTACGGATAACTGAAGAACGACAGAAACAGGAACAAATACTTGTCGTTTGACTCTAGGATCAGGATGTTCTGGTAAAAGAATGATAGAATTTGGATCAACTTCCAGTCGAACAACGTCGGGTTCTGGATGTATAGTCTCACTGATTGGATCTTCAGTGTCCACAGGTAGTTGTGAGGGTTCCATTTCGACGACAGTATATAAACCAGAATTTGTAGAAACGATTCGAGACGACTCTGGTAGATGTGATGAATATGAAGCACTAGAATTACTTACGGTACCAGATTTATTAGGACAAGGTCGCCTTCGTTGACCAGAAATGGCTTCCAGTGGTAAAGGTGGTTTAAGTGCTATCCTATGTGAACGACCGGGAAATTATTTTTCTTCTTCCATGATGATTGATTTATTTTATTACAAAAACAAATAAACAAATAAAAGGGTGATACTAGGCAAAAGTATTACCAAGTAATTGTGAACTACAGAATACCTCCTGGCGAACCAAGAAGTATATGCAAGAAATATCCTTGAATATTGTGTTCAGTGTATCACAAGTTACAAGGTGGTCGATTCAGTTACTTATGGATGGTAAGAAAGCTAAATTTGTCCTCCCAAATATACCTGAAGGTACGTGGCGGCCCAAGTCCATAATAGCGTTGTATAATGCAAAATCGCACAGTGAGAGCACCCCCTTATAATTTTCATACTAGAACACCACCCTATATACCCGAAGGTACGTGGACGAGCTCCGATATACTTACGTACGTGGAGTGGTATTTCACACTCGAAATGTATCGCAAACAAGTTAGCGACAGATGTTATGCTTAACAATGTCGGAACACGTCTCTAGCCTAGAACTTCTAAGTGTTATCGTTAATGCTACAATACTTTCTTAGGTTGATTGAGGTGAATTTTATGTTGATATTTCTTAACAGTTTATCTTTCAGGTTCACCACGAGATGTAATGGGAAATTCCTAAAATTCAAACCAAATGAGAAGAAAACTTTTCAATTCGGTTTTTCAACGAAAACCTTAGCTACTAAAGGGATAGAGCAATCAGAATTTTGACAATAGATCAAAGAGCACAAATTAAATGCAGATTTCCCTAACCTATTTTTATGCAACACTCACAATCTATAAATGCATATGCATGTTTTTCTTTTCAATTTCCTTTAATATGAATGATTAAAAATAAACTAAATGCATAAATCAATCAAACTATGTTTTCTTTTTTGAGAAATGAGGACTGAAACAACAATTTTCTCTTAGGAAATGAGGACTGAAACAACAATTTTCTCTTAGGAAATGAAGACTGAAACGACAATTTTCCTTTTTGAAAACAAAGAATTGATCTAATGCAAAATTTACAAATTTGGATTTAATTTGACAATGATAAAGAAAATAGTGGCGACAGATCTGAAGCTAGGGCGCGCAGAGGGTTTCGCTCTCCGGCCAGAAAACTGGCGAGAATTCCATATCTTATCCAAGATCTGCGGCGAAGGGCCATCGAGCTGGCTCAGAAGATGGGAAGACCGGGGCACCCCGGAGCCCCCACTTTCATGAAAGTCACAATAGACAAGGGCAAGAGGCAAATGGAGGGTTTGAAAATCACCGATTCTTCAACCACCGGGGGTCACTAAGGGTGGTAACTCAAACCCAAGCGATCGCATAGTCAATACGACAGATGATGCCACAAGAAAGCGAGATAAAACCCCTGAACTGCCCTCGCAGGAAGCTAATCCGCAAGAATGAGGAATATATCTGAACAACAATGAGAATAGTAGTTCTGATCTGAATAGATCAACAGCAAAGGAGTCCGGAGATACTAGCAACCACACAAAATACCAAGGCAGATGCAAGCCGAAGGTGAGCAAAAGCCTCGGGGTCATCATCAACGACCCAGATCTGCAAGCTTATAGGGACCACATGGCTGTTCACGCTGTGATCTACAAGTTCATGGGTTTCTGGCCCAGTGAAAAAGCCCTCTGTCAATGGATCAAGCAAGTCTGGAAACCGAAAGGAGATGTGCAATTGCACTTGGGAGCCAAGGGTTTCTTTACAGTAGTTTTCGCGAATCTGGAAGATAAGGATCAGATCTTCGAAGGAGACCTGTACTTTTATGCCTCAGCAAGCCTCTACATGAAACCCTGGATACCCAACTTTGCCCCTGAACAGGAAACGTTCACCAAGTTCTCTCTACCAATAGATTATTGGAGACCAGCTGCGCTGGAACAGATTGGAAACACCTTGGGAACTTTTGTTCGTGCTTCTGAAGCCACTCTTCAAAAAAGGTACACTTCCTATGCCCGCATTTGTGTTGAGATGGATGTATTTGGGTCTCTTCATGAGGGTTTATGGTTGGAATACATAGACGATGCCTATTTTCATACCATCGACTACGAGCAGATGTCGTTCAGGTGCAGGAAATGTCACGAACATGGGCATTTAATCCGTGAATTCCCGCTAAACAAACCAGCTGAGAATCCCAAAGAGAAATCTACCTCGGCTTCAAATGGATTTGTCCGACCCACGGGCAGACATCGGGCCAGTCGAAAAAATGTATCTAAATCAAACGATCCGCTCACCAAAACAGTGAACACCTTTTAAATATTAGGAGAAGACTCTCCTTCCGAAAACACAGAACAAACCCTAGTAGCAGAGCAACAGGCCATCAAAACGGAAGAACAAAGCAACCAATACAGGAAACCTTTCAAGCCTTCCGATCCGCTTTCAGCCACATCAGAAGGAAAAGCTGAGGAAGAGGATGAGGACATGGTCCTCAGTGAACTGGGCACAGAAGAATTGGAATTAGGGGAGATTCTGGAGAAAGAAGGATTAGATCTGAATTCTATAGTGGAGCAATGGAAACAGAAAGGAATAGACAAAATACCAGAGGAAGAAATCAATAGGGTAAACTATCTATTCCTAACTAGACAGGATGCAACATTGAAGGGGACGAAACGAGGTAGAGAAGCAACCAAAGGCTTAGGCGTAAAATCACAGACTCTCCACCAAACTCAATCCAGTCTCAAGCATAGGAGGAAACAAGGAAGAAGATCCAATAATGATGCTCTTCAAGAATTGGGTCAGATGTTGATTAATTCGGGAAAGATGAAATCCCTTGAGGCTTTCTCCTTCTA
Organism: Pinus albicaulis; assembly: GCA_034641835.2. Classification (NCBI taxonomy): domain Eukaryota; kingdom Viridiplantae; phylum Streptophyta; class Pinopsida; order Pinales; family Pinaceae; genus Pinus; species Pinus albicaulis. Next base: position 49,261,723 of record CM076584.1, read on the forward strand.
AACTTAAGAACTCGCTAGCAATGAAAGTCCTCTCCTGGAATGTAAGAGGACTGGGCAGCCTTAGGAAACAAAGGCTCCTAAAAAAGAAAATCATGCAAGAAAAACCGAACTTGGTTTTCCTCCAGGAGACCAAATGCACGAATTAGAAATTGGATGAGGTGGGTAAACGTCTAGGCAGACAGCTTGAATACCTAGCAGTAGAAGGAAATGGCATGAGCGGGGGTCTTGCTACTTTTTGGACCCAGAAATCTCTTCATCTCCTTAATGCAGAAGCCACCAAAACCTTTCTAGCCCTAGAAATGCAGGTCATAGGGGAGAAAGAAACCTTTCTATTCACCAATGTTTACAGCCCTCAAAGACAAGAGGACAAAATGACGCTACTCAGCAATATAACCAAGCTACATCAGAGACACTTCAACTCTAGTGCCATTTATGGAGGCGATTTCAACATGATTACCTCGCTCAATGAAAAGAAGGGGGGCACACGTGCACTGGGCAATGATGCCATAGCTTTCATCTCCTTCATTCGTGATGTCAACTTGGTGGAAGTTCAACCCCGAACTGGCAATTTCACCTGGACTAACAGAAGGGGAGGAGACAGGCTCATTGCCTCCAGGTTGGACCGCTTTTTGATCTCCGAAAGTATCCTCTTGGAAGGGAACATTATAAATTCGGATATCCTCCCCTCTGGAGGCTCGGACCACTGGCCTATAATGCTCCAGGCCTCGATTTTGGGTACTCCTAGAAACAGGCCCTTCCGTTTTGAGAAATTTTGGCTTTCTCACAAGGATTTCTCCAGCAATATTAAAACATGGTGGAAAGAACCCCTGCCTGTAGAAGGAACGAAAATGTTCAAGCTGCAAGCAAGGCTTAAATTCATCAAAACCAAATTGAAGGCTTGGAATCGAGAAGTCTTTGGCAACATTCTTGCAGACAAGCAACACCTTGAGCAACAGCTGGAAGAAATCCATAACACTTGGATTCAAGGAAGCATTTCGCAGGAGTCTATCAATACAGAGCGGGAACTCATGCAACAATGGAATGAAAGATGCAAGCAGGAAGAAATTCTGTGGCGGAAAAAGTCACGAATTCAGTGGCTTAAGGAGGGAGAAAGGAACACAAAATTCTTCCATAGATCTGATATGGACTACAGGTGAAATAACAGAATCACCAAGATCCAAGATGAGCAAGGAAATGTCTTCCAATCACATCATGACATCGCTTTCCAACTCAGAAATCATTTCAAGCTCATTGCCACTGAACCTGAAGTGGAACGACAGGAAGCCATTAAAGAAGTAGTCTCATCCATTCCCATCCTCATTACTAAGGAACAGAACAGAGCCCTAGAGAGATCGATCTCCCTCCAGGAGGTGGAGGAGGCAGTCAAAGAGATGGCCAATGGGAAAGCTCCAGGGCCGGATGGTTTTACAGTGGATTTTTTTAAAGCCTGTTGGGACGTGGTAAAGGAAGACATCTGGGAGGTAGTGGAGGATTCCAGAACCTCATCTTCAATTCTGAAGTCCCTAAACTCCACGTTCATAGCACTAATTCCCAAGGAAGCGGAGGCCTGTACCCCCGCCAAATTCAGGCCTATAGCACTATGTAATGTATTGTACAAGATCATATCAAAAGTCATGGAAAATCGCCTGAAACCTATTCTCCCTCAGATTATTTCCGAGGAGCAGTCAGGTTATGTGGAAGGCAGAAAAATTATGGACAATGTGCTGCTGGCTCATGAGATGATCCACACACTGCAAACTCACAGAAAATCTGGCATGATAATGCAATTGGATCTCTCCAAGGCATATGATAAGGTCAGTTGGGAATATCTGGAAGCCATTCTCAAAGAATTTGGCTTTGAAAATAAATGGATCACCTGGACTTTAGCTCTGATTAAATCTCCCAGTCACTCCATTTTGATCAATGGAGCACCCTCTCACCCTTTTTACCCTTCAAGAAGCATCAGGCAGGGAGACCCCATTTCGCCCTTCCTCTTTGTCATTCTGATGGAGGGCCTTAGCCGCCTCATCAAATCAGCTAAAGATAGGAATGTGATAAAAGGCCTCCAACCCTTAAGCAATTTTCCAGCCACGACCCATCAGCAGTTCGTGGATGATACAATGCTACATGGAGTCTCGACCGTTAAGGAAGCTAGAGGTTTCAAGAGACTTCTAAACTTGTTCAGTCATGCCTCGGGTATGGACTTTAATTATGATAAATCCTCTGTTTTCTTTTTCAACACGCATTTAGCTATTCAGAGGCATTTGACTAGCATCCTGGGTTTCAAGAGAAGTAATCTCCCATCCAAGTACCTGGGCATTCCCCTTACTGACAAACCTTGGCAGAAGTGTCACTGGGAGAAGCTTCTCTCAAAGCTGGCAGACAGGTGCAGTCATTGGACCAACCGAGTCCTCAACCTGGTTGGTCGTCTGGTCATGAAGAAGGCCATTCTCTAGACTATACCTCACTACATGCTCTCGATCCTTCCAGCTCCTAAAGGAGTACTTCAGAAAATCAGGAACATCCAACGGAATTTTCTTTGGTCTGGCAACTCAGAGAAGCCAAAGTGGGCGTTGGCAGCCTGGGACAAACTGTGCAAGCCTAAAAGCTATGGCGGACTAGGATTACATGATCTAAGCTCTACCAATAGGGTATGTGGTGCTAAACTATGGTGGAGGTGGCTCTCATAACCACAAACCCCGTGGGCACGCCTCTGGAAAGCCAAATATGTGGCACAATGGCAGCTTGAGGAGCTAGTAAGAATAACTGATACCCCTGCAGGCTCTCCCATATGGAACCTGGCCTGAGCCAATCGGAACACTATACAAGACCACTGTTTCTGGGAATTAAGGAATGGGCACCATGCTCTTTTTTGGGAAGATGCCTGGCATCAACTCTCGAAAATCGAACATCCTGACCTACAACCTCTACAGCTTTGGTTTCAGGACAATGGAAAACTGAAAGTGCATCATTACTGGGCTAATAACGAAGACCAGCATCATTGGAGAACCTGGACTCTCTCTCCTCCTCCATCGGATGATCACCTGAGGAATCTCCTCAATACCCTCAATAATATCCTCAGGAAGAGACTAATCAGGACAGTACAAGGGCCAGACATCCTACGCTGGGGTAAGCTTACCGGAGGATCTTTTAACCTCAAAGAAGCCTTCTCCTATTTGGAAAAAAGGAATGTTGATGATAAGGTGGCCTGGCATAATAATGTATGGGAGTGCAACCTCTAGCCCAAAATCAAGACCTTTTTATGGCTTCTTCAGAATGGAAAAATCTTGACTTGAGAAAATATTTTAAAGAAAGGGTTCATAGAACCCTCTCGGTGCCCCTTATGTAAACAGCAGGAGGAGACTATGAATCATCTGCTCAATGAATGTGTATGGACTAGCCACCTTTGGGACTGGATACAAAGCATTTTCCACCAAACAGACAGAAACAAAAATTCCATTCATGATACAATCACCCACTGGCGCTCTAACTACTCCAATAGCAATATGGTAAATAATCTTTGGAGGCTCAGTCCGGGTTTCTTAATCTGGACAGTATGGAAGGAGAGAAACAATCGCATTTTTAACAAACGCAGCTTCAGACAGATCGACGAAATAAAAACTATTATTATGCAAGGCCTAACAGAGACTACTCTCACCTGGTGCAAAGAAGAAAAAGTTGAGTCGTTGTCTCCTAATGACCTCAGAATTCTGGTATTTTCGGTCTCTCTGAGACGGCAGAGCATTATATACAGGAGCACGCCCGTCGACCTGCACCCTCTCCTACAATATGGCATTGTCCTCCTCCAGGATATTGCAAATTCAATTTTGATGGGGCCTCCAAAGGCAACCCAGGCCCGGCTGGCATGGGAGGCGTCCTGCGCGCTGAAAAGGGATAAATTATGCATGTCCTTTGCAAAAATCTAGGAGAAACTACAAACAATGATGCGAAATTCGCAGCTATAGAATAAGGGCTAAGGCTTTTAATCTGACTCGGAAGAGGATTGACCATTGTAGAAGGTGATTCTCAGCTCGCCATAACAACCATTAAGAAAATTCAGCATGGAACTAAGCTCGATAAGGCGATAAAACACTGGCGTCTAGTCGCAGTCACAAAGCTCATGGCGCAGCACCTTGCCTCCCTCGGTGGCATCATCCTTCAAGCAGTGCGAAGAAAAGCTAATTCTCTCACATACCACCTCGCAAATTATGCGGTCAATAACCCAACTAATGCCCTGGACACCTGTTGGATGGATCTACCGCATGCAGAGCTTAGGGATCAGTGCTATAGCATTTCGAGGCACGACTTAACTGCCGGTACTACCGTGGAGACGGACGGCAGCCTATCCATCATAAGCAAATCATGAATACCCATCTCATGATAAATTATATCAGGTGGCACAGCGTGGTAACAGTACCAAGCTTTTCTTGGGTTCGGCAGTTCATAGTGAGAAAGGACAACTATACAGGATCCGTTCCTTACAGCGAATTAAGAGGAGATTTTAACCGTGTGATCGGTATGCTTAGGGGATGGGGATCTCTGTTTAGGACCCCGGCTTTAGTGGGCGGATTAGACGGCGATCTGCCTTGCATCATCACTTTGATTGGATATCCTGCAACAATTATCACCCCCCCTCCCGACATTCTATTTATGCGGCTCTTTGGTCCCGCACTCTCATTCATTCCTCTCACTTCTCTCTTAACGGTGCGCTTTCCTTGCTCTAAACCTAGGTTATACTCTGCTCCTCTCAGTTATCTCTCGGATCTCTCTTACCTGGAATCCATGGTGGATATCAACCTCCGCAGTATTAAAGCTCCGCAGGCCCTTAAGCGGGCCAAAGACAGTTACGAAGCCTCGGTTTCAAAACGAGGGAAGCAAACGATTGAATTGCTGGAAGAAGAGGTGGAACTTTCCCAGGCTCGGACTGACGACAATGCTATTACCGGGACACCTTCCACTCACCATACGCAATTCCTGCAGACCCAAGTGGTGGCATGGCAAATGAAAACTATGCTAGTGAAGGCAATTGCCATGTAGGGCGCCGTGGTCAAAGAAACCTTTGCAGCTACCTCCATGGCATCGGCCAGGAATACCGCGCGGTTGGACAAGATGGAAGTTTCATTTAACTCACTCACAGAGGAGCTCCGCAAGCACGGCAAAGCTCTGGACAGTTTCGTTCGGCGTTTTGACATTTATCTCCGCCATGTCCTCAATGTGTCCATTGAAGTTCCAACAGATGATTCGCAAACCACTATCATCCGGCGTTTCAAGCCCAGAACTCAAGCGAAGGGTGAGGAGGCGGAAAATCCTAGCATGGTTGGTCATTCTAGAGCTTCGACTCCCACTCAATAATGTGTATGCTCTCTCTTAGGTCTTCTGTTCGGACTGCACCTGTCAATTGTTGGTTTTTATATATATCTATATTTTCTACTGGTCGCATCGGGTATGTAATAGGGATCCTCCGGCCGTTAGAGATTTTTGGTGATTTTCTCAAGTCTCTCGGGTAACCCTGCGTGGTGGACCTGTGTTTGGTTTTTGGTTTTAGTCGTCTCGTTATTACGTAGCCTGGCTTTTCACAGTCCATGTCTCCTTAGTCTAACCGTCAGCTCGTTAAGGATCAGGCCTGTGGTGCTTTATGCTGATGCTTTCAGGCCATTGTACTCTTATGTAATCTCTGGTTCATAATATAATATACTAATACTGACTTTAAAAAAAAAAAGATAAAGAAAATAGCTAATGAAACATTGAACAAACAACTATCCAAAGGAGGAAGAACTAAGTAATTTTTACTGGTCTCTAAGGTAAAACATGCATCTAAGAATGCAACAGACAATTGGCTAAAACAAAAAGTAAAGACAAATTATGATAGAATTTAGATGGTTGAGGGGAAATGCACCCCTTAAGGGCAGACAGTGCATCGCAAAGCACCTCTGAATGGCAAACAATGCTATGCAAAGCACTGTACCCTGACCAACGGTGCATTGGGCGTAGTGAAGCTTGAATATCAAGCAGGCTAAACACACTTCTAAGGAAAAAAGTACATTCAAATGACTGAATAGATGATGTAAAGTCTATTGATGATGGTTAAAAAGGACATAAACACCAAGAATGATGGATTTGTCCCTAGTGGGGTCGCCAATTTGTTATATGGAATTCTAGTCTATGGATAAACTAGTCTTCCCTAAGTGTGGTGTTTCTTCACTCAGAAAAACAGAGGAAAGGTAAATGCTTTTCTCTCTAAGATAAATAGATAAAAAAAAGATGAAGATACTTACTTTTGATCCTTTGCTCTCTTTCTTCTTCCTTCATTGCTTTTGTCGCTCTTGATCCAACTGAACTCGCTAGATCAACGCATGCAATCAAAACCAGAAGACAGCAAATGACAATACAAATATACAATATCTATCTATCATAACAAGATTGAACTGAATAAATCTGAGAATACATGCACATATTGAGAATACATTCACAAAATATAATCGTATATATGAGAGAAAGAAAAAATATCTTTATTGCAGTATTAGGAGTAATATATTACAACCAAACGATCAGTTCATTGTCAACTTGCTCCAACTTCATCCCGTCCTCATCACACCAAGCATCAATCCAGTAGCATCACAGTACTTCGGCTCTCCAAGAATTGAGAATCCAACAACATAACACTACATAAATTTATTCCTCCCTTGTACTTAGATGAGTGCTCAATTTATATGGAAATTGTAGGTAGTTTCTCAATAAATGATATTGAATGGCTTTCTAATTATATATGAGACGTGTTTCGAGGTTCAAAGGTGATGGATGAACACATGTATTCAAAGTATGACATCTATGAGCTCTTCTATAAGGCATTGGACATGTGGAGATTCCCGAAACAATGATGATTTCACTCCCAGGAGACCAACACACCCTTAAGTGGCGGGAAGTGCTTTGCAGAGCACCCTTGCATGGGGGTAAGTGCTTTGCAATGCACATAGGCCAATTCAAAGGAGCGTTGATGATTCAATGGGTCATTTTAACTATACTTCAAACATTGAAACTCTCATGAATTAAGGCCATCAGTGGAATGACTTCTCTAGGGCATGTAGCAATTGAATTAGGGTGTGATAGACCCTGTTTGTATTGAATTAGGGGATGATAGACCCTGTTCATACTGCTCTTATGGATTATGCCCAAATTGACCTATAACAACCACTTCATAAAGCCTATGGACAAAAACTCTATATTGCAAAGGAATTTCAATTTCTTTCATTCTACGCCACAACTTACCTCTAGGGATCATGTCAAATGCCTTTTTGAAGTCAACAAAGAAGCAAATATACTTTTTCTTTGTCACTCCAAACATTTTCAACAATGTGTCTTAGCGTGATACCATGATCTACTATAGAATGCTTCGGACTAAAACCCACTTGCCCTTTTGCCGCCTTTTCTTTTACTTCTTCCCACTTACTAATTCTATTTTCCACCATGCCATTGAAAATATTTGCAACAAAGGATTGATCATAATGGTTCTATAGATGGAAGGATTATTAATGTCTCCACTTTCAAAAAGGGGTATTGCTAGACTATTTGTCCAATCCCTTGGGAATCCTTGCCAGATAACGTTGTTGAATATTTCCATGATGTGCAATGCCAGAATGTTCATTCCCGGCTTTAGATATTCTGCTTGAAGCTCAACCAAGTCCTTTTCCTTCCATGTTTTCAACTTTTTAATTCATGCCTCCCTCTCTTGTATTGTGAAAATATTTGTAGTTGTGTTGATCCTAGGAGGAGGCTCAACCTCTAATTATTTTTCATAGAGTTGTATTGCATAGTCAAACCACTGATTGGCTGTAATATTATTTTTAATTTGCTTCTTCCTTGGTTGAAGTTCCTTCCAAAAATATTTTGGGTTATTCTTCCCTAGATATATCAACTCTTCTCGTCTTGTTTGCATGAACTCGCATTTTTTCCTTTTTAAAATCTACTTATAAAACTTTACATACATTTTCTCCTCGCCTCCTTTTTCAAGGCTCTCCTTGCAATTTTGCATCCCTCATCGAACAACACATTCACAGGAAAATAATTTGATTCTGATTTCCTATTTTTTTCTCTTTTGCACTTATCAAGTGCACCCTGAATTATATTTGTTAACTCATGGCTCTTGAGGCTTTGGGGACCAATTTTCTCCTTCTGAATTGATCTCTCGAGCATTGTTTTGAAGATAGTGAAATTTTCTTATGTTATAATAATTTTCCCCCTTGATGTCGATTGTTGAGAACATTGGGTTTTCCTCCTATTATGTCTTTCTTTTAACCAAGATAACTTTATATAAATTGGGTTATGATCTGATTTTTAGTCCCAAATATGCTCTCTAATCTTAACTTCATTTATCTTTCTATTAAGCTTTATGAACAAATAACATGATAGCTTTGTCTTTAAAAAAATTCACAAGTTTTTATGTATAACATATATTCATTCAAAGAAAAAAAATAAAAAATAATATATATATATATAATTTCATTTAATATTAATGATTAATTAAATTTAAGTTCATAATAAAACAAAGTTTCATAATTTAAACTTAAATTTATATTAAAATAGAATTAAAATTTAAAATTAAATTTTGAACAACTTCAATAGCATTAATTTCAATTATAAATTCTAATATATTGAAATATTAATATATATATATGTATGTTAATTTTTGTTTAAAATTTTTAACATAACATATATACATAAATTATATAACGAAAAAAAAAAAAATATATATATATATATATATATATATATATATATATATATATATATATATATATATATATATATGTATATATATACAACTTGATTGGGCCTAATGGTTAAGAGCATGTGTTTCCTTCCAAGAGGTTACAAGTTCAAAACCAGAGGGGGGTAGAGTATGTATTCCTTCGTAGACTTAGCAGTCAAATCGTTGCGCAGAGGTGGGTCTCTTGTCCCACAAACAAGGGGGTCGCATACATCGATTTAGTGTTTGGGTTGGTCGTGACCTTAAAATTGGATATATATATTGTAAGCTTGGCAAGATAACATCTTCATCGTGTCCAATATAGCACCCCGATCCGGGCGGGGAATTGAAGTGGTGACTTCACATCAAGGAGTGCCTTAATAGAACACTTGATCACCGTCTATCCAAGACCCCATGGACAAATTTATAATTTATATTTAAAAATTTTATAACATATTATTTTATTACGCCGATATGTGTTCTATTGTGGGGTTCTTGGTGGTGACACTGTATATATTCGTTGTCCTCTAACGGCTTTCACTACCCAGATTTTTTGATGTCATCTTCCATCTAGTGATTATGCACCGTCTATGTTCATTTCCAATAATATCTCTGATACTCTATAATTAGTCTCACTGCTAGTGAGATCTCTATCATCACTTTCATTAACACCACCCTGAAAATTACAGCACATCTGAGTTGCAACTAGCTCTGATCTCCCACAATCGAATCAACTACCTTTGATCGTCCATAGTCATATCAAGATACTTATGCATTGTCTATGCGTGTTAACAACAAAATGTATTTTTATATGTCTCTAACCCTTCTTTGAGCCTACCCCAATCAAGATACTTATGTGTTGTCCATGCGCATTAACAGCAAAATTTCTCTGTATTTATTCTTGATAGCACCAAGATCTTTGTCATTTTTCATTGCTCTCATTTATTGCTCCCTCTGCTCAGTTGGTGGATGGATGTTTCCTTTATTTAGCCTCTTCACCTTGACCCCCATATTTTTTTGCCCTTCTCATAGAAATTTTTGTTGTTGTTGTTGATGTCCTATTGTTGTTGTTGTTGTTGGTGCACGTCCTGCTGATGTTTCCTTCGCAAGGATACCTACCTCATATTTCCATTAACAAACATGTGAGAATCAAACACCTATTAACCATATCACCCTGTAAAATCAGATGGTAAGTACCGATGTTAGCATACTGCATATATAACTTTTTTTGCCAAAAATAATCTGTCTAGTTTTTTAAATACAAACTACTGTAAATATCATCATCGTTGGGTAAACAACATCAGCCTGCACACTTAACAGTTCCTTTTCAAACGGAAAGGCATGTGAAACCCATTGACTTAGGTTGTTTGATCCTTACAAGATCTAGAATGTTGGATTATCCATGGTTTATAATGCCTTTGCCAATGCAACTGTACCTGCCTTTTGTCTTGTTGGAGAGACCAACAACAATGGCGAAGTATTGAAATCCATGGAGGAAACTTCGACCCCATTATATATGGTGATTTATCTCTCTATCTGGATTTATATTCTACAAAGAAAATTGTAGATTGGATGAGATGGCGATAATCAATTTTTCATTGCATCTCGGTGGAGAAAGAGGAACCCACCTTCACAACAACATTACACATTAGCAATCGGCATGGTAGATTGTTAGGTGGCCTCGTACAGGGCTTGCACCTAATTTATCCAGATGGATTCATGGGGCTATGGAAACAAACTCTTCGGGCACCACGCGGGCCACATGGTCATAGCTACGTTTGCCTATATTTAAATGAATAGTTTCTTTTTTAAAATTGTACCCTAATGTAGCTCCATATTAAAAATTTCTTATCATTTTCTTTAACTCCCAGTGGATTAGGAAAGGACAGGTGGTGAATTATGGACAACTTCTAAATTCACCAGCATTAACCCTTGGTCTTAAGTGAGGTGGCTAATAAGCATGCATCTCCTGTGTAGAGGTAAGTTTCAAGCTTGAGACATTGGCATCCTAAAGGGTAGACTTGGTATGCATATTTTACTTCACATTTTCATGCAGAATTTTTTTGGACTCAGTTAATTTATAGTGTTCATGATTATCTTGGTGCATTTAGGTTTTAATTTTCAGACTCTTGTCATTATGGTTGGAGTTAGTTATTTTATAGTGTTCATGAATTCGCTAGGTTTTGAGTGATGCTTTTTATTTTGATGTTTTTGTTGGCTTTATGCCGCGTGTGTGTGATGTAATAAGAAACATATGCGATTGATCTCTTCAGGCTTAAGAGAAGCTTCAAAAGGCCTAAATAAAGTATTTTAAAATTTCCCATGGGTTGGGCTTCTTCTTAATGTCAGAAACCATGTTGGTATTATTGTAAGATGCAAGTTATCTACCTATAGGGCAAGTATCATTTTTTTGTCATTAACATGCTTGAGATATAGATTTGGACTTGGTAAGTAACGGTGAATTTAATAGCGATAATAAAATGATCAACCTTCCCATATAATGACCTAGGTCCTTGTTTCAACCTATACACAGATTTACTCACCTTTTAGACATGCTTAGAAGTGTCATCATCGAAAAAACCTACATGCTACTACATATATATATATATATATATATATATATATATATATATATATATATATATATCTGCAAAGAGAGTCTCATTCACTATAGTTGATATCACATCCATTTGGTGAATCTCTCGCTACTAATTAGCAACAAGTGATGAAATAATTTGAATTGTGTTCATATTGGTAACAAGTGAAAGGATTTAGTGTAATAAATTCACTGTTTTTAACAAAATGCCCAAACCAACATGTTACATCCATGTTTCTCAATGCAACCATCTCAACATAACTTGGTTTATCTAAATCTATTTTCATTCAACAACATGCTTCTCTGGGAGGAGATGTACCAATTCCCTCACATGAATTTTCATCAAATTGTTGCGTTATTTTCCCATTACATCTACCCAATTTGTCTTGTCACTAACAATTGCATAAGATTGAGCATCACTAGTAGCCATGACCCTTTATATAATTTTGTAAATTTTCCCTCTTTCTTCTAATAAGAAGCATCACAAACATCAAGGCCTAGTATACCTTGAAGAAATTTTCCACACATGAGGGACAATGAATTTCATCCCCTTAGTGAGATGGATGTGTATAGGGGACATCTTAGGAAGAGATCGCAACCATTGCCTCATTCTCTGAGGTACCCTTGATATCTACTCTATTCGAACATAGAAAATTAAGGAAAATAAAATAAACGAAATTAATAAGAATAGGGGGAGGTGAACTTGAAGGATACTTCTCTTCAAAGATTACATCCCTTTTATTATTACAGTATTGATAGGTGGGTCGAAACTGGGAAAATTTATATCATACAAATTGTATCAAAAGTTCAAAATATTTTTGTGCATTGTATTCAAACAAAATAAATAGGTCTCGCGTGATACGAGGAAAAAACTTCCAAATATTCAAAGTTGTGCATCCCATAATTCCTTGGGTGTACAACTTAAAAGCACCTAGTCTTTTGATTACTTTACAAAACATAGATATTGGTTGAATACATTATGATTGTTGGCTTCTTCCTACCCATTGTTGCAAGGAAGCAATTTTGGTTTTCTGAAATTAATGTCTTCCATCATTTTGTGAAGTTTGAATTGTTTCTTCCTCCTTCAAATATGTTTGCACTAATTTTTTTGGCATCTTGTGGTTAGAAGCTGCAAAGTCAGAGCCTTTACTAATACTGATAGCCATATTCTTCAAGATATTACATTCTGCTTCAAAGAAATTTATTTTCCTTGTTTGTTGGTCCGTAGTGTTCATAGTTGTATTGAAGGCTTGTCATTGTAAACAAATTGGTTATTATTCTTATTAGATTGCAAGAAGGAATCATGTTTCCTATTTAATGATGGTGACTGCTAAATGTTTTCAAATAAGAATGGATGCGATGTACACATTGAATATGATGTAGATGTTGCCATATCTAGGCTTCAAACATACAGTTGTATAAAAGCGAACTTATAACTGACTACTTAAATATACATATCAATAACAAATGTTCGATGTAAAATCCTTCAAAACTTCTAGAGATTCAAAGGGATGTCATCTTTGAAAATAATTCCATAGATTCCATCATGTATCCCTGGCATCATGTATAACAAATTTGGCATCCCTTTGAATAAACTTCGAAATATTCAAATTTGTACATGATCTGAATCGGAATATTAGTTTTGTTGTGCTAAGATCTAATTCATAATATAAACAAAGTGCTTGAGGATTGAGAGGTTAATTGCAAGTTTAATATGAGTTTTTATGTGTTTTTATGTGAATTTAATGAGAAAATTAACATATAAAAAAAAACACTAAACAACAGCATCTAAGAGACATGAGCATCACCATAAATAGTAACACAATAGCACATGATGAAGGAGTTCACCCTACTTGGGCTACGTTTCCTTGGTCGAGCTTCCAACGGCTTGGTTCTTTTCTATTATTCTCAAAAGTGTGATTACATGTGTTTACAATGCTCAAACAGATCTGAAACATATAACTTCAACTCTAGAGTTCCAAAAAATGCATGTCTAACCTCTTTCTACATAGAATTTGGTCAAAAAATGAAGAATTTATGACTTCCCCAAGTTTTGGCACTAACCGCTCCACAATTTCCCCAAAATCAAGACCGGTCCTACAAATTTTAACAAGAACCATGTAGCGCAGTTGGTAATGCATGGCGTTGTTATGTGTGAGGTCTTGGCATCGAATCCCGTAGAGTGCAGTTTGGAATTAACCAATTACATTTCGATCATAAGAGGCCACGTGGAAACTTGTCGTTGGCCCAAATTTTTTCCCTGTCAGCTACCATTTTTGGAAAATTTCCCTGTTTGCAGAAGAAGAAAAAGCGCGTTTCTGGGAGCATACGGTGTCGTTTTTCCACAAAATGAGTTGCTCCAAATTCAGAATGATGAGATCTACACGGTCGTTTAGATTCCACACCATTCCAATAAATTTCATTTTTGAGCATAATTTTGAGCACCTAATCACTCCTCCCCACAGGAAGCTTTTAGACCCCAAAAGATCACTTTCAACTGTCAATTAGATGAGAGTACAACCCCCTCACCTTTCCAATCTCGATACATTTGGCTTTTGACGAATTTGTTTCCTTGAGCTTCACTCGAAGGTAACCAACATTCCGATCGTCTTGAAGACTTTTTTCTTTTTTCACGAATGGCGTCTTGTTGAAGCTCCTTAAGGAATTCTGAAGCAAAATATGCAAAAGATGGAATCTGAAAATTCTCTCCTTGTTCTTCACTTTGAATCCTCTCCTTACAAAAGTGACCCCAAACTCCATCATCGACTTGGTACTTGTGATCAATACAATACTTGTACTTTCCTTTTCCATTTTCAAGATGATCTTGCACTGTTTGTTGTACCATTTGGAGTCGTTCAATGAACTTCTTGTGTTTTTCCATGTCGCCATCAAAAGAAACGTCCTTCTTACCATGATGACACAACAAATTATGATACAAATGGTAAACAAATTCCACTACTTGGTTTACTTGACTCAAGCTTAAATGTACACCTTGAAAGTATGCATATTGTTGAACATAACTTTCATGTAAAACAAAATGATGCTTGAGTACAATAGTTAAACAAATAACAAGCCTAGAAGGCATATCAACAAAATTGTCGCTTATACCTCTCTTATACCTTTTGAACAAGTGGAATTGTTGGTGAATTCCCATCAAATGAAAATTCCTTAATCGTTGCAACTTAACCATTGCACCATAAAAATTCTTTGAATGAAATGAAATAGAAAAATCACTTGCATCAACCTAAAACTCAAATGACCTTTTCAAGTTTAAAAGAGAAAATAAAGGAGCTGAAATGATCTTTTTCTTCGAAGCATCACATGCCTCTTTTTATTTGTCTTCCAATTGGAATACCTTTTGCACACATGTTAATGCATGCCAAGGAGCTACAATAGAAGAAATATTAACAAAAAGTTTCCTCCAACATTGGGTTGCTCCCCAAAAAAAATCTTATCAAGATGACCATCTTGGGTGTTAACCAATCCACAATGGTGTCAAATTTGGAGAGGTTTACCTTCAAATTACCTCCTCCCACATTATAGCCCAAGTACATCAAATAATTTTTACCCAAATCATACTTTGAAATCTTCAAAAATAAATGTTCATTCCTTATGACATCAAGTATTTTTCTCTTATACATGACATGTTCATAATGAAATTTTCTGAAAATGACAATGTTATACAAGTGGACTATCTCATCTATAAATGGCTCCAATTCATCATTCTTCATATGTATGAAAGTAGTAGGATTATGGCAAAGACCATAAAACATAATAATCCATTCAAACAAACCTTGTTTGATGTTAAATGGTGTCTACCACATACCTCCTTCAACAACTCTTCTTTGATGAAAGCCACTGCTTTTGTCCCTCACAATAAAATGCTTTCTATTCTTCTTGGGCACCAAAACCATAGGTGCACTACATGCCAAAAGATATGGTCGAGTGATTCCATTTTTCAAGAAATTTTGGCTTTTCTTTGGCATTTTTGCACTTTTCATTTTTGACATCCGATGCATGTCAATGTCACAAAGAGAAAATTCTTGCTACAAAGGTTTTTCATGTGGGATTCAATTCTTCTTGAGAGGCAATCCCTTAACATCCTGAAACACCTTATCGTCATGGTTACTTACATCATCCAAATCAGAATTGAAATTTGAATTACAACCATCAAACGCTTCATAATCATCATCAACATTGGGTTTGATCAGAAGAAGCACTAAATCTTTGCTTGAATTGACTAGCCTTTTCATTTTCCCTACATTAACTAATGATAGATTTAGTTTATTATGATGGGCTCTCACTATGTACTCCACACCATATTTGAACAAGTGGTACTTGTTTTCATGGCGATATAATATTTCCTTTCGGTCATAGAGGTAAGGACTTCCCAAAACAATACTTGAAATGTTAAGCGGTACAACATATAATTCCACTTCGTCAATGAAGTTTGCGGTGATTGCAAACAAGAAAATACACTTTCTTGTAACATTTAAATTGGTTTCCTTGCATATCCAACCCAATGGATATGGCTTTGGATGAGGTATGGTTTCAAGATTAAGTTTCTTTACTAAGTCTTCAAATGTCAAGTTTTCTTGAGACCCACTATCAAATAGTGTGTCGATTTTTGTATGTTTTGAGACAACCCTCACATGAAACAGTTTAATTATAGTTTTTTCATTTGAGGTACTTGTGTAAACATTTGAAGTGCTAGTACTAGCAATGGAGTTCTTACCTTTTATCCCCATGGTTGTGATTTTAGTTTCATCACCCGAATCAGACCCCAAATCCTCTTGAGTGATTGCAGCTGTCTTTTCCTTCCCTTTATTGTTGAATTTCTTGGGCCTCATCTCTCAATGAAGCTTCCAACAATGGTCTTCATTGGGACCCCCCTTAGAACAATGCTTGCATGTCACTTTCTCTCCTTCCTCTTTAACGGATGCATTTTTATTTTCTTTGAAACCTTGTCCTTTGTCTCCACCCTTAAACAACTTCTTTTTACCCTTTTCTGGAATATTTTTCCTTCTTGCCTCAAGGTGAGTGGCTTGCACACAAACCTCATCTACACTAGTGGGATTGAACATAAGTATGGTATGACTTAGGTAGCTATGTAAAAACCCTATATACTTCAGCAACGTGTCTTGTGAATGAAAATCAACACCTAACATATGAGCTCTTTTTCTAAATTCTTGGGTGTAATCTTGCACACTTTGACCTTTAAGTTCTCTAAAGTTATGCCAATTCATGATGCCTTTTTGCATATATGCTAGACAGTAAAATTGTCTTTTAATTGCAGAAAATAAATTAAACCAAGAGAGTGAGATCTTACCATATTTTTTAATCTCATCTTGTGTCTTGGCTTCCCACCATACTAGCGTTGCACCCTCTAGTCTCAAGGAAGCTAGCTGAATCTTTGTATCATAATCTTGAAGGTTTTGAATTCTGCATTAGATCTCCAAGTGAAAAACCCAATTGTCAATATTCTCTACATTCACTTCACCATTATACGTAGGCAACTCAAATTTAATATCAAGTTTTAACAAGCGTTGTTTACCAATTCCTTTTGAGTTTGGTTGATGAGTATGAGTGACGGTTGTAGTAGTGGAAGAGGATGAAGATAAAGGTGAAGATGGTGGTGAGGATGATGGTGGATTAGATGGTGGCTTATCACCATTTCCATTACCCACTCCTCCTCAATAACCCTCTCCTCTTGGAGGCCTGGAGATTTCACCCTGCAACCTTGTTTTCCTCTCTTCATAGAGGACCTTCACCATCTATGTCATGTCAAAGAAAGCCTTCCTAAAATCCTTCTCATCCTCTGACATGTTATCAATTCCTCCTTCATGAGACATGCTTACTAAAGCTTCTACTGCAACTGGAGGTGTATATTGTGGTGGAAATTGCGGCAACTGTGCCCTCCTTCTCCTTGCTCCAACTAAAGAACCTGCACCCACAATCTTACCTTCTCCTCTCTTTAGCTTCAACCTTGTAAGCATGTAAACACTTGCAAAACAAATTAATCCTCCTTGTACAAATAAACCTAGTGCTCTGATACCAACTTGATCTAAATGGGAATACTAGTTTTTTTGTGTTAAGATCCAATTCAAAATAAATAAAGTGCTTGAGGATTGAGAGGTTAATTGAAAGTTTAATATGATTTTTCATGTGTTTTTATGTAAATTTCATGAGCAAATTAACATAAAAAAAAACATTGAACAACAGCATCTAACAGACATGAGCATCACCATAAATAGTAACACAATAGCACATGATGAAGGAGTTCACCAAGTCTGGGCTATGTATCCTTGGTCTAGCTTCCAATGGATTTTCCCTCTTCTATTATTCTCAAAAGTGTGATTACATGTGTTTACAATGCTCAAACATCTCTAAAACTTGTTCCATCAACTCAAGGATGCCCAAAAATTCTTGTCTAGCCTCTTTCTGCATCAAATTTGGTCAAAAACTAAAGAAGTTATGACTTGCCCATGTTTTGGCACTAACCGCTCCACAATTTCCCCAAAATCTGGACTGGTTCTAGATATTTTCCCTGAATTGTGCTAATGGAGTGACAATTTTGCGAACTTCGAGTGAAATTGTCAGACTGTTAATTTTTCCACTAACACCATAAATACACATTTTCCACCATATGATATGGTTTGAATTAAAAAAAATAAAAAAAAAAAAATGATAAATTTCGGCGGACAAAAAATAAATTTTAATTTAAAAATGGGCGGCGAGGCCTCACCCTCCATCTCGTCCCCGGTTCCATGGCATTGGTCATATGAAATATATGGCAGGGGTTGGGGCTAAGCCTTGGCACCTTCCCCCAAACTTCGTCGAAATAACCTTTATATAAGGTTTTTGCCATTTATTTTAACAAGAAAAATGTAGCGTGCAGGGTTGTAATGCATGGCATTGTTATGTGGGAGGTCTCAACATTGAATCCCATGGAGTGTAATTTGTACTTAAAAATTTTTTGTGGCCCTCATGCTACCACATGGCAGCCTCTGGTTGGGCCACGTGGCAGCATGTGGTTGGCCACCATCCCAACCAATAAAATTCAACCAACCAGCACCCAATGAAAAACGGATAAGTGGTGAAGCCTGACAGGCTAAAAAAAATTACATTTCAACCAACCAGAAGAGGCCACATGGCAGCCTGCCACTGGCCCAAATTTTTTCCTTGTTAGCTACCATTTTTTAAAATTTACTTGGTAAAGTGGATAGAACTCGTTTTCTGGGAGCATACGGTGTCAGTTTTCCACGAAATGAGTTGCGTCGGATTCAGAACAACGAGATATACGTGGTCGTTCAGGTTCCGCACCATTCCAACAACTTTCATTTTTGAGCACCTGATCAGTACATCCTAGAATTCCTTGGGTATACAACTTAAAACCACCTAGTTTTCCAGTTACTTTACTAAACATAGATATTGGTGAAAAAAAATATGCTTGTTGACTTCTTCCTACCCATTGTTGGAAGGAAAGGAGTTTGGTTTTCTAAAATCAGTCTCTTCCATCATTTAGTCAAGTTTGAAGTGTTTCTTCCTCCTTGAAATATGCTTGCACTACTTTTTTTGACATCCTATGGTTAGAAGCTACAAAGTGAGAACCTTTACTAAGACTGATAACCATATTCTTCAAGATAGTAAATTATGTCTCAAAGGCATTGATTCTTATTGTTTGATGGGCCACATTATTCATAGTTATATTGAATGCTCGTAATTTTAAACAAATTAGTTATCGTTTCTTATTAGATTGCACAAAGGAATCATACTACAACTGTAATGATGATGGTGACTGTTAAATGTGTTCAGCTAAGAATGAATTCAATGTACAGGTTGAGTATGATGTAGATGTTGTCATATCTAAGCTTGAAACATACCGTTGTATAAAACTGAAATTATAACTCCCTGTTATACATAGCAATATCAAATCTCCATTGTGAAATCCCTCTATACAATACGCAAATAATATGTACAGATAGAAATAGTTCAAATATGGCAGTGATTCTTGATATACAAATTTTTCAAATATGGCATTGCTTCCTCATATAGAAATAGTTAAAATATGGCATTTCTTCCTCATATAGAAATAGTTCAAATATGGCATCACTTCCTCTTCGAGTGGTTTTTCTGAACAAATTATAAATTTTTGTAATGAACTTTTCATATAACCCTAGTTTTGTAAAGAGTTTTCCATATTAACAAACTTGGTAAAATGTTTATATCTTGTTCACCAATGGAAATTTTCCAATGAACTTTCTTGAGCATGGCTTGATTATATTCATTATATTCTACTTTTAGTGGGTCATTGTCCATTTCATGTAATGGAAGAGTATATTATTATATCATACACCGTTGAAAGAGGTTTTACTAAACATTATGCTTGTTGACTTCTCCCTGCCCATTTTTGGAAGGAGAGAAGTTTGGTTTTCCAAAATTAATGTCTTCCATCATTTAGTCAAGTTTGAATTGTTTCTTCCTCATTGAAATCTCCTTGCACTGCTTTTTTTGACATCATGTGGTTGGAAGTTGCAAAGTGAGCCTTTACTAAGACTGATAACGATATTCTTCAAGATATTACATTTTTCCGCAAAGGCAATGATTCTTCTTATCTACCGGGCCAAATTATTCATAGTTTTATTGATCGCTCGTGTTAGCCATCTGTAAATTATGTTATACCTCATGATGGCTAAATAGGTTCCTTAGCTTTCAAGAAACAGATTTTATGAAAATCTGTGAGTTCTTGAAAGCCCACTGTGTTCATTATTTTAAAAAAAAATAACTCCACTGAAATCTTCATCAAAGTCCTTCAAGTAGCCCTACTGTTATCATAAGGAGACTGTTTTCAATCCCCTCTTCCACCATTTCACCTTCATTATTTCCTCCAAAATCCCTCCATCTCACTCATTTCTTCACTTACCCTAACTCATCATTTCTTCCCCTGAAAAATCCCTTCTACCCTCCATTTCCCTTAAACACCCCTCTAAACCTTATAAAACTCATTTATAATGGTTTAAGCCCCCTTTTTAAACCTATCGGAACACTAAAAAGGATTTAACACCCTCTTTTTAGCCTTATTTCCTGACCTCTTATAAAAACAGGCCTTAAGCCCCTTTGTCTTAGGTCCTCCGCCCCTTTTCTCATACGACCAAGGCCTATGACCATTGGCTAAGTCTTAGCCCGTTTTCTTTCTCACCCCTAGTTATTTTTTCCCTCCATAGGACCACGCCTCCCCATGTCCTTAAGCCCCTTCTTCATTCATTCCCGAAAACTCATCCACTCATCTATCTTCTCCCCCCCGCAACAGTTCTCGACCGTCGATCCCATCAATCCGACAGCTCCCGCTAACCCACAGATCTAAACCCTGCCCGATATTCATTTCGCTACCCAAAATAACAGATGGCATCATCCATTGGCCCACCTTTCACTAAAATTTCGCTGGCCCATTTTCCACCTGCCACTTGTCATCCGCTATTGCGCATCTTCCCCCATCGCATTCACCCCCCGCCGTAGATCTGGATCCCCCAGATCGAATGACCCACATTCATTATCGCGCCCGTTTCACCAAAAGGGTTTAATGCCCCATTTCTGCATGAAATGGGCGGTTTTTCCCTAGACAGGTGTCGCCCAATGTATGGTATCACGTTCGTCGAGGTTAAAACCATTTACCACCTGACCTCTGCGTGAATACCACCCTAGTATCGCGCAAAACCACTTTCACCATTTCCGCGCCATTATTCAAATATTTCCCTAGCTTTTCATGTTTCCACCATGAGAACCCTCTTCTGTGCATTCTTCCTCCTTTGCATCGCTCCTCTGTCCTCACCAATGCCTTTGATCGCAGTCTAAAACCCTGAACGCAGGTTTTATTTAATTATTTTGTGTTGAGTTGCAGGTTTAATGATGGCCAATTATGCAAGCCGTCCCACAGCCAGAAACAGTGGCAAAGCCCAGGATGACGATCCTCAAGGCTAGATAATCAGAAAAGGGACCCAGGGTTCGAAGTTCAAAGGTTTGATCCGTGTCTCATGAGCATTGGTCAAACGAAACCCTCCAGCACCGAAGGAAGCCACTTGCACACCAAGAACAGTGAAGGCTAACGGTTAAAGCATAAGCCAGCAGATTTAAAGCTTAACCAGCAGATTAATGATAAAGAGCACAGTGTGAAGATAAATGAATTAAAGTTAAAACAATCAGCAAAGTGACCAAAAGCAGAAGATGATGAAAGAAAGGCCTAAATCTAAATCAAAGGCCTAATCAGAGTTAAAGCCACTAAACAGACAGATCAGCAAGAAGGAATGCTTTGAATGACAAATCACAGAAGAAATTACTTCTCCAAAAGAATAAAAATGCCACCTGCCAGCCTAAATTGCCTCAAATACACATAAAGTTATTATATTCAGAGATATTTCCTAAAGATAGCTCAGAAGTTATTACAAGCCTACCTAAAATGCCTAAAAGTCAACAAAAGCAATTAAGTAGTTCAAAGAGTTAATGTAATATTCATTATGCAGAGTTAGACTTAAATACATTTTGCCTTGGGCCTTGCATGGTCTCAAAGGTCAAAAACATTAAACTCTGTCATTTATGACCAGTTAGAGACCCTTTCTTTCACTCCACCTCCTCATTTCATCTATAAATATTTTATGAGGAGCTCATTGTTATTGTTGGTTGGATTATTATTGAGTGTTGGGTCGAAGTTGATAGCTTTTGAAGAGTTGTTGAGTAGTTGAAGAATATTAGGCTGGATAGAGAAGTTTTGGGCTATAAAGACCTGCTGGACTTGGAGTAGGTAACTAGTTTGAACATTAATAAAACACGCTGATTCACAAGATCTTGGTCTATATTAATGGTGATTTTTTTCCTCTATGTATTTGTCTTTCCTTATGTTTTACATGTTGTCCATTTTCTCTGATAAAGAACATAAAATTTAGAGTAGGATTTACTGTTAAAGTACCCTATTTCTGTCTGAAAGCTTTATCTTTATGTTTTCTTCTGCTAAGGTCTGACTGGAGGATTCTTATTTTCCCTTCAATTTTATCCAGTTTGTTGTTTTGAGAATGATGCAATAGAGTATAACCAGGGAATGTTGGTAAGCCCATATCCTTCTGAGTACAACTTGAGATATTGTTCTTGAATGATCTTTTCAAACTTTTCTAAGTAGAGTCTAAACTAGGGAAATTTATGGTTAGCCCTGTTCTTTGTTCTGCCTTCAAAAATTGCTTTGAAAGATCCCTTGAGAGTATGCCAAAAGCAGGCTAGATTCATATTTTCTATCTGATATTAGGCTATTTTCCTTGTTCTCTTATATGTTTTCTCCTTTCTGAAAGTAGTCTTAGGATTACTGGATTGTTGTCTGAAAAATGTGCTTTAATAAAATTCTATCCAAAGAAGTCTATGGTTTTCCCTGTCCTTTGGCTTGCTTCAAACAGTTACTTTGAAAGGCTTTTCTTGTTTAGTGGAGTTAATAGATTCTTAATTGATTATTAGCTTTTATTCTTTCACAATATCTTAATGTTTCATATCACAAATTAATCTAAAAGATCCTTTGATATAGATGACTTTCCCTATGAAAACCCTTGAAGAATTGTTGTACAATTAAATCCTTTTGTGACTCCATAGCCCAATGGGTTAATACTATTTCAGGACCTATCTTTTCAGCCGAAACATTCTTTCAATTTACTCTCACCTTCACCTTTCAACTAACCTCTTCAGCTAATGATATCCATCCCAACCAACCAAACAAGTTCTCTGAGCTTCATAACTAGTCTAATATCATAAACAAAGCATACAGATATATCCTTTGAAAACAATTAATAGAGAGATCCATCTCTGAATCCAGGAAGGCAAGGTCCTAGGATTCCAAAGTGGTTCTAATGTGGCCCCCTGCAACGTTTATTCTTCCCAATAATATAAATTACAGGGAGCCAACAACTCGTAATTGTAAATAAATTGGTTATTATTTCTTATTAGATTGCATGAAGGAATCATGTTTCTGATTTAACTGTAATGATGATGATGATGCATTGTGCAATCAAGGAAGGTTATTTTTCCTATTTAATAGGGAGCTAATTCCCTAGGAATTTCGTGAGCAAGGCAAGCTGAAGGAAGGCTAAGAATTTTCTAAGTACTAGACCGATTTTTCCTAGATCAGTGTGAGACAATTGGTAGAGTGCAGGATATTCTTGCGAGCAAGAAAGAACTATATTATTTCATGATTCCTTGACTTAATACACTATACAGATAGGGAGGTTTTTATCATTTTCTTTTCCCAAGAACATCTTGTGTTGTCCGATTGATTTACTTATTTCTCTTACTTGCATGTGATTAAGCGATCGTGTTTTGTATTGCGAAAATATTGTAGAAATATTCAGTATCTTGTTTTAGTACATCACAATATTGGATTGAATCCATTGATAGAATTACTACATGGTATCAAAGTGCCAGGAATCACAATAGAAGAGAATAAATTGAGTTCTTTTTGAACAATATTCAAATGTGTTGATTCATTCTTTGATACTTAGCAGCTAACCAGGATTTCCTTCACTGGCCTGAGACTCATATATGCACTCGAGGAAAATTCGAACTATATTGCATGGAAGGACAGGATGGAGCATTAGGGGAATTTTGAGGTCTAAAATGGGCCTCCTAAGGAAATAATAAAATAATAGCTAAACCAATCAAATAATATTTATGAATTTGCAATTCACTTTTTGCACCACAATCCATGTAACCATAGTTAAATTCCATTCAAAAGTTGTACCAAAATAAAATTAATAAAAAAATTGTATTGATGTGACTATAAATAAGAATGAGATTTTCAAAAAAAAATCATTATCATTGAACAACTAAGGCATTTGTCCTTTGTACTTAAATAACTTAAAATAAAATATAAATATAAATTTATAAATTCTTAATTATATTATATATTATTAATTAAAATTTACATTATTTAAATTGTATAATAACATGTAATTAATATATTATATAAAAATAAAATAAAATAATATAACATAATAAATGTATAGGGATATGCATTGTTTTTTTCAAGAAATATGAAATGACAATAATATATTTTTATTCAAAAAGTGTGAAATGACATTTATTATGAGTACTTTACTTTGACTTTAAAAGTACTTAGAGCACTACCATGGTTAACCATGAGTTTTTATCCACCATTGAGAATGTGACAAGTAAGTACCTTTAACTCAAATAATGCCACCTCAACCATTAGGGATGATCTCATCCCCTAAAATGTGATTGGTTCTCATAAAGTGAATTTTGATCGTACATTTTCCTTAAGAGGCCCATTTTAGACCTCATAATTCCCCTAATGACAGTATTGGAGGACAATAGATTGAAGGGATTCATTGACACTGATATGCCTGAGCCCACTCCAACAAATGTTGTGCAGCATGAAGCATGGAAGAAAAATGTGGCAAAGGCGAGGAGGATCTTATTAGAGGGAGTTCAAGATCATATTTTCTTGAGTATCCATGGAAAGGAAACTCCATATGTTGTGTGGAAGGCCTTGATAGATCTGTTTCAAAGCAGAAGTGACCACGGGAAATTCGAACTAAAGGACAAGCTTTGGAAAATCAAAATGGAGAAGGGCGACACAATCCAGAAATACTTAACCAAGTTCACCCAATGTCGATATGAGCTTGGAAGTGTTGGGATTACTATGGCTAATGATGACTTGGTGAGCCTAGCACTTCTAGGCTTTCCCAAGAACTGGCATAGTTACCATGACTCTTTGCATGGGAGGGATCAGTTACCAAAGTGGGAGTGACTATGGATGAATTTGGTACAAGAAGAGTTTCAGCGGACTACCAGGGATGGATCCTCATCCAAGACTGATGATGAAGAGAATTGTGCCTTAGCTGGCAAGGAAAATAAAGGGAAATGGAAGAAGTCCTAATCCAAATCGGAGATCGACAAAGAAGGCAAGAAACGATACATGTCAAACATGAAATGTTTCAACTATCATGATCATGGACACTATGCCACAGAATGTCCACAAAAGAAAAAGAACAACAAGAAGGCTCTGGGAGCTGCAGGGTGTGAATCTTTGGCCTCAAAGTTTGAGTTGGACTTCTCTCTCATCGCATGTATGGTCTCAATGGTGATTGGATATATGTGATACTTGGATACTTGAGCATCTTTCCACATCACTAGCAACAAAGGATTCTTTAGTAGCTTTGTGGAGAAGTACATTCAAATGCACATCGAGATGGGTGATGATGGGAGGTATAGCACTACCAGGATTGGTACAGTTACTTTCCAAAGAGAGTTAGATAAACCCCTCATAATAAAAGATGTCATACATTTATCAGTTTTGAATAAGAATTTGGTTTATATTTCTATGTTGTAGGATCGTGGATATGATGTGGTTTTCAATGAAGGAAAAGTTCCTTTGTCACAAAGCCAAGAGACAGGTAAAGAAGATTGGGGTTAGTGTGAAGAAACTCTACAAACTTGATGTAGATGGATGTGCAGCATTGATTAGTAAAGCAGATGAGGTGGTGATTCATGATACTGGTGAGTTATGGCATAAGAGGTTGGTTCATCTACACCACAGTGCTTTGAGGATCATGCAGAAGATTTCTATAGGGCTTCCAAAGGGCACACTTGCATAGAGAGACACATGCAAAGGTTTTAATTTGGGGAAGTATACTAAGTCTACCTTTCACTATAAGGAAAGCTGAGTAGCGGAAATCCTTGAGATAGTTCACTCATACATGTGTGAACTGTTCTCAATAGCTTCCATAGCAAAGCACAACTATTATGTGATTTTTGTTGATGATTTTTCTAGAAAGTGTTGGATTTTTTTCATGTAGAAGAAAGATCAGACGTTCTCCTTTTTTTGTGATTTCAAAGAACTCATAGAGAAATATACAGGGAAGAAGGTGAAGGCTCTGAGGAGAGACAATGGTGGTGAGTATATCTCTAATGAATTCAAGAAATTTTGTGCCACAGAAGGAATTCTAAGAGAATTGATTACACCTCATAACCCACAACATAATGGGGTTTCATAAAGAAATAATAGAAAAATTGTAGGAGAAACATGAGCTATGTTACATGATCAGGGCCTATCGTTGCATCTGTGGGTAGAGGCATGAAACATAGTATTATTTGTGCAGAACGGTAGTACTCATCAAATAATTGGCATGAGTACACCAGAGGAGGCTTTTTCATGTAAGAAACTGGATGTTTCATATTTTAAAATTTTTGGTTCATCTGTTTATTGCGATGCGACTAAAGATGTCAGGAAGAAGCTAGAACAAACAATAGAGGTTGGGATATTTTTGTGGTACACAGATACTCCCCACAACTATCGGGTGTATTTTCTAGCACACAGGATGACAATTGTCAGAAGAGATGTGAAATTTGATGAGGAAAAGACCATGTGATTATCCCTTGAGAGGGAGCCTGACTTGCATGCAATGGAGGAACTCTTAGTTCCAAAGGATTAACCTCGGGATGTGGAGCAGCCACAAGTAGAGGATCATAGAGTGGAAGAAACCACTCATGCATATCCATCCACTAGAAATGGTAGGAAGCACACCAGAGAGGCTAATAGATTTATGTTATATGTGATAGAGAATGTGGGTGCACCCACATCACAACGCATGTAAAGAAGGTCACCAAACAGGTATACTGGATACATTACTCTTATGAGAGAATGTATTGTGACAGGAACATACTGTTTTTAGGAAGCAGTGCAGCATTTGGTATGGGTTGATGCCATGGTTGATGAGTATGACTCCATTATCAGAAACAGTGCATCGGAAGTGGTCTCAAGACCAATGGGGAAGTTAGTGATTGGATCCCGGAGGATCTATAAGGTGAAGAAAGCAACATATGGGAGTGTGGAGAAACACAAGGCTAGATTTGTGGGGAGAGGTTTCTCACAGGTACAGGGGATTGACTATGAGGAGAATTTTTCACCAGTTGTAAGGTGCTCATGGATTATACCTGCACTCTCAGCGTAGATGGGATTTCAAATGCATCAGATGGATGTAAAGACAACCTTTCCCAATGGAGTTATTGAGGAAGAGGTGTACATTGAGAAGGTGGAAGTTTAAGAGACCTTAGATAGGGAGTTGCATGCGTGCAGACTCAAGATAGCATTGTATGGGTTGATTATCTGAAAGAAGTGTATTAGTTCTGGTGTGCTAAGTTTCCTTTCAGTAATATAAAAATGTACAATTTGTCTACATTTAAGGAATGATTGTTTTATCCATGAAACATAGATTAATTAGTGAACTTTAAGCATGAAAATAAGCCTTAAAAACCCTTAACATCAATGTATAATAGAGAAATATAATCACACATAAGTTTTACACAGTAGGCATGATGAAGCAGTTCAACCCTCCTAGGCTACATCTACTAATCCAGCTCCCAATGGCATGTCCCTCTTTGTCACTATGCTCAAAATTGAAAATTACATGTGTTTATAGGCCTCTAATGGCTATTTTATCTGCACCAATGGCTCCAGAATACTCAAATTAGTCTAGGTAGACTCTTGTTTCACCCAAATTGGTCGAAAATTGAACTCCCCATGCATTTTTCCCAATGTCAGCAAGAAAAGCTCCACTAAAAGTGGAGACAACACTTAAATGGAGTTAAATTTAATGAAAACCCTAAAAATATGGCGTCGCTACAGTTCCCTCCATATAAACCATTTGGATAGACATAAAATTTTGGGCGGGGTGGTCCAATACCGACCCCCCACCGTCATCTCCGCATTAACCGTTTGATATTAACTCCGCGTTGGTGGCTTGTAACCCGAAGTGGCACAGTTCTGCAAACCATGGCATTACCTGCCATATCTCTGTGCCATGTGATAGTTACAAACTCCGCTGGATAAGCCATTTAATACAACCGCCACGTTTTTTTAATATCACCTTGTGACATGTGATATAGTTTATTTCCCGTCAGAGTTACGGTTTACCGCTGGTTTGAATAACTTTTGGTCCCGGTCATAGCCATTAAGTGTATGGTGGTTGGGGTTGGCCCCTTTTTTTATCCACCCATTTCTTTGATAAACAATATATTGAACTGACATCCCTATAGAGTTAAGTAACAAATCGTAGGCGAACTGGTTAAGTTTCCCACACCCGCACCCGAGGTCTCTGGTTCGACTCCTATGCTCTCCAAAAATTTTACAAGACCCTCCTGAGGACACGTGGTGGCCTCTGGGCTTGCCATGTGTCACTCATCTGACGACTCATAACAAAACCAAAAAACGGTTAGTACACATCTTCATACCACAAAAATCAACAGCCCACAACATGCCATGTGGTGCAATCTGGTTGGTTGTACGAAAATGGAATATTCCCCAGAATATACATGTTGACTGGTCATCCAATCACAAAATTTTTGTTATTTTGGAAAATGAACAGAACGCGATATCTTCCTCATACGACATTTTTTTTCGAACCATTCACTACGCCAGAATTGCAACCATGAGACCTTTCCGGTCACTCAGGTTTGGACCTATTTTGAGCACTTTCAATTTTGAGCATAACACATGATCTCCTGATCACACCTCCCCATTGGGAAGCTTTTGGACCCCAAAAGAATTTAATCACATGTTCAAAAGATGAGGGTACATCTCCCTCACCTTTTCCACTTCCATCCATCTTGCCTTACTTGGTTTGCCACCCTTGAGCCCAATCCGAAGATAATCGACACTTCCCCTCTTAGAATTGTGTGTCCTCCTGTCAAGGATGGAATCCTCCTTGAGCTCGTCCAGAAATATTCTATTGATGGCAGTTGAATATCACTCCCTTGATCATCAATCAAGTGAGGCTCATACAAACGTAAATTCTCCACATTGACAATGGAATACATTTGCATATATGAAGGAAAGTCAAGTTGAAATGCATTATTACCAACTTGTTTATTGATATTGAATGGACCATAATGAATGGGCTTGATCATTTTACCTTCTCCTTGCATCCTTTCTTTGCTTATGTGCAACCATACTTCATCTCCTTCTTGAAACTTGTGATCAACTCTATGTTTTTCATGCCTCTCCTTGTATTTTCTTTGACTCTTCTCAAGCTGTTCTTGAACTTGTTGATGAATAATCTGAATTTTCTCAATGAACTTTCGAGCCTTGTCAATATCAATATGCCCATCAATTGCAACATCCTTCTCAAAGATGAAATCTAATGGTGATTTTGGCAAATACCCAAAGCAAGCTTCAAAAGGTGAAGTATTTGTAGAAGAGTGTTTGGCCCGGTTGTAAGTGTGTTGAATGTAATGCAGTTGTTCATCCCACAACTTGGGATGTTTGCTGCAATATCCTCTCAATAGATGCACAATGGTTCTATTCACCACCTTGGTTTGGCCATCAGTTTGAAAATGAAAAGCAGTACTCTTTTTCAACTTTGTGTCCATCATCTTCCAAAGATTGGACCAAAAATTCCCAAAGAACCTGGAATCCCTGTCACTAACAATAGAAATTGGAAAACCAAAATGAACCCATACATGTTGAAAATAAAGTTCAGCAGTTTATTCAGCAGTAATGGTTTTCTTACATGGCATAAGTATACACATTTTACTGAATCTATCCACAACTACATAAAGATAATCATGTTGTTTTCTTGACATAGGTAGACCTCCAATAAAGTCCATGGAGACACTCTCCCATCGTCTTGATGGTACTGGTAGTCGCGTGTACAACCCAAGATTCCTATTGCTAGGCTTGCTTGTTGCACACATATAACAACCTCTTATAAAACGTGACATGCTATCTATCATGTTAGGCCAATAGCAATACCTCTGTAGATGCGCCATTGTTTTGCTTACCCCAAAGTGTCCAGCAATAAGAGACGATGAGACTCTCTCAAGACACTAAGTCTCTCTCCTTGTGGTAAACACAGCTTGCCCAAATGAAACAGTAAATTGTTGTGCATGTGATAATCATTTTCCTCAACTTGATTCCCTTCACTCAAACTAGCATACACATCTTGAAAATCAGCATCAGATGCATATTGTTCTATGTAACTCTCATGTACAATAGAATCATTTTTAAGCAAAGTAGAAGCACTTATAATTGACCTTGAAATCATATCAGCAACTTTATTGAAAATACCTTTCTTATACCTTATAATCAAGTGAAACTGTTGAAGAAATCCCATCCACCTGAAATGTCGTGATTGCTGCAATTTTGTTTGCGACTGCAAGTACTGTAATGGTTGATGATCGATATGTATAATCATCTCTTTACCCATCAAGTAGTGTTTCCACTTCTTGACGCTTTGTACCAACGCATACAGCTCATTTTCATATGTAGGATAATTAGTTACAACACCATTGAATGTTTCAGAATGAAAAGAGATAGGCTTACCATGCTGCAAAAGCACTGCGCCCATGGCATAATCACTAGCATCGGTTTGTATCTCGAATGTTTGTCTCAAATCCGGTAATGCAAGGAATGGAGTTGAACTGATCTTGTCTTTTAAAGCTTAAAAATATTGCTATTTTTTTCCTCCCCATTGGAAGCCTCTCTTCACACTTTTCACCACATGCATAGGAGCTGCTATCGCAGAAAAGTTAGAAATAAACTTTCTCCAATACTGAGCTGCACCTAAGAAACTTCTTACTTCGGTTACTGATTTGGGAGTGGGCCAATTCACAATGGCTTCTACTTTAGAAGGATCAATTCTCAACATGCCTCCTCCTACAATGTGTCCCAAATAAACCAGAGAAGTCTTTCCAAATTCGCACTTAGACATCTTAAGAAATAATTTCTCTTTCTTCAAAACATCAAGTACCCTCTTTACATGCAAGACATGTTCTTCTCTTGTTTTGCTAAAAATGAGTATATCATCTAAATACATAATCACAAATTCATCAAGAAATGGACGCAAAACATTATCCATAACACGCATGAAAGTCGTCTATGCATTACACAAACCAAACAGCATAACCAACCACTCAAAGAATCCTTGTTTGGTTTTGAATGCAGTCTTCCATATATCACTTTCTGCAATTCTTACTTGATGATATCCACTTCGTAAATCTAACTAAATGAAAAAATTTGCTTCTTTCAGATGATCTAGCAAATCATCTATCCTTGGGAGTGGGTATCGATTATTTATCGTTATCTTTTTCAAAGCTCTGAAGTCGACACACATGCGCCAAGTCCCATTTTTCTTTGGAATCAGGACTATGGGTGAACGGCATGGAAAAGCGCTTCGCCTTATGAGTCCCTTTTCCAACAATTCTTTGATTTGTCTCTTTATTTAGCATTCTCCATTATCAACATGCGATACATGTCGATGTTTGGAAGATGACAATCTTGTTGTAACTTAATCTCATGTTGAATCTCCCTTTTAGGAGGCAATCTTGTTCGCTCCTGAAACATCTCATGATGTGCATCAACTACATCATATAAATCTAATTTCGACTTAGGATCACAATCTTCAAATGACTCGTGCTTAGCATCAACTTTAGGCTTAATCATTAGAAGAACAAAATTATTACTTGAATTCACTAGCCTTTTTACATGTCCAGCATTTACCATTGCAATATTTGTCTTCTTGCGATGTGCTTTAACAATGTACTCCTTTCCATATTTGAATAAATGGTATTTTTTCTCATGGAGATGGAAGATAGATTTCATGTCATACAAGTAAGGACTTCCCAACACAACACCTGTAATATCAAGTGGTACCACATCTGATTCAATTGTGTCAACAAAATGTGTAGTTATTGCAAAGCGCAATATGCATTTCTTTGAAACCTGTAAATTTGCATCCTTACAAATCCACCCAAGTGGATATGGTTTTGGATATGTAATGGTCTCAAGATTAAGTTTCTTGACCAAGTATTCAGAGATTAAGTTCGCTTGTGACCCACTTTCAAACAGTGTGTCAATCTTGGTATGTTTGGATATGACCTTCACATGAAACAGTTCAATTCTCTCTTCTTCATTTGGAGCTTGTATGTGACAGTTTGAAGTACTAGTACTGGGTTTTGTTTAAATTTCTTTCCCCTTCATGTTCTTCAATCCCATGGTTGTAATTTTAGTTTCATCACCTGAATCCTCTCCTAAGTCATGTTGATTTGTAGCTGCAGTTTTCTGCTTCCCTTTGTTATTGTTAAACTTGGGTCTCTTTTCAGGATGTAATTTCCAACAATTTTTCTCTTCATGGCCTTCTATTGAACAATGTTTAAAAACAACTTTCTCTCCCTCTTTCTTGACAAATGCATTCTTTTTTCCTTTTCCTTTTGAGGTCTTCTCTTTGTTTTTCCCCTTAAAAGGTTTGTTTCTACCCTCTTCAAAACTATTTTTCCCTCTAGCTTCTAGATGTGTGGCTTGAACACATACCTCATCTAGACTTGTAGGATTAAACATGAGGATAGTATGTCTAAGGTAGCTATGTAAGCTCCCTATGTACTTGAGAAAAGTATCTTGACTCTGCAAATCTACTCATAATAAGAGAGCTCTTCTCCTAAATTCTTGGGTGTAGTCTTGTACATTTTCTCCTTTCAATTGTCTAAATTTTTTCCAGTTCATTATGGCTTTCTGCATGTGAGCTAATGGATAAAATTGTTGTTTTATTGTAGTAATGAAATCAGTCTGTAATAGAATAATCTTTCCATGCTTTTTGATCTCCTCCTTTGTCTTGGCTTCCAACCAAACAAGCGCTGCACCTTCCATCCTCAATGAAGCTAGTTGGATTTTGGTATCATCATCATGAAGGTTCTGAATTCTCAAATAAACCTCCAATTGCCTAATCCAATTATCAAGATTTTCTACATTGACTTCACCATTAAACATTGGCAATTCAAACTTAACATCAAGTTCTAGAAAAGGATTTTTACCCATGTTCTTTGACTTGTATGGCTGATGTACTGAAGATGCAGTAGAGGATGATGAGGATGAAGATGAGGGTGATGATGGTGACTTTCCACTGCCTCCATTTCCTCCATTTCCCTTCTTTTATTTATCTTCATCATTGTGACCTCCCGATGATCCCTGACCTTCCTTGTGAAGTTTGGATCCTTCTCCTTCTATTCTTTCATTCCTTTCTTGATAAAGTACTCTCACCATTTCAGTCATGTCAAGGAATGCTTTCCTGAACACTCTTTCTTATTCTTTGGGATCCACCTCTTCATGGGTTTATTCTTCTTCTGGAGGCATGCTTATTGATCCTTTTGCTTCTCTTGGAGGTGAACTAGGTGGTGGAGAATGTGGCAATATTGCCCTCATTTTTTGTGGCTCACTTTGAGAACCTCTTGCTTCCACCAATTTTCCTTCTCCTCTCTTAAGCTTGAGCCTAGTAAGCATGAAAACCCTTGCAAAAAGTTAACAAATATTTGCACATAAAAACACCAGAGATTAAACTCTATCTTTGAGACCAACTTGATCTGAAATAAGTGTATTATTTCTATTGTGCTAAGTGTCCTTTTAGTAATATAAACATGTACAATTTGTTTGCATTTGTTTGCTTAAGGAATGAGAGTTTTATCCATGAAACATATATGAATTAGTGAACTTTAAGAATGAAAATAAGCATTAAAAACACTGAAAAACAATGTATAACATAGAAATACAATCACACATAAGTTTTACACAGTAGGCATGATGAAGCAGTTCACCCCTTCTCGGCCACATCTGTTGGTCCAGCTCCCAATGGCATGTTCCTCTTTGTCATTATGCTCAAAATTGAAAATTACATGTGTTTACATGCCTCTAATGGTTGTTTTCTCTGCACCAATGGCTCCGGAATGCTCAAATTAGTCTAGGTAGACTCTTTTTTCACCCAAATTGGTCGAAAATTGACCTCCCCATGCATTTTTCCCAATGTCAGCTAGAAAATCTCCACTAAAAGTGGAGATAGGCACTTAACTGGAGTTAAATTTGATGAAAACTCTACAAATAGGGTGCCGCTACAGTTCCCGCAATATAAACCGTTTGGATAGACATAAAATTTTGGGCGTGGTGGTCACATACCGACCCCCCACCATCATCTCTGCATTAACCGTTTGATATTAACTCCATCTTGGTGGCTTGGAACCCAGAGTGGCATGGTTCTGCAAACCATGGCATTACATGCCATATCTCCGCGCCATGTGATAGTTAAAAACTCCACTAGATAAGCCGTTTAATACAACTGCCATGTTTCTGTTTTAATGTCACCTCATGATATGTGAAAGAGTTTACCGCCTGCCGGAGTTACGGTTTACCGCCGATTTGAATAACTTTGGGTCTCGGTCATAGGCTGACCCCTTTTTTTATCTGCCCATTTCTTTGTTAAACAATATATTGAACCAACAACCCTATAGAGTTAAGTAACAACTCATAGGCGGACTGGTTAAGCTGTCCACGCCCGCGCCCAAGGTCTCTGGTTCGAATCCTGTGCTCTCCAAAAAATTTACAAGACCCTCATGAGGACACGTGGTGGCCTCTGGGCTTGCCATGTGTCCCTCATCTGACAACTCATAACAAAACCATCCAACAGTCAGTACACATCTTCGTCCCACAAAAATCAACAACCCACAACATGCCATGTGGCGCGATCTGGTTGGTTGTACGAAAATGGAATATTCCTTAGAATATACCTACTGACTGTACCTGCATGCTGACTGGGCATCTAGTCACAAAATTTTTGTTGTTTGGGAAAACGGACAGAACGCGATATCTTCCTCATACGAAATCATTTTTTCGAACCATTTGCAGCACCGGAATCACAATGAAGAGACCTTTTCGGTCACTCAAGTTTGGACCTGTTTCGAGCACTTCCAATTTTGAGCATAACACATGATCTCCTGATCAGTTGAAGCAAGCACCGTGGGCTTGGAAAACCATGATCGACAACTATTTCATCGAGTTGGGCTTCATAAAGAGTGAAGCGGATGCAAACCTATATCATATTGTGGTTGATGGAAATCTTTTGATTATTTTACTTTATGTAGATGATCTGATACTGATAGATGATGAGCAACTCATAACTTCTTGCAAAGAGGACCTTGCATGAGAATTTTAGATGAAGGACATGGGGCTCTTGCATTATTTCCTTAGTTTGGAAATATGGAAAAGAGATGGGTAGCTATCTATATCTCAGGGAAAGTATACCAATGAGATTCTTAGGAAGTTCAACATGGAGGGTAGCAAACCCATGGAGACTCCTCTTGCAAGAAACTGGAGGAAGGAGGATGCTACTTTAGGTAAGGTAGTGGATGCTACTATTTACAGGCAGCTTGTTGGTTCACTTATGTATTTGGTGAACACGGGATCAGACATATGTTATGCAGTTAACCAGCTGAGCCAAGCTATGGTTAAGCCGACCAATCTCTTTTGGAAGGTTGGGAAGCATGTTTAAGTCATTGGGATTCCATAATGGATTGCGCAGTCAAGGAAGACTGATTTTCCTAATTAATGAGTTAATTCCCTAGGAATTGCATGAGCAAGGCAGGCTGAAGTAAGGATTAGAATTGGCTAAGTACTAGATCGAGTTTTCCTAGATCAACGGGAGACAATTGACAGAGTGTTGGAGAATCTCATGAGAGATTAAGCATTAATGTATTGTTTCATGATTCCTTGACTTAATAGTACACAATAGAGATAAAGGGGTTTTGAGTAGTTTCTTTCCCCAAATACATCATGTTGTTGTGCGATTGATAATTTATTTCTCTTACTTATATGTGATTGTGCGACCGTGTTTTGTTTCCACAAATTGTAGGAAGGATTCAATATCTTGTTTTAGTAGATTACAAGATTAGATTGAATCTCGTTGGTTAGATTTTCTACATGGTATCAGAGCAGGAATTTTTTGGGCGGCGAGTTTGCATAGAATATTTGAATATTTTGGTGTAAACATTTCAAAAACAAATAGACTATTTGGATTCCTTGCGAAAATCTACCGAAATAGAAAGAAAAAAAAATCGGTCGAATTGAAGCTCAGATGAGGGAGATATCATCGATTTAAAATCAACTCTTTTTTAGAAACTTTTTGTAATGCCTGGACAATTACACTGTGCGTGAGTCAAGAACCTATATGTAATTGAGGTACTAGATGCATGCAAAGCTTTGAGGAGAAAGGCAGAAGTTAGAGACTTGGTGGTTTAAAGGGAGCATAAATACCTCTCAACATGAATCTTCATGAGAAGCAGTCTCAAAAGGTTGTGGAGTAGCTGCCACAATTGGAGAAGCAGAGAGGAGACTGAGTGGAAGCATCCACTCAAGCAGAGACCTCCATGAGGGGGAAATTTCAAGCCAGATGGGAAGGGGGAGCAGCCATACCTCAAGGTGTAAGATGGTGGGGTGATGTGTAGACATAATCCCAAGATAAGAAATTTGGGCAAGGTCCATTGAGATGACGTGTCTCATGGATCGAACCTGGCTACGAGGAGCCACAATACAATAGTAGTAGGAAGGATCAGTTAGATTGATGTAGTCAGATGTCAGCAAGACAGAAATCAGTCATAGATGTCAAATATTGGATCACAAATTAGAGTTAGCAATAGTTCAAAGGGCATGGATGCAGATGTCAGCAGCAGTGCAAAGAATCTAGTATTAGACAGATGCAGTAGCTAGCAGTGCTAGTCAAAAGATTCTGATGACAGATGCATTATACTGAGTAAGTTGTTTGGAGGCTATTCATTTTCTGGATTTGCAGGTGCAAACAACACTAGAGAAGTGTAGCATGCAGAACATTCCAAAGGTACTGGATGGGGATAGATTGAATTCCTTTCTTGTTGAGAGGGAGTATTGAAATTTGCAACAAGAAACAGTGAAATTGGAAACTAGAAAGGAAAAAAAAATGTACCCACACTGGCGAGGAATTTTGATGTACCAGGAGTGAGGAATGTGAGGCATCTAATTTATTTTTCCCTTAAATAATTTGGACAATAAATTGTAATTTCGTCTCATAACAACTTGTGTCAGTTAACTAAGTCATGATGATTGAGTTAGCTCAAGAAATTTGATTTAAGGTGATCGAGGTGGATATTGGTGGCCACCTGCCTATTCCACTTGGGCCCTCGCCATTGTCTCTTTCAGTTTTTCAGTTTCCTTAATTGTAGCACAATTTACTATTTTTGTCAATTTTTCGGGTCCTGAACTTCCGGAGCCATTTTGAGGCCCCAAACGACGTTTTTTGGGCAAGAAAGGTTTAGCGATTTCATAGAAATCACATTAGCAGTGGTAGACCTTGGAGAGATCTTTCTAACGAGGTATCATGTGCGTCAAACGAAGATCATATGAACAAGTTACGACCCCGAAAAGTTGGCTGCCCAACTAACCCCAACGGGGCCCATAAACTCTTGGTGTTACATCTCCTCGGGTTAGGGTTTTGGTTGGTTAGGATTTTATCTTATTTTTAAATAATAATAAAAGACCCTTCATCCTTATTGTAACACAGTTCAGAGGAACAGAACTATCAGTTGTATTTATAGAAAATTTTCCGTGTGCAATTATAAAGTCATTGGGATGCCATGATGGATTGTGCAATCAAGGAAGGTTGATTTTCCTAATTAATATGGAGATAATTCCATAGGAATTGCGTGAGCAAGGCAGGCTGAGAATTGGCTAAGTATTAGACCGATTTTTCCTAAATTAGCAGGAGACAATTGGCAGAGTGTTGGAGAATCTCAAGAGAGATTAAGCATTGTATTGTTTCATGATTCCTTGACTTAATACAAAATAGAGATAGAGGGTTTTGAGTAGTTACTTCCCCAGATACATCTTGTGTTGTGCGATTGATAACTTGTTTCTCTTACTTATATGTGATTGTGCGATCGTGTGTTGTTTCCACAAATTGTAGGAAGGATTCAATATCTTGTTTTAGTACATTACAATATCAGATTGAATCCCGTTGGTTAGATTTTCTACATGAAATAGAAGAGAGGGTTGATACCATCTTGCCTTGTGGTGGTTAGTAGGCCGCAAGGTCTGTGATAAAGACCAACATAAATGGAGGAGGGCTTGCACTGTAATTTAGAGCCATAACAGAAGTCAACACAGGCGTAATATTGACTGATTTAACCCTAGTTTGAGGGTTGACAATGAGATCTGAAGTTCATGTCAAGATTCAGCGAAAGAAATGCCCAGAATCTATGGATCCATATGAGCTAGGTCGAGTCTCTTATGGAGGCAAGAGTCATGTTTTTTCTATGTGTGGATAGGGTTTGTTCTACAACAATTATAAGTACATAAGTATAATGCCCTAGTTAGGACAATTTCCTAGCATGTTTAGTTCATAAGGTATGCCCTTAAGACTATGACAAATTTACATAGAAGAAGACGGGTTGTGACCCTTAGAGCGAGGTTTATTTCTGCAATAAAGACCACAGATCTGGAAGATGGTTTGCAGATTCAATATGTGTGGAGACAATAGATCCAAAGGAGGGTGGAACCTGAGCAAAAAATTGAGCATGCAGAAGAGATGTTCCATATGAAGAATGGATTGGCATGCAGAGGAGTTGATTTTGGTGGACTTTCCATAGAGTTTTAGACAAATATCTGAAGAAACCTATAAAAAATTAGTAAATGGACTGTTAGTGGCTGATTTGTGACCCCAGTTCAGTCATCTATAGATTTTTAGAAGTATGATAAGAGGAGTAGTTCATATTTGTTCGTAGATTGGACAACAAAGATCAAATTGTCGATACACAAGAACAGTGATCTTGAGAGGACTCAAACCCTTGTTAGGTGGCAGATTTGAAGAGCCATAGATGAAGACAATATTGTGGGCCCTAGATCAGTAAAAAGAATTGACTGTGGTTGGGTAGATTGATGGTAGTCCAAGTACAGTTGGAGGGTTGTTAGGTTACTGTCAAAGAAGAGCCCTGACTCTTGTTCTGGTGAAGGACAACAAAATTGGTAGAAGGGTAGGTGTATAGGGCCTAAGGATGTGTAGACTTTGAAGGACTAAAGTAACAGTCAAGTGGGCGAACCAACTAGCCCTAGTTCACTATATTGTAGAGGATTGATTCAGAGAGAAGAAGGGCAGCCTCCATAGCCCTGGAATTCTCATCTTGGAGTTGTAATATGGAAAAAGTGGGCATACCAAAGAGTTGTTCACAAATGGAATTGTGAACAACTTGTTATCACTCAAACTAGTAGTGGACCTAAAAGGGGTTCCTAAGAGGGCAACTGCTAGGACAAGGGAAACAATGGAGGCTTAGCCCATTGTCACCACAACTAAGGCTCTGTGCTCTTCACAGAATTTCACTGATGGGTGGATTCTCGGTAGTTTAGGAAGTCACTTGTAGAGTATAGGTCAATGAATAGGTAGGAAGTGACCCTCGAAACCCTTTCCCTAAGATAAAATAAAGAGTGGGACTTGCTTTTCTTCTAAGCAAGTGAATTTATCTTCTAGGGAGAGAAGAGGGGAATTGAAGGGTTGAGAGAGAAGAATAAGACTTATGAAGGAAGTTATCAATCCCTAAAATCCTTTGGGAACTTGGATTCCCAAATGGTCCTTGATGAAAGGCCTTTGACACCAAATGGGACCACACGGGGCCAAGTGGACCCAGCCAGGTTCGGGGATGGAATTTAGCAACCAATGATGTTCCTATACTAGACAAGGTGAGGGGAAAGGATCAGATAAGAGTTTTTACTTCGATAGGTCAAATTGATCCTACTAGGTTCTATCCTTGGGACCACCTAGGCAAAACTTGATCCTAGAGCTAGGGCTTGAGGTATCTGAATATTCCACCATCGGAATTGGCCCAAGTTCTGAGGAGAGTGAGGGTACCCAACAACGCAGTTGCCTCTAGGAGATAGAAGTTTTCCTCTAGCTAGATTCCTACAAAATTGTTGCCCTAGGTGACCTAATGGGGCTAGACCTAGGGAATGTGAAAATTTTCTTTAAATCTAAATCTCCAAATTCATCAAATTATATCTTGTATTCAAACCTGATCCTCTAGGTTAGCCATTCTGAAGATAAGGCTAAGAACTTACTATAGAACCATCACCTACATGTAGTGATCTTATTCTGTGAGTAGACAACCTACTTTCAAGAAGACACGGAAAGGTAAACACTCTCTGCCAAGATTTTCCATATAGCCCAAGTTGAGCAACCACATATACATCACCAGTTTTTTCTCTTCAGATTTGTGACTTAGAAGAGCTTTGTATGACCACCTCCGGGTTGCTCCCAGAGTCACCTAGGCAAGCCCTCTCAGCATCATCCTCTTTTTGTAGTACCTAATTAGTAATTTAATTAACCATAAAAGTTTCTTGATCATGTAGGTATTTCAAATATATTGCCAATAAGCATAAAGATTTCATGTTAAACAATCACGTCAAAAGACTTTAGACTATGATGCAAAAAATATAAAGAAACCTCACAAACACTCAAAGGACAAACAAATTCAAACCTCTACAAAGTATATATAGATATTTGATAAACTTCATTCCACCACAAAAAAGTGCTTAACTAAAGAAAATTCTAATTACTGTGCTTTCAAGACAAAGCTTTAAAGGGCAATGGTGTTATAAACATACCCCTAACACCTTGTGAACAATCAATGTGTATAAGTAGACCATCATAAGGCTCATTTTAAACATCATTATTATCATTTTATAAATCATTTTTATCAAATCAACAAGAAGCAAGCAACAATTGCATTCAGTTCCACTGAAGAAAAGTATATGGCAGTTTCATATGCTTATTATGAAGCTATCTAGATTTGCAACTTGATTGTAGAGTCAACCAATCACTTGTTGAAGCCCAATATTGTCTCTTGTGAGAATCAAAGTTACATCAAGCTCTATGAAAATCCAAAGTGTCATGACCATTTCAAACACATTGATATTCAATACAATTTCCTAAGATTCCAAGTTCATTAGGGAGTTCGTAGTGTTGGACCACATTCTGACAAAGTTGCATATGGTTAATAGTTTGACAAAGCTCCTAACAAAGGGGAAGTTGCATATGGTTAACGCTATTCATATCTGTAGAAGGAATATTATAAGCATAATTTACCAGAAAAACAAAAGAACATTATCAAAGGAATAGTCATGAGAATGCAGGTTGCACAAAGGATATTTACATGTACAGGATTTTCTAAAAGTTTAAACACCAACCCAAGGAAAGAAAATCAAGGGAAGGGCTTCCTAAGATTTGCCTAATAGAAACATAAAAAAAATGCAGCAAACCAGAATTTTCCTGCTATGAAATGACAGAAATATTGTAGACTGGACACTTGTTTTTCTAAAGCAACCATTGCTTGATCAGGCCTCGTGATAACTGTGACTGCACTTTAAACTGCCCAGCTCATATCTTTCTTCATACTCTTCTTGTATAAACAATTCATACCATCATTTTCATACTCTCAGAAGCAAGGGTTTCCATATGTTTTTGAATCTGAAGAGGGAGAAAATTTTACACTTTAAAACTACCAACTAAACCTATAAATTTACAAACAAATTTTAAAGTCCAAGCCTGCTTCATTCTTTGATAATCTTACTTATTAATCTCTTTTTCAGTGATGTTTGCATTGTGTCTTGAAAAATATAAGGTAACTTGGTGTGAAATTGTAAATTGATAATTCCAGCTGGCAGCATTTCAAGACTTATGGACAAGAAGTGGACATATATTAGTTACTGGATTCAAAGACAAGTCCTCCCCAGAGATATTATAAAGACCTGGAAAATGCTGCATTTGACTTCAATATCCATACTCTGAGAAGCATACTCTGTTTTTGAGGAGTAAAAGCTTTTCTCTAAACACTTGGAAATAGTCTCCTCACTAAGTCCTGTGCTAACATCCTTACGATGTACGATGTATTTCTGTAGGTTTTTTATTAAGAACAATAGAGATTTATGCAAATAAGTGTGCATTCACATTAAATAACTACAAGTACTCTGTTGATTATACACAGGGTATGTGTGTGGACTGCATTCTTGTTGGTTTTGCTGGCCATCCTGGGTGCATGCTCCATTATCAACAGGTTTACCAGGGTAGCTGGAGAACTTTTTGGGATGCTTTTGTTCAGAGAACTTATTAGTGAGATGAGTTTGTTGTTTAGATTTAAAAAGAGTCTTCAGTAGGTTATGCACTTAAGGCACATTCAAACCTAAAGTCTTTTCTCTTGGCCTTAAGTAGTCTTGTGTTGATTGTATATTATTTGTGCTAATCACATTTTATATTAATTTTAGCAGCGTAGTAAGCAGCGTAAAAGAGAGGCAGAAATTTGATTGTGTGCCATGTAAGGTTCTGGAAATGCTATAACATGTGAGAAGTAATGAACCAAAACCTCTCATTGCAATTATGAACCAAAACATAGTGCCATAACACTTACCTTATGTGACCCTCAAATATTGATTTGTGCATCAAATTTGTGGACATTAGTACAGATAAACAGTGAACCTATCTACCCTACACTGATATGACCTTGAAATTTGAGTATACTTGACTGAGATATCATATTTGACGAAGTTTGATACATTGACATATTGCCACGATGTATTGGTCTTAACATTGACACATTCAACCTCCATTGACATTGAAATTACAAATAGACCACAATGTAAGATAGACCTTTGGCATTTAGACTTCACAAGTGTTTTGGGCATTGATATGTTGACCTCAGGTTAGTAGCAGTATCCAGTGTCCTTGAGCTAGTTCATCCTACATCTTAAATCTTAGACCCTAAAAATTTAAATGCATTATACCATAATGTGAAGGCTTTAAACCTTGAACCCTGCTTATTAAGAAATATGAACCCTAAAATACCCTTTAAAGCCCCAAAATCCGTGATGGACATTGGTTAAAATGTCCTCAAGAGATATCCAACCTGTCTACAAGGGTAGTTATGCACACATATATTCATAAATAGCCCATTGTAAGTTCAAATTCCATACTATCAACCAATTACCTTTTGAAAATGACTAAAAGCATTGCAGTATGCTTAAATAGCCCATTGGACGTGCACATTCCATACTATGACCCAATTACCTTTTGAAAATGATTCTAAGCATTGTAGTATGCTTTAAGAAATGACCTTTTGAAAACAATTGTAAAAAAATGGTGAAACACTTGAGGAGCTTTTGGCATTATAGATAAATTTCACTTAAGGACTCTTTGATATCTCTTGGAAATACAAGAGAAATGATTCTGAGAATCATTGCAGTATGCTTTAACTGGTCTTTTGAAAATGATTCTAAGAAAAAAGGTAGCACACTTGAGGAAGTTTTGGCATTAGAGATAAACTCCACTAAAGGACACGAGATATATCTTAGAAAAACAAATTTGTTCTAAATTACTAGGAGGCTGTTGGAAAGGCTTTTGCAGCTTCATGTACATTCAAGGTGCATATATCAATTAGGGGCCTTGGTCTGATCTACACTTTGACAGAGGCAAAATTCATTTCACTATATCTATATCCAAGGAGATGCAAGTTTTTTGTGGGAAAGGGATTTGAAGATTATTGATTGTCTGTGAAAGTAATAGACCTCATTGAAATCTACCATATGTGCACTCCATATTGCTGCATCTAGAGTTGATTTCCTCCATAGGAAGTCTAATACGAGTCAAGTTGTCTTTGTGGCATAACTAATAATATATGAAAGGAATATTTTTCATGTAATAGTATTGACTAACAAGCATTCATTGCAGGCATATTAACATTCACCCCTTGAAAAAATTCATTCTTTACATTTTCCAATCACTTTAGTTTGAAAAAGAAGCGAACTTGTTTGAAAAACAAAACATAAAGAAAGGGTACCTCTTGAAGTCCAGCTGCAAAAATAATGGAGCAAGAGACAATTAGTTAGATCGCAATTGTGCTATGAACTGAGAAGGTTGATGCTGTGAAAGAGCAGCTAGCTAAAATTCATCTTGAAGTAATTATGTTTATGTCTAAAATCAGAAAGCTGTCTGTTCCCGATAATAATGAAGACTCTGCACTGAGCAGGGTGAATGCAATCTGTGTTTCACGAGAAACAACATTTAGAACTACCAAGAATGAACACAGTCAATCATTTATTTGTCACAATTTAAAAAATAATAAAAATAGAAATCACTTATGGAGATATTCACTTCAACTTGTAATGGAATTGAAACTCTAAAAAGGAGTTCTTGGGATGGAGAAAATTTAATAAGGAGCAGGCACATATTTCTTCCTCCCCATTGCATATTAGAGTGAAAACCCTTAACCAGAAATAAGCTTGAAGAATTTTGATTGCTAAACCACTTTCACTGGAAAGATTTACTATTTTCCCACATTTGCAAGGCTTGATATATCATATGAGTTACCCCATTCTATTGGCATGGGATTGAGAGGGCCATGATGAATGAAGAAACTGATTAAATAATCAATTAAATATTTAAGATAGCATGGTAACATTTTTTACTACAAGTTCTAATCCCTTTTATATTCTTCTAGGCAACTGAAATGTCATTTTTGATGGATTGAAATATTGTCATGGATATAGGCACATAAAGAAATTTGTAGGAGACAAATTACTAGATGGTTAGTGAAGAAAATACATTGCACTGCTAGCATCAAAAAGTACCTTGTGGTTCTTTAAGAATGTTAGGATGATAGATTTCATGGCTAGGTCTGCATTGAAATATGGATTTGTTCAAGTTCTTGACTACTATCTTTGCCAAGAGTTCCATTTTAGAAAATAAA
Organism: Pinus albicaulis; assembly: GCA_034641835.2. NCBI lineage: Eukaryota > Viridiplantae > Streptophyta > Pinopsida > Pinales > Pinaceae > Pinus > Pinus albicaulis. The sequence continues at coordinate 49,306,674 of CM076584.1, forward strand.
CAAAATTTAATTCCATGAATACTATTCACAAGTCAATCTCAAAATCAATACCCCAAGTGAACACATCACAACACGTGCCCAACAAACAATCCCAGGAAATAGCTTATAAATCCCTCCAACCAGTGACTTTTGCTCTAATGCTTTTCTACTATCAATTTCCAGCCTGTCCTGTTGACTTCAATCTCAAGAAGTTAATCTATACCAACAATGGGTTGAAATCTCCCTTGAAGATTATATAGTCAGGTCTAACATTAAGCTATAGCCGTTCCTCTAAAGACAGGCCTAAAATTCAACTATTTGTGTTATAAGGAGTTTGCAAACAACAAAGAAGATTTCCATGCCCATGTTTTTTAGACATTTAACAGGCAAAGCTAAGGGCTCAAATGTAAATCCATGTTACTTAGCTATGTATGTTTAGCTACGTGTGGTCTCACTATGGCCTGGTTGGTGGACGTTAGTGCTAACACCTATGCAATCCTTTTGGAGCCTTATCATTTTATTTTAGAAGCCAACGTCCACTCCCAAAAGATCGTTTTATTAACGTCTTCATTGATCTATGGCTTTGCTTGCACCCTAATAACACATTTCCATAATTAAAAGGTCCTTGTTGTGGGATGTTAATATACATACATGCCATATTCCCATGGTATCTGACTTGTATATAAATGTTCATATCACCCAAAAGAAAAGCACAACTCGTCCTCTCTCTCTCTCTCGTAATGATCAGAACTCGTTAACTCCCTTTACCATTTGATTTTTATGCTCTACTTTGGAGTGCGCATTCATGTTGTGGTGACCACCGAGATTTTGACCAATAGTTCTTTAAATGCGACCTTTGGATGTAATTGTGTTGATCCTCACATGTTTGGCCAATAAAGCCAAAACTCCAAGCATGGGCCACTTTAATTAAACACCTACCAAGCCCTGAAGCCAATATTTATTATTTAAATAAGTCTTCTTCCTAAGTGGTTCCTTCTCACCATATCATTGGATTTCATGCTTCGACTTAATATGTAGCCAAGGCGACTCCATATAAAGATCAATTTTGCACTCACTAGGCTTGACAATTTGACCCGATAAGTCGAGTCTTCGATTGCTCGTTTAAAGTTTTCTTTACACGTACCATACCATGTCGGGTAATGCCCTCCTTAATGTAGAAAAACAAGTATAGTTTGGCATTCATTGCTTCCAAAATAGTTGCAAAAACAAATGGCATTGGTACATAAATGACTGATGCATTTTCCTCTACTTTAGCCTTTACTTCTACAACCGTACTAAAAGGCTGGAAGACTCAAGTGTTTTGTTTCTCATAGTCTCGCATGTTCACCCTTACCCAATGCTTTCTCAGTGACCAATGTCTTGGTGCTTTCCAAATTTTCATGTGAGGCCCAGTTAGGCGGTGCTCCTTTCATCGTTTGAGGCGATGCTTTCAACGAAAACCTAGATTGGTTTATCCATGTGCACACACACCAACCTCATGAGAAGAAGTAACCAAATACACATATGGTCGAGAGCCCTCTTGTATGTAGACCACTGTGTCTTTATTCCTTTTGAATTGGTGTTCCCCCCATAGTGGTTTAAGAAAATACCTGTGATGCCACATTACAAGAAGGCATGAGCCACAACATAAAACAATATGAATACTAATACAAATAGTAAGTCTCTTTATGGCTCTAGGGTATCACTATCCAAAGTTGTTTCACATTCGCAATATAAAGATTTGGTTATCAACCAAATAGTAGAATTTCATGCATGCATTAAGTAAGGACTTCAACGATCATGATTAGGTTATCCTCAACTTAAGTATATCTTGTGATAATTACACTAGAGACTTTCAGGTAGTTTTGTAAATGATTATGACTTGAATGTTCACACATTCCTTCTAATATTAACATATGAAGCGAAATTCCAAGCTTTGGAGGCTTACTCTCTCACACATAAACAAACCTTATTTTGAGAAAATAATGCTTATGCACATGGATATGATGGATATGATTCCTTAAAACTTGGTGGAGAGAAACCCGAGTAATACGTGCCAAAGTGAAATTCAAGAGAAAAAGGTTTTGACCTTTGATTCATGGATATGATAACTTAGGATTTTATAACATATGAACAAGACCATAATAATCCAAACCCTAAATTAATGGAGAGAATAAGGGTACATGCACAATATGACCAATGGGAAAACACCCTTGAAAATGTAGGTTGATGACAAGATAACTCCCAACAACAACTACCTGCCCAAAACCTAATGAAATGAGAGGGAATGAGGACTAATGCTATATGAGGTACCTTGTAAACCCTGATGCTTATGAGTGATCCAGTTTCGAGATAAGATGAGAAGGTGAAGATGATAATCACCCTCGAGAGTAAGGATTAATTCATGGCAGGTTTGGACCTTCAATCACCAATGCTGAAGGTTTCAAGGATGCCGAGAAAAATATATAATTCTCTCAAACCCTATTGCACATGCTAAGGCATAGGACCAGTCAAGGGCCTAGGGTGACATGCCATGCAATAAATCTCACCATGGTGTGCGATGTCGATGAGACTATGCCCTTAGAGGTATAGGTTTAACATAGAAAGGGGGTCACTTTCTTTCCAAATTATGGTTTCTCCCAAACCCTAGTATAGTCAACATAAGGGGATCCAAAATGAAATGCTGCTTGTCCACATTCAGTGCTTCTGTTGGTTGTGATACATACTAGGGAAAGATAAGTTTTGAAGTGAAGGGAGTCTCTTGGCACATCACCGAAGCGACACACCTTCGAAATTGTAATGTCGTCATAATGTTAACATCTGAGGCAACACATGATGTGTGGGGGCAACATGTAAAGTGCGAATGGGGAAAACATTAGAGTTCGACAAATGCCCAAAATTTTGGGTGGTGTTGTAGCAACTATAACAACTCTCATAATGCTAAATCTGGGCAATTGGCCTCATTATGATAGATGAAAGCTTAGTAAAAAAAAATAATAACTATCAAACCTTAAAAGAGGGCATTTTATCATACATTTTTATGTATATATTAAAACGAGGAAAAACCAAATAAATTTAATTTTGCGTCTTTTAATTTAAAGATGATCACATAAATAATTATAACTACTAATTAATTATGTTTATAAGTTTTACATATTAAATAATTCATATACATTTTAATAACTTATTTATTTATTTATATTGAAATTTTAATTTAATATTATATATATATATATTTTTTAAATATTATTATTGCAATTTAATTTTGTTTTAATTTTTAATTTTTAATTAATTCCAATTTCCCTCCAAAAAAATCCGCCTCCCTCTAGCGTTGGTTGAAAATTCAATTTGAATACTTTTAAGGAAGCAAATGATTCTATTTTTTATTTTTTGATAAATTTTTATTCCCTCCTGCAAGTGGAACCTTCTGGAGGGATTTCTGCAGGGATGCTCTACCCCTTTATCGTTTGCGGTAGCTGGTTGATACCATAGCTGTTGAGATGCAGCCGGATTGGCCTCTGAGGAGGAGGAAAATTCAAGATGCTGCCCACCCCCCTGACGAAGCTGTATCTCGAGATCAATCTGGAGCAAGAATCTACTCTCGGTCTTCGGAATCTGGGGGAATAGATTGGGATTGACTGAGTTTGGTTCTCGAACTTCCTTACTGAATGCATAATGGGTCAACGATGAAATGGTAACAGCGGGGTATCAATGCGCAGTATCCAAGTGGACCAAGCGGAGTCGAGTAGAGTGTATCAAGCAAAGAGTATCGAAGCCCAGGTAGTCACATTCCAATTGTTTCGTAACGACAAGTTGTGGTATGGGGGACCTTTCTCATTCGGGTACTGATTCTCATGGACTACATGGACAGCCTGCCCAAGGTATTTATAAAATGAACCTCCGGAAATAACCAAGTTGAATCTTTTTCTATTTTCTGAAAACCCCATATTTTAATGCTTTGCAAGCGAACTTATTGAATTTTTTTAATTTTTTTAATTTTTTTTAATTTTTTAATTTTTATTTTTTAATGCTTTGCCCTGCAACTTGATCAACCATTAGCCAAAAGATGATTACATTTCCGAAGCAATGTTACCAAATTCAATGCTCTATTCAGAAAAGCCAGAAATGCAGTTCAGCTTGCAACTTCATACGGCATGTGAATCCGATGTAGAAATGTCAACTGCTATTACTATTCTTCTGCTAAATTGGAGATGACAGGGATTTGCCTGCAATTATACTTTTAGAAAATTCCAAAACTCGCTGAAACCTAACAAAAACCTATGCTTTTCAGGAATTGTATGATAAAATGGTATTCCAGTCTCAACAACAGTCAGAAAATACTGCTCTCCCTGAAAACTGTCATAATGCTCTGAATAGTAGTTTCCATATGATACAGGGGACTTTTGCAAGCATCCTGTAACTTTCACAGAAGTACCCGTTGAAAGGTTGAGGCAATCTCAGAATTAGAATCCAAACTTATAAAAGTGTTATTAACAAATCTATTTAACCATGCATTTTGATCGCCCAACAGGCACTCGTTGCAAGATTCCATTTTGAGGCTTCCTTGACATGGGTTTTCCATCAGATTGATAATTGCAGGCATCACTCCCTGATCCACTTTTGATAATGTCAGCAGGAGGAATGAAGAAATCTATTGAAAGGCCAGGCAAATTGAAAACCACATCGTCAATTGTCCATGTTTCTTCCATTCTAGTTCTGGTATGGCTCATTGAACGCTCTCCAAATTTAAAAAGAGTGACAAGTTACAACTGATCGACCTAAATGAGCAATCATCACACCATCTACTGCTCTATAATTGTTGATAGTTGTTTCTATGGTGGTGTCCCAGTAAACAACATCTATTCCAGTGGCTTGAATCTGTGTGAGATGGGAATCTTCCAAATATACAAGGAGGCCAGTTTTTTGACTGAAATATCAAAAAGTACATGTCTGATAATTTCTGCAGGTCCATCACTCCAATCGTGCAGAGTTGAAGGATCAGCAGCAAGCTTTAAAATGAAGCAATCTTCCTCTCCAATTTTCTTTTCTCCTAAGCAACGAGTGTTTGCAAACATGGTTGCTGTTGTTCTAGGATCTAAAACCTGAGAATAGAAAAGCCAACGAGAATAAGAATGTGCTCATCACCAAAACAAGTTAATCTAAGTTGCATAGTTGCCATGGTCCTAAGCTCAGTCCCCTGATTAGTGATTTGCATTCGAAAAAAAATTGTCATTGAAAACAAACATAAATGCAGTTTTGTTCTAATATTTTTCAAGTTTAACAATTCTACATGCCTGATTAAATTCAAAAAACCCAATGTAAAAGAAAAACCTAGAAGGTTGATTAAATTAGACATTCAGTTTACCATTGCTTGAAATTATACAAAATTAGAGTTTTCATAAATAATTCAACTTATGCAGTGATTGATGTACTAGGATCTAAACCAGTGGAAAAGAGATTAACCAAGCATAAGAACATGCATCATTATAAATTTCAAACACATTAATATGAGATATTATTAGAAGAACCACCAATAAACTACTTTCGCAACAATCACCATAAAACTAATTTTAGCAGTCCGAACTCTCTTCTATTTATTTTCGGCAACCGCTCATGCTAAAATTCTCAACTCTTAACTTAATCACAACCTGATCCGAGAGCCTATTCTGCAAACAACAATGCATATTCTATTTGCATATTTCTCATTGGATGAAACTGTAATCTAGGCCATAATCTGCAAGCACTCATATGAAGACATCAACCTCTGGTTCTATCACCCTAACTGGGAATCTAGTCAACAACCATCTGTCACATTAAATTAGACATTAACACTAACACTGATCGATATGGGAATGGTATGGGGACTTCTCATGACGAGCTTCATCTTAAATATCTGTACAGTCATGGCGTATTCCAAAACCCATTTTCTACACTAATAGTGTATATTGAAGTTCTCACCTTGCAATAATGGAGGATGTGGAAGCTTCTTCAGAATCGTAAGCTCTGCCTAGAGTTATTTGAACGTTTTTCTTTGCTGGCTTTGGCTGCCATGAGAACGTCAAAGCTGTCAGGGACAAGTCACATCTAGCAGCCTCAGTCGGCTTTAAATGAGGTTCAGGATATTCCTTAAACAGAGCATTTTGGAATAGTTTGGCTGAAATCAAAACACTGTCTGCTTATTTTAGCCATGAATCCAACAACAAGCGTGGAAGGACGAGATTTTGGGGCTTTTTTGGCTTCCATTTTCCCCAGGGGCCATTTATAGGATTGTCGTTTGGGATTTTAATTTAAGGGTCCAAGGAATTATTTGAAGGCTCGTTCAGTGTTGCTTTACGAAGAAAATAAACATGGCGGGATTCGAAGGAGAAGGGAAAACTCAGCGTGGCGGAAGCCGCGAGGTTGTAAATGTAGAGAATCCTCGATGTTCAAAGTCCTCTGCCAAACGGCCCGCCTTAGAAAATGGAGCTAAATTACCTACTGTTTCTGCCTTACAACAAGATAAGAAACGAAACGCCCTCGCCAGTTTATCTAATCAGCACAATATTGCTGCTAATTTGAAGTCTGCAGAGACCTCTGTTTCTTCCCTGCTAAAATCGCAGGGTCTCGTTGAAACCACAACTTCAAAGGTGAAGATAACAACTCTCAACTCAAGAAATGCTGATGATCGGCAGCAGAATGTTGGGGAAATTTCTGTTCCCAAACAACCCACACTGCAAGTACCCATCAATCAGAATTCATCGAGGAACAATGAAACTTGCAATACTCTTGTATCATTTTATCCTACAAGTTGCAGGTCAGATGGAGAATCAGAGTCTATGGATGAAAGCATGTCAACTAGCGATTCTACGGAAAGTCGAGAGGTTGAATATGTGGATAATGATAATCCCGCAGATGTTGCTTCTCTAGAGAAGAAAACCTTGCAGAATATGTACATTTCAAAGCATTCAAACTCAAAGTCAGGACAAGACCATCCGTTTCAGGGAAGCTCCCCAATAGAGGCAAAGCCAAAGGAATTGCATATTGTTGATGTTGATACTGATCACATGGATCCTCGGATGTGCACAGTATATGCGCGTGATATAGATCAGCATATCCGTGATGTAGAGCAGGTGAAGAGAAGGGCAGCAGCTAACTATATGGAAGAGGTCCAAGAAGATATAAATGCCAACATGCGAGGGACTCTAATTGACTGGCTTGTGGAGGTTGCCGAGGAATACAAACTTGTTCCAGATACATTGTATTTGACAGTCTCCTATATTGACCGGTACCTTTCCAACAATGTAGTAAATAGACAACGCTTGCAATTGCTGGGCGTCACCTGCATGTTGATTGCAGCGAAATACGAGGAGATATGTGCTCCCCAGGTTGAATTCTGCTATATAACTGACAATACCTATTTTCACGATGAGGTATTGCAAATGGAATCACATGTTCTACAGCATCTTCATTTCGAGCTTTCGTCTCCAACTATAAAAAGTTTTCTCAGGCGGTTTATTCGAGCAGCTCAAGTTTGTCATCAGGTTCAATACCTGCAGCTGGAGTTTCTGGCAAATTATCTTGCAGAGTTGACCCTTCCAGAGTATAGTTTTATTGGCTATCTGCCATCTTTAGTAGCTGCATCTGCTGTTTTTCTAGCAAAATTTACTCTAGATCCAACTAAAAGGCCATGGACGCCTACTCTCAAACACTACACCAGATATCAACCATCAGAGCTCCAAATTTGTGTAAAAGAACTGCATGATCTTCAATGCAACAGACAGGGGTGTGGCCTACCTGCAATTCGTGAGAAATATGGCCAACATAAGTTCAAGTGTGTATCAACAATGGTACCTCCAGCAACCATACCATTGGAATTTTTCTCTGATTTTTAATTGCTAGGTTGCCTTCCTGAATTATGATAAGGAAGTAGACCTGGCTATTTTATAATGGACGCTGAGGCATATACATTCCCTGGGAGAGTGCTTTGCGGATGCCTGGGACATTTCCTGCCATCCCCTTTGAGGCCAATAAGATGTAGATTTTACCAGCTTTTATGCTAAAAGCTACAATTTGCAGCTCTATGCATGTTAATTTTCCTGTTAAGAAGTTCAATGTTGAAGCAGTGCATGTCAGTTACAAGGATCAATCAATTTGGTTTTTAAAGTGCTTACGGTAGCACAGTTGTGTTGTCAACTTGTATGTCACTTTATCTATTCTCTCTGGAACGCTTAGTTATAAAACTGTATTTAGAACCCTACCAAGCATCAATTATTTTGGTGAAAAAAAAGATAATGGATTAAATTCTGTATTGAAGAAAATATATATTTTTTTAAGAATGTTTTTCTCATGGTTGCAGGTCAGAGGATTGTGTGAAAAGGCCAAGGAGATTCTCATGGAAGAAAGTAATGTTCAGGTATGTCCTTTGCTTCAGCTAACTTTGAAATACAAATTATAATTTGCTTTCATCTGTGCCTCAAGGTGTTCAGTTCTATTTTGCATGCATGTACACACCAGTAAAAAATATACGCTGTTGGAATACAAAAAGAAGAAATAGAACAATAAACAAATGAAATACATTTTACCATTCAAAATTCTTTTAATCTGAAAATATGAAGAAAATTCAATATTGAAATTGGAATCTATTAATGTTATCACAAAAATTGGGACTCACGACAACATAGTATTTATGAGGTACACCGAAGAAGGGAGTTCTTGATGCATCTCTTGAGGAAATTGATCTAGCCCGTCTTCAAAACAATAACATAGAATGAAAAATAAGAGCTGGGGAAGATGGCTAAATTCTATCATTTCAAAACAGCCATTCCGCTTTTGAAGTATTCAGATGCAATATCCTTCTCATTTATTGTTCTTGTTGCCACTTTGATTTTTTATATTTTTTCGTTGTTCTGGTACTGAGTTTTTTCAGGATTTAAATTGATTCACTTTGTCACTGTTTCTGACCGATCTATTTTTAATCTTGTTATTGTTCAGTTTTATTGTTTTTCTGCACTTATCAACCAAGGTTTCACTGTGGTCTCGGTATTTGTTGTTTTAGTAAAAATTATGAAGTTTAGAGTTAAGGGTTCCAGCATCCGTGTTTTCTAAAGACCCTGGATTTGTTATCTGCCAGGAGTCTTCAAAAACCTTGATGTGCCATTCTCATTGTTTTCACACCTCAGCATGGAGATTGACACATGGAATTGATATTAGCTATTAGTTCCTATCTGAAATATCACAATAAATCTGCATTAAAAAGAATAAATAAAAATAAAAATTGAAGGATTAGCACATTTGAGATTAGATGGGAAATGGACTGATTTGAACTTTATTACTGTCAGGTCGTCTGTCCAGCCTATGGGACTTGTAACAAGGGTTTCTAGAGTGAAACTTCATGAGTTCTTGCATTGGTGATTTCAGAAGGGAATCTAGTAGGACTGTTGTATAAATCAAAAGGTTAAAGGTCCTGTAGTTTGTCCTCTTTAGGGTGCTTGCTAGACCTGGAATTTGTTATGAGAAACACTGTATATCACTTTGTTAGATGGTTGTATGTGAAGCATCTAAGAATGGGATGGTTGTCAGTATGGTCATTGTCTAATTTTCACAATCGTAAGCCCCTTTTCTTGATTCATACATTGGCCATTTCTATCTACCAAATTTAAATTTAAGTCATGCAAATTTGTCCTATTCGTCGGTTTTCAATATTCACTTTCAGTTCCACCCCTTAGCAGCCCTACCTATGTCAACACATGTCTGTTTACAAAGGAATAAGAGATTAGGAAATAGGTATCTTGCCAAACACCCGGTCTGGTGTTTTTGCTAAGGATTCATATACAGAAGTATGAAGTCTTGACTTTGAAGTATTCTTGTACTTTGTTGCCTAACTTTATGTTTTTTGCTGATGCAAGGGATTTGCATTTTTTCTAGAAATTTCCTTTTAGGTTGCCATTGTCTACATGCTTTAATGAATGCCATCCATTCAACCATTTGCAGTTCTGATTTTCCAGGTCCCAACTATTGTTTGTCAATTTCTGTTAATATTTCCTGCTAGGTTATTTGTTTAATAGCAGATAGTGTTAGATGATGTCATAGATGATAGGAATCTCCACAGTTCGCCATGAGTTCCTAAGGTTCTCCACGAGTGTCTCATACTTTCTGCATTGTACCGTTTAATCCCAGTCAACTGCCTCATCTTCTGGGTCCTGATTGTGGTTTTATTTTAGTTTTATTGATTGGATCTACAACCTTTGGGAGAGTTTTGGTACCTCAAATAAATTATTTAATAGCTAATACCTAGTTTGGTGACTGGTCACATTGATGAGAAACTTCACTGAGGTATCCTTCTTCGGTGCTATCACAAATTCGCAAATTCCATTAGGAGAAAAACTCATGCATATTACAGGTCACTGTAATACAGATGTACACTGTAGAAGAAGTTGATTTAGATGAGGCTAGTTTCATGGAATGGGCAACTTGTGAAATTAAATTATATTGGTAGAAAAATGGATGTTCTAACTTCTATGTGACAATGGATAATGTCGGAGATGCTGTCGTCGACATGAAATGTACTGGTTATGTAGCTGAGAATGATGTCACAGTTAATGTCTTAGGTGATGTTCTTCAGTATAAGTGCCCTCCTATATTGATGCCCTTCTTGGCATTGGTGTAGCCTGTAAATGATACTTCCTGTACAGATGTTCTCTTGTTAAAATTATGATGGCTTTGACAAATATTAATTGCTGCACTTATGACACCTTGTATGGTTGTTTTATCAGTTGCAATAATGATTTCTTGTACATTCACCATCTCATTCTCCTTAATAATAATGTCTTCAATTGACGTGGTCCTTTCAATTAGGGTGTCTTGAATGGATGCCCTTTTATCTATGAAATGATGCTTTCTAGGGAGGTTCTCTGAGCTACAATTTTTGCATGGAATTATTTAATGGGAAATAACATGGCTACAAATTCTGCATAGACTGTCAATTGGAGAAAACTCGTGTTCAAATTTCCTTGAACCCAGCAACCTGGCAATTTACTACCTAGCAGATTACAGATCTGCTGAGGAGGAGGTAGCACCTAAATTATTCACTTCAGAACATATTGTTTTAAATTATTCACTTCAGAACAGAGACCAATCATAAGAATATTCTTATTTTGTGCAGGCCTACAATCCATGACTGAGGAATTGACAGCAAACAATAAACCACATTGCTCAGAGGCATTCAACAAAATTGGCAGATCTTTGGTGTTTTTTCTCAAATTCACCCGACTGTTCAGACGTTGGCTGATTCTTCTTACCTGTATGTTCAAACGCATCTCTCAAAATATATAGCCATCTAGAACGTAATGAATCTTTGAGCCCTTTGAAAATACACCACATAATAATCTCTGCCCAATTGTTTGAGCTGCTTATCAACTCACCAATGTCTGGTCCAAACAAGTTTCCTTCAAGGATCAAATTAATTTCCTCTTTTCAAATAGAGTTTAGAAGCATTTGAACAGGTTCTGGAGTTGTTTCTTCTGACCATACATTTAAAGGTCTCGAATTGCTTGATTTATATGTATTTGCATCCATTTAAAGGTCTCAAATTGCTTGATTTATATGTATTTGCACCCATTTAAAGGTCTCAAATTGCTTGATTTAAAGGTCTCCTCCTCATATGATGTACTATTTTTAATATTCTATTCTTTGCATATCAAACATTATAAAGCCTCTTGCACACTGTTCTCATCTCTTTTATTTGAACATAATTCCGATAATCATTGCATTCATGAAGAAAGGATATATTCATGTGAAACCCTGTCCAGTTGCTTCTCTTGGCTAATGCCATCACCTACATCCCATAGAGAATCCGACAATTGAATGTCGACTTGACCAAAGGCATTGCTTACTTCCTGCTGAGATTGAACAAGAGAATCAAAATCTCTCATTCCAGGGGTCATTACTCTGTGCTTTGAACTTGAAGTTTGCCTCTTTTCCCTTCTCTTCTATCTCGAGACTCCAAAAACTTGCTGCAGTCCATCCTTTCTGTCTCCTCTGCCCACTGAAATTTCAAAAGCACTTCATCCTCGCCCTTATATGCTCCTTCAGTTTGAAATCCAAAATCATCATTTCCACTATTCTTGTTTTCTGTATTTACTTCTGTTGAATTTGTGTTTTGTGCTAGGTTACGAGTGTATTGTTTTAAATTATTCACTTCAGAACAGAGACCAATCATAAGAATATTCTTATTTTGTGCAGGCCTGCAATCCATGACTGAGGAGGAATTGACAGCAAACACTAAACCACATTGCTCAGAGGCATTCAACAAAATTGGCAGATCTTTGGTGTTTTTTCTCAAATTCACCTGACTGTTCAGACGTTGGCTGATTCTTCTTACCTGTATTTTCAAACCCATCTCCCAAAATATATAGCCATTTAGAAGGTAATGACTCTTTGAGCCCTTTGAAAATACACCACATAATAATCTCTGCCCAATTGTTTGAGTTGCTTATCAACTCACCAATGTCTGGTCCAAACAAGTTTCCTTCAAGGATCAAATTAATTTCCTCTTTTCAAATAGAGTTTAGAAGCATTTGCACAGAGTCTGGAGTTGTTGCTTCTGACCATACATTTAAAGGTCTCAAATTTCTTGATTTATATGTATTTGCACCCATTTGAACTGAAAGCTATATTGTGCAAAGTTGTTTCAAGCTCAAAAGTATTATCCTGCCTATAGAAGCCTGAACCCCAATAATCCTTGCAGTGGCCACTTTCACCAAGTAGAATATGTGCTTCATAAACATCATCAAACCTCAAACCTCAATTTCCCTTCCAAGTTTTTCTCTATAACAATTTTTGTGAGTCCCGCTTGCTGGACACCAGTTACAAACTTTCTTTCACTTGAAAATTCACAACAATTGAATTTAAATTAGCCTCACATGGGTTGTATTTCATTTTTAGTATATTTCGCTTGATTATTTCTTTATACAATCTCCCCACTTTTCTTATCCATGTTCCGACGTTCCTTTGCACCTCTTGGTGCAATTGCTAGTTATAAGAATATTTAAGATTCTGGATCTATTGATCTGAGATGGATATTGCAATATAAATCTGAAACATTCATGAGATTACTTCATGTTTGATCAATTTTTTTTAATGATAAATGTTATCTTGCAGGAAAATTTCAAAATTTGAAGTCATATTAATTCAGTACATTGATGCAAATTCATACGCTGGTGCGATGTATATGATGGCAATTTCATTTTTTTACAGTTACTTTTAGTTTAATTATATCATTTAGCTCGATGTTTTCCATATATTTAACTAAACCTTTCTTGCTTAACAAGACTTTGTCATTTCCATGTTTTAGTGAAACTATTTATGGTTTGATACTCTCATACAACCTTTATCAAGTTACATGCACCCTCATTCGAAAAAACAAGAGAATTTTGCTTGCCATGACTAAGTTTCTTTGTCATTGTTAACTTAAGAAAGTCTTTTAGCTAAGAAACTAGTTTCAAGGTTATGGCATAACTTGTCATATAAATTGAACAGAATTTATATCCAAAATGTTAACTTGTAAACTATTTAGATGGTTTTAGGCTTTCCATTTAAAATCTACTTCAGTTTGAACTTTGAACGAGTTGTTCCATAGACTTGAATATTAAGAGATTTTGGTGTAAGGATTAAAAATTAGCTCGCAAGGCCTCTCAGTTATTCATTTGTTTTATCTAATATAACATTTACTATTAAATTAGAACCACTCGGCACAAATACGTCATAGATCAAGATCGTACTTTGTAGAGTGTCGTAGAATAAAAATAGGAGCAAGGACACTGAGTTCTTTCGGTTTTCCTGGTTCTTATTCCTTTGGTGTATCTTTGCAACTTTAGGGGCAATTACTAGTTTAAAGTCTAATTCTTTAAAGGGTGCTAGCTCAATGGAAGAGCATCTGCTTTACAAGCAGGAGGTTGGTGGTTCGATTCCATCGTGCCCTGATATTCATATATATGGAATGACGAAGATCAGTTTTTGGTGACAGATGCTCTTTTGACCATCACCAATGAGTTTATGGTGAGACTTTTCGACCCTCACCAAAATATGAAATGGTGACGGTCAACGAACGCCACCATATATATGCATCAATAGTGATGACCATTAAAGGTCCGTCACCATAAATCGTTGTTGTTTATATGAAATGGTGAGGGTCACTGTTTGTCATTATAGTCATTATTCATGACGGACTTTGATGTCACCAATGCGTTTATGGTGACGGTCAATGAACGCCGCCATATATATGCACCAATAGTGACGGCCATGAAAGGTCCATCACAAAAAATCGTTGCTGTTCATATGAAATGGTGACGGTCACTATCCGTCATTGTAATTAATATTCGTGACGGACCTTGAATGTCACCACAACACATACTTTCGGCGACGCCACCTTTGGTGACGTTCAGTTTTTTGGTGACGGAGGCTATTGTTCGTCACCATTGCTCATATGAAATGGTGACGGTCGCTATCCGTCACTATAAATCATTATTGGTGACGGACCGTGAATGTCACCACAACACCTATACTTTCGGCGACGCCACCTTTGGTGACGTTCAATTTTTTGGTGACCGAGGCTATTGTCCGTCACCATTGCTCATATGAAATGGTGACGGTCACTATCCGTCACTATAAATTATTATTGGTGACGGACCTTGAATGTCACCACAACACCTATACTTTCGGCGACGCCACCTTTGGTGACGAAGGCTCTTTTGACCCTCACCAATGAGCTTATGGTGACCATTTTCGCCCCTCACCAATGTGCTTTTTTCTTGTAGTGTCTTGTGATATCTCAGGGGCACTACAGAGTATGGATTATAGTACAGATGGACATAGGGAGTGAAGTTTCAAGGCTTCACCAATGCAGATTGGGCAGGCAGTCCATCAGACAGTAAGAGCACATTAGGGTCCATCTTAAGCATAGGATCAGCAACAATTTCTTGGTACAGCCAAAAACAAAGATTAGTTGCACTCAGTTCATCAAAGGCAAAGTACATTACAGCTAGTTAGGCTGCATGTGAGGCCATCTAGATGAGGAAGATACTTGTTGGTTTTTTCGGTCATTAGATGGATCTGACAATGATACATCATGATAATGGTAGAGTTGAATCAAACTCTCAGTTAATCCGGTATTCCATGACAGGTCCAAGCATATTGATATCTGGTATCACCATCTCATAGATTGTATTCATAGGCGCATTATGTTGTTGCAGTACATTCTCACAGAGGATCGGGATGCAGACATCTTGACGAAGGCGCTGGAAAAGAGAAAATTTGAATACCACAGAGGGAGGTTTGTGGTCGCTGATAATCCCTTTCTTAGTAGCTGATAAACCCTTTCTTATTGAGAGGGAGTGTTGAAATTCAACAAGAAAGTGCACCCACAAAGGGTGTGGAATTTTGATGTACTAGGAATGTGGAAACTTGATGCATTAGAATTTTGGTCGTGGAATGTGGGGCATCTAATTGGAAAATAAATTTTAATTTCATCTCATAACAACTTGTGTCAGTTAACTAAGTCAAGATGACTGAGTTAGCTCAAGAAATTCGAGTTGAGGGTCTAAGATGAGGCATGTAGAGGGATTCTAATATTTTGGGGGTTTAGTTGCAGTTGATGCATCAGTGGGGTGTAAGTGTGAATTAGTTAACTCAATTAATTGAGTTAAAATCAGTTTACATAGTTCTAATTGAGAGATGAGCTAATAAGAGGTTCGGTGAATTAAATTAGATTTAATTCACAATGAGTGATCAATGAGATAATTGATAATTCGCTATTAATAGTTGCATGCATGTCAGTTTTGAGGAAGACCTAATTGAGACAGAGGTTAAAGGGAACATAACTATCAGTTGTATTTATATAAAATTTCCCATGTGCAATTATAGAGTCATTGGGATGCCATGATTAATTGTGCAATCAAGGAAGGCTATTTTTCCTATTTAATAGGGAGCTAATTCTGTAGGAATTGCGTGAGCAAGGCAGGCTAAAGTAAGGTTGAGAATTGGCTAAGAACTAGACCGATTTTGCCTAGATCAGTGTGATACAATTGGTAGAGTGTGGGAGATTCTTGTGAGCAAGAAATAATTGTATTGTTTCATGATTCCTTTACTTAATATGCTATACAAATAGTGGGGTTTTTAGTAGTTTCTTTCCCCAAGAACATCTTGTGTTGTGCGAGTGATTTAACATTTCTCTTACTTGCATGTGATTGAGAGATCTTATTTTGTATTCTACAAATATTGTAGAAGGATTCAATATCTTGTTTTAGTACATCACAAGATCGGATTGAATCCATTGATAGAATTTCTACAAGGCATTTGCAGACACAAACAATACTCAGTACACAGCCTCATTGTACATATCCCTTGTTGATGGCGCATTAGAAAATAGTTTTATAACATCACGGGCAGGTCCCAAGGTCAAACCCGTGGACCTCCTGAACCTTCTTGGAAAATATGGAAAATTTGTTGTAATACATGGTGCAATTGTTATAACAATATAATATTATTGTGCAGCGCTATGTTTAAAAAAATCAAAGGGTTTAAAACCATAGTCGGCAGTCATATATTTCATAATTCATGTTGAATTGGTTATAACCAATGTTGAAACATTGGACCGCGATGGATAACAAATATAACTTATGTTTGAAACCCAACTAACTTTACTAACATTGATCCCTATGGTAATGGCTTGGAATCCTGATGGTGAAGAATTCGACCTGTGGCATGAGCTATAATTGTTGCGCATCGAATGGGTAAGTTTGGTGTAACGTTTAAAACACTATTGGGTTGGCGGGTGATCCAAGTGGATATTGGTGGCCACCTACCTATTCCACTTGGACCCCCACCATTGTTTCTTTCAATGTTTTCAGTTTCCTTAATTGTAGCACAATTTACTATTTTTGGCAATTTTTCAGGTCCTGAACTTCTAGAGCCATTTTGAGGCCCTAAACAATTTTTTTTGGGGGAACCCACCTCTAGTGAATTTGAGTCGAATACTTGATATTCGTTGTCAAAAATTGTAGTCCTTAGATAGATATTTCTAACAGTGTCAAGCAGAGATAGTATGCCAAAGTTACAACCTCGGGAAATTGATGTACCAATTTACCCCGACAGGGCCCATAGTTTGGCATTTCATCTCTTGGTGTTAGGTTTTTTGATATTTAGGGTTTTCCATTATTTCTCAATAATAAATAGGCCTTCTAGCCTCATTGTAACAAATTTCAGAGGCGTGTAGCTGCCACATCTCTTCTCAGAGATAAGCTACCAGCAGTCTGGCTAGTTTATTTCCATTCTGTCTGTAAGCATATTTCAATTATGAGATATTAATGAAATCAAGTATTATTTCTATTGCATCTCTGTGTTTAAGTGTATTTCTACATTTTATTGCGTTCCTACATAAGTCTGAATCAGCGGGGTTTCCAGATATGGAAGGCTCCCCCAACTTTACCTCCCATTACATAACAACATGATTTCAAATATATTCATTTGCCATTATGTGTTAAACATCGGCCTATGGGTCGATTGTAAGATTTTGTAATGTAATTTGGGAGGTCACTATTTCATGCCTGACCTACCCACCTGACCTTTGTTAACTGCCACCTGTCGAATTGTGAGATTTCCACTTGGCCTGCAAGGCCTAAAATTTTACATGTTTTCCATAAATTTTAGCAGTCGTTTTCTCCCTCATACGGAGGTTATTTTTCGAACCGTATATACCATCATAATCATTGTGACAAGCACTAAATCTTGATGTTGTTTTTGGGAGCATCTAAGACCATAAAATTATGAGCATTTTGAGGATCCTCCTAGATCATTCCTCTCCACTGAAAGATTTTAGAACACCAAAAGTTTGGTTTTAAGCAGACATGAGGTGAGGTTACAACTCCCTCACCCTTACAATATCCATCCACCTTGATTTTCTTAAATTCATGCCTTTGATTCCCACTCGACATCTCCATGCTTGAAAGTGCGGACCTTCTTGTCTAAGATGGTATCTTCCTATAACTCAGTCATGTTAGAGTCGGTCTGGGTATACCTCCGTCAAAGATTAAAAAACTCTTTGTTGCATTTCATTTTAGGTGTCTCATTCATCCAATCAGTTGCATTCCATTAGAAGCATAGCTAATCTGATAGAAGAGTCTGGTCTCTCATTTTCTCTCATGTCATGTATCTGCTGGTTTGCGTCTGATCATTAAAGTTCATCAAAATTCATCAAAGTCAATTTTACAGTCATTCATAGTCATGGGTGTTCTTTCAGTTAGCAAAGAGTCTTTTCAGTCATTAGGTCTAGGGTTTCGTCTTCAAAAATGTCAAGTAATGCCAGCAGGCACATGAGGATGTTTCTAACAAGTTTTCATTCCAGAATTTTCATCATCAATAATGCTGAGAACGATTCTTCTTCAAAACTCTGTTTTGAAGAAGAAATTGTCAAATTTATTTCTTGTAATAAATATGTAATTTTTAAGGCTTTTCAAGTTCTACAAATCTTTAGGCACAGCCCTGGTCTCCTTTGCTGAAATCACATGCCAATCATCCCTGAAAAAAATTTCCAAGAGTTTCATCATTTCAGCCAAAAAGTCAAAGTGGAAACAAGCAAAAATAGAGTTTGTATTAAAAGTGAAAAAGTGCCAAAGCTAGAACATTACAAAGGTGGGTTTTTAAGAAACAAAAATCAAATCCATGACTATACAAGATATTTTCACCATTCATATGTCATTTTCGCTCAAGAGATATCAAAGAAGTCGATTGCAATTGTAGAAGGGCGAAACTGTGAGTTTAAAGCTGAGACTGTGTGTTTGGACTGCGCGCAGCGCATTGGGAGATGGCTCGACGCATTGGCATGTCGTGGCGCACATAGGCATTTTTTGCAGTGTTAGTTTGCTCTGGTGCGGTACATATATCCGGCGCGGCGCACTGGGTGTGCGCGCGGCGCACTGAGCCTCCAAGCAGAATTTCGTCACTGCTTCATCAAAAAACCAAAACAACTCCACTTCTTCTGCTCCAAGTAAGTTTGTAAACTCTGGCTATTGATTTTAAGCTTGTGTTGGGTGTTGTTGGAGGGGGAAATTTGAAAGTTGGGAGGTTGAAAATATAAACCCTTTCTTTTTTTTAAAAACTGCTCCTAGGGTTTTGAGTTTGTTTGTTAAAGTTTGATTTTGTGCCAGTCATTGTAAATCCCATTCCCCTTTTGTGTTTCCCTTCCTCCTCACTGTCACACTATCATCATATAGTCCCTCTCCTTTTCCCCTCTGTCCCAAAACCACTGATATCCCTTGTTCCCATTTTCCCTATCCCTAAACCCTACTATTCCTTATTACTCTCCCTCTCTCATTTCACTTATAAATTCCCAAAATCCCCAATCCCCAACAGTCAAGTGACTATTAGCACACATTAATTTCACTTCATAGCTCCACTTTTCCCACTATTCCATATTCCTCATAGTCCCTCATTTCCCTTTGGCACATTTGGCATTGAAAACAAACACCAAAGTTCTCTTTCCTCATTTTTCACAAACCAAACATACATTTGGTATAGACTCGCAAACACTATGACAGACACAGATTCATCTTATGAGCAAGACAGTGACTCTACCACTGAGCTTAATGTACCAAGAAGGCCTCGTAAAGGAGGCAAGCACATTAGAGAAGAGCCTACCTCCTTGACTGAATTACAAGCCTGCCCACTTGCAATATCTTGTTTTCAGCAAAAATTATGCTATCAATACTGTGAGATGATTGCTAGAGTTGGTTACCATCAGGAGCTGGCTCACTTGTTCGTATTACATTTGCATGATAGTCATGTAAATCTTGCAGGTGTAAATTTCACTTTGACACCAGAAACCATTTCACAGGCTACCGGGATACCTAATGTGGGTGAACAGTGGAATAAGAAACAACAGGTGGATAGAGTTCACTACGAGCCATACATCAGGCCTGGCTATCTAAGACAGCTCAGCAGGGTATTACCATTCTGATTTCTGAAGGAATCTTATGCACCATTGATGAGACTTATCATCAGATACTTCAGCTGTGAGGGCCGGTTCTCGCGCCTTTATGCTTACCATATCCGATTATTGATGCATTTCACGAGAGTGATGATGATGAGCATTCCATATTTCATGTGTCGAAACATAGAGCGGATGACTACTCTTGTGCAGAAGAAGACTCCCGAGCATCATCATAACAACATTTATCATTATGCGCTCATCAAGATTATTGTTGTACATCAGCTTGGATTACAGGGCATTGCATGGGAGGACTTCATTGCTCATGACTTTTTCACAGCCCATCACCCTCCTCCGAAGATTTTTCATGGTGCAGGTGAGCCTTCACATCAGTTTGAGGGTCCTGAGACAGAGCCTATAAGTGTTCCAGTATGTGTTACCTATCAGAAAGGCACCAGAGCCTTATTTTCAGCAGCACGACGAGTACTATCTCCACCCGGGGTGGAAGGGGTCTCGTTACCTTCATCAGTAGCGTGAGTACTATCTCCACTTGGGTTGGAAGGGGTCTCGCCTTCGACATCAGCACATGTATAGGGACAGGACAGAGGCAAGAGGCCTATGCAGGATGAGGGCCCTTCAAGAGGCCAAGACACTGATTTTACACTCATTGATGTTGATTTGAGCTCTCCTAGCTCAAAACTGAAGGAAATCATCCAGGAGCAGAAAACTGAGATCGACACATTGATCGAGAAATTGCAAAGAGCTCAGTGGGTTATAAATTTCTTTGAGCAGCGAATAAACAATTGGAGGATCAGCAGACACTCATGGAGTTGCAGAAAATCCGTGAAGACCGGGAATTGGCCCGAAAAAGGAAAGGTGACATGACACCCTTTGAGCGGGAGATTTGGCTTACGAGGGTCAATGTTCATCTCAAGAAACTATTGGAAAAGTAGAATAAGGACAAGGACATGCTCAGGCACATGAAGAACCACTATTGGGCCCGCACACATGTTTGCAAAGCGCGCATGAAAATCCTGAAAGCAAGGCTAAGGAGGGCACTAAAACGTCGGAAAAGGGAAGATAGAATTTGAATCTTGGCCGAAGCTTCTTTTTCTAAGCATGATACTTGATGCGGGACTTTCAGTCCAAATTTCAGCAGATTTGGAGAAAATTTTGTCAATTTTGAATTTTTGGTCACAAAACAGGTTTTCCTGCCCTACGCGTAGCACCACCTTGCGCGCGCTTATGATTGGAAGCTCTGTAGGAAGAAAACTTTACATTTTTGGATTTTTTATGAAAATTTATGCATGCTCAGGAATGGCCTAAGAATTTCATCAAGTTCTGGGTTGTCTAAAAAGTCAAAAACATCATAAAAATGGCCTTTCTGCCACTTTTTGCACCCACAGGAAGCAGTTCTGGGAGATTGAATTTTTTGAGGGGCATATGACATCCAAATATATAAATTATACTTGGGTTGGAATTTAGACAGGTAGGGCTTTCCAACGAGCTATCACGAGCTCAATTTGGACTTTAGGAAGTGCCTGAAAATCAACTCCAAACTTGTGCTACGCATACAGATTTTGGGCGCGGCGCATAGAGAATTTTGGCCTATTTTTCACTCTTCAGCTCAGAATTTCGCCCAGTTTTGACTAGTTTCACTTTTTCATGTAACTATTGATCTACCTTGATGTAATTTCATGACCATGATGTAAATTTGGCCCATTTTTACTTTTTCTAGAGGATTCATTCACTAAAAAGTGAAAATTAAATGAATGAATCAATTTCCTACCATATAGAGGCAAGTTGTTTGATTGCCTAGATTTTAGTTCCTAGTTTAGAATTGGTTGAAACAGCTCCTAGAAGGATGAGCTCGACCCCTAGAGGCATGGGGAAGGGTTAGACTTGTCTATATATTGTATTTTCTGAGACATTTTCA
The DNA here is from genome assembly GCA_034641835.2 of Pinus albicaulis. NCBI lineage: Eukaryota > Viridiplantae > Streptophyta > Pinopsida > Pinales > Pinaceae > Pinus > Pinus albicaulis. The sequence goes on from CM076584.1 coordinate 49,328,546, forward strand.
GGGTTGGACTCTTGGGAATAGTTTGGCACCTCATTGTATATTCATTTCAGCATTTTTGGCAAAGGAAAGACCAGGGTTTTGCAGCACTTGTTGGGATCCTTGTGGCTCTGATTTTTTATGGTGTTTTTCTCCATTTAATTGTAAGTTAATTAATGTTTTATGTATGCCATTTCCCTTCTCTTTGCTTCTGAAATTAAACAAATGAGTGACTAAGCTAGAATTCATTAGTTTGTTGGTGCTATGCCTTAAACTTTTGTTTATTTTTATATGTTTTCTTCTGTTTGAAGAGGATCCTTGCAGCCTCTTGCCCTCTTCAGCTCCTAAGCAGTATTTTCTATCCATTCATTCAATCTAAGACATCAAAACCATTGCCTTCCTTGCCCCAACTTGAACTCTGCAAGAATTTGGCCTCATCCCCAAGCCCAAAAGTGCCTTTCCCTTGTTTCGGACAAAAACCCCTAAAATCATTTCAAACTCCTTGATTTATATACCTAGCCTAAAATTATTATTCATTTCAAGTCATCTCAGACCCTATTTATTATTTTTACTGAGTTTGACCCGGAGAGAGCCCTCTCCTGTTCTGGCAGGGCTAGCTACCAGACTGAGTGTGGTTTGGTGTTACCCTAAATCCTACCTTCCTTCAGCCTGAGGTGGATTTAGGCAATAGCAAGTCATACATTCAAGTGCAAAATCATCTACAGTTGGAATTTGAACACTTTCCTTTGGATCCATGATCCAGGTGGATATTGGTGGCCACCCACCTATTCCACTTGGGGCCCCACCATTGTCTCTTTCATTTTTCCAGTTTCGGCACAACTTACTATTTTTAGCAGTTTTTTGGGTCCTGAACTTTCGAAGCCATTTTGAGGCCCTAAACGACGTTTTTTGGGAAAATCGGGAGCAACATGGGTCCATGGACCAATGTTGCTCACATGAAAAGTTGTAGTCCTCATATATATCTTTCTAACAAGGTATGGATCGCGTCAAACGGAGATCATATGCCAAAGTTATGTCCCCGGGAAGTTGAAACACCAATTTACCCAAATGGGGCCCATAATTTTGGCGCTTCATCTCCTAGGGTTAGGGTTTTGGATGTTTATGGTTTTCCATTGTTTCTAAATAATAAATAGGCCCTTGAGCCTCATTGTAACTCAATTCAGAGGCCTATAGCCACCACATCTCTTCTCAGAGATAAGCTACCACCGCCCTAGCTAGTTTATTTCCATTTTGTCTGTAAGCAATTTTCAGTTCTTTGATAGTAATGAAATGAAGTTTTATTTCCGCTGCATCTTTGTATTTATGGTTACATGTGTATTTTTTTTCATTCCTACATAAATCCGGATCAGTGGTATCAGAGGGGTCTATTTTTTTCTCAATCATTCTTTGCATGTCCCCAACGAGGTTGGGGTATAAGGAGTTAGGGTTCAATTTGGTTGAACCTTTGCAAGATCAGCCTCGCAAACCCCAATAGCTGCCCATGGGGGATGAAAAGAAAGATGAGGGAGCAGGAGATCCTATAAAAATATTGCTCGGGGAGGCCCTCAAAAAACAAAGGAATGCGACGATGGATAACTTTTCCCAGATCCTTCAACGACTTCCCACCAGCGGCGCATCTGCATCCAGCAGCCACTCTGGAGGCATGACTCCCTTTAAGGTACAAGTAAACTTTTACATTCCCATATTTGAGGGTCAGATAGATGCAAATGCCATAGATATATGGTTGAATCTATTAGAAGGATATTTCTTGCTTCATGACTTTTCCGACTGGGAGAAGAATATTTTTGCACTCCTCAAAGCTACCCCCCATGTCAAGGACTAGTGGGAAACATACTGTGAGAAAAAGGAAGAGATAGAACCCTCTATTTTCTCAGCCATACCCACTTGGAATTCTTTCTGAGATGCCATCAAGGAATAATATTGTCCCATGGGGAGCTATGAGGACAAATACATATAATGGACCACGTTGCGGCAACAAAGGGATCAAGATGTGCATGAACTAACGAATCTATACCAACTCTATGCACAAATTTGGGTATCAAATATTCAGAGAAACATTTGGTGCTAAAGTATCACAGTTGTCTTCACAGATACATTCAGGAGGAAATGGAGTTCCTTGACATCTCCTCGCTTGGTACGGCATACCGGTATGCTGCCAAGATTGAGCAGAAATTCAAACAGAAGAAGCGAGACTTTGGATCTGTGAATCAAATTCAAGGGAAAGGTGCCCCCAAACCGCAGAACAAAGTACAAAGCCAAGGCATGGCAACCCAGGACAACTTGCCAAAGCCACAAGCAAAGAAAAACACCGCGAATCCAAAGAAGGACATGGGAAAGTGGTGTGAGTTCCATAAGAGATCCACTCACAACACAAGTGAGTATCTGGCCAAGCAGTCACTAGTGGCCAAGATGAGGGCTTCTGAATAAGATGCATGCTCTGACTTTGAATCAGAACTAGACAAGGGGAATGACAAAGGGAAGAAGATTATTGATGCGGATCCCAAATCTACTTTTGCCACTGCGAAGATCTAGAAGGAGGAACCAGAAGATCCAGAGGAGGCAGAGCGTCTCTTCCACTCCCAAATGTGGGTAAAGGGTTCCCTGCTACAGTTCATTGTCGACAATGGGAGCCAAAAGAACCTCATTTCAACAAATGGTGTGAAGCAGTTGGGCTTGCCGACCACAGCGCACCCAGAACCATACACCATCGGGTGGCTTCACCAAGGACGGGATCTCCGCGTCAGCCAAAAGTTTCGCCTTCCCTATAGCATCAATCCCTTCACGGATGAGGTATTGTTTGACATTGCTCCTATTGATGTTTATGATGTATTATTAGGCAAAACATACTTGTGGAAGCGACATGTTATGTATGAGTGCCGACCTCGCGCTATTATTGTTACTTTGGGAAATAAGTTGTACAGGATACCAGGGGTACCACCGCCTCCCACTATCTCTTTGGTTACTACAAAACAATGCAGTAAGCTCATTTCCCAAACCAGAAAAAAAAATTTCCTGATGATTCGCCCCCAGGGCAAGAAGAAAACTATGGCCACGACCTCCAGACATGGCTCCTCTACACGACAACAACAAATGGACAAGGTTATGGAGGAGTACGGGGACATCTTCACCTCACCCATAGGGGTGCCTCTACACTGTCAGTTCAAGCACCCCATTGACCTGACCCCATGTGCACCACTACCCTATGGACTAATCTATAGGCACTCTATTTTGGAGAACGATGAAATCAAGGGGCAGAATCAGGAGCTGCTATAAAAAGGTCACATCTGGCCAATTTCATCGCCCTGTGGGAGCCCGATTGTGTTGGTACATAAGAAGGATGGGACTTGGACACTCTGTATTGACTATCGGGCACTGAACAAGATCACTATCCAGAATAGGTACCCGATCCCACAGATTGATGACCTTCTAGACCAACTCAAAGGGGCAAAATATTTCAACAAGATCGACTTGAAGTCTAGGTATCACCAGGTACCAATTGAACCCTCTGATGTGTGGAAGACTGCCTTCAAATCCAAGGAGGGCCTTTTCGAATGGCTCGTCATGCCTTTCAGGTTGACGAATTCTCTCGCAACCTTCATGAGGTTGATGGATGACATATTTCATCCATTCACCAACTCATTTGTAGGGGTGTACTTGGATGACATTCTGATCTTTAGCTAGACTTGGGAAGAGCACCTCCACCACATCCGAGAAGTCCTCCAGACACTACGACAACACAATTTGTGTGCCAATTTGGAGAATTGCAGTTTTGGCATGACCCAGGTTCAATATCTGGGATACATTATTGATGAAAGGGGGGTGCATGTGGATCCAGCCAAGATCCAAGTCATTCGGGATTGGCCAACCCCCAACTACTCTAACAGAGCTTCGTAGCTTTCTGGGTCTTGCTAATTTCTACCGCAGGTTCGTTGGGATTCTCTCATATCACTTGGCCCTTGAGTCAAGTCACCAAGGGAGGAGCTGAAGCAAAATTATTTTGGTTGGAATCTCAACATAAGGCACGTAGAATTGAAACATTGCCTATGTTCTGCCCCAGTGCTCACATTACTAGACTTGCAACAACAATTTGAGATCGAGACAGATGTCTCTAAATATGATATTGGGGCAGTTCTTACTCAACAGGGGCATCCAGTGGAATATCACAGTGAGACATTGTCCGACACAGTTTGCAAGTATCTCACTTATGACAAAGAAATGTATTCCATTGTGCAGGCTTGTAGACAATGGAAGCATTACATTTTGGGAAAGGAAACAATCATCCACATAGACCACTGACCCCTGCAGTTCATACAGACACAAGGGAAGTTTCAGAATGATCGCCATCAGAAGTAGTCCACATATCTACAACAGTTTCATTTGAACATCAAGTACAAGAAGGGTAGCACTAATAATGTTGCAGACTGCCTCAGCCGACCACCGATCGTGGCCATAACCATTGTTCTCAACTCTTTTGAGCACGAGACTTTTGATTGGCTGCTTCTCTACAAGAGCGATCCAGAATTCAGCCACACATACAAGGCACTCTTGGGGGGTACGCAAGTTCCAAATTTTCACCTCCAATATGCATTGTTATGTCACTTGGGACACCTTTGTGTTCCTTCAAGTGAGCATGCCAAGATGATATGGGAAGCACACTACAGCCGATTTGTTGGGCATTTTGGGGTCTAGAAAATAGTGGCAGTACTGCAGAAGTATTTCTATTGGCCGAACCTTCAACAGGATGTCAGAAAGTACATCAGATCCTGCACTACTTGCGCCATTTCCAAACCGACCATCAAGAAGCAAGGCCTCTATACTCCGCTACCTACCCCTAGTCGACCTTGGGAATCCATCTCCATGGATTACATGTCGGGCCTTCCTTCTATTAAGCATGGAAACGACTGTGTTTCCATGGTCGTCGAAAGATTCTCGAAGATGGCCATTATGGTGGCCTACAAGAAGAATATCACAGCAGAAGCCACTGCTAAACTCTTCTTTGAACAACTGTGGGTGCACTTTGGGATCCCACAGTCTATCATATCGGATCACGACAGCAAGTTCCTCAGCACATTTTGGTCTAGCCTCTGGTCAATGTTGGACACCAAGCTCACCAAGTCCACAGCTTTCCATCCCAAAACTGATGGCCAGACAGAGGTCGTCAATAGGATGATTGTACACATTTTATGCATGTACAATTTAAAGCATCCACGCACATGGGATGAGAGCATCCCCTATGTACAACACAGTTATAACTGGGCTCTCCACAGCTCAACTGACCACAACCCCTTTTAGGTGGGCTTGGGATTCCAACCACTATGTCCCATTGACGTAGCCATGCCATTTGCGGCTACTTAGGCCGATTCGGCTCATGTCTAGTCTGAAGCTGACAAAGCGAACAACTTCATCGAGTGCATTCAGCACATCCGCCAACAAGTTCATTACATATTGGACAAAGCCAATGCTAAGTACAAGCAATGACATGATCAACATCGGGTGCCACACAACTTCTAGGTGGGCGACAAAGTGTGGCTACATTTGCAGAAGGAGCACCTCATTGGACCCCACCGCAAGCTTCGCCCACTCCGATATGGGTCGTACACCATCACCAAGGCTGTAAGTAACAATGCCTTCGAGCTCAGTATTCCATCATTCCTTGTTCTGCACCAATTATTCAATGTAGACCGCCTTTGTCCCTACTTCCCACCTATACTGGAAACCTCTGACATTAAAGAAGAACTCACACCAAAAGAGTTAAACCCAAACTGCATGGAACAAACCACCACAGATTGTATCATGCACATGCAAATCAAGAACACTCGCCAATAGAAGATCCAACTGTATCAGGTTGTCAAAGCTGGCCAACTCCTGCACCAAGGCAAGTGGTTCACCAGGGACCAAGTTCAACAAAAGTTTCCTCGTCTCATGGAGGAACTCAACGCAATGGGGACCATTGCTTCCTAAGGGGAGAGGAATGATCCAAGTGGATATTGGTGGCCACCCGCCTATTCCACTTGGGGCCCCACCATCGTGTCTTTCATTTTTTCAGTTTCGGCACAACTTACTATTTTTAGTAGTTTTTCGGGTCCTAAATGTTCGGAGTTGTTTTGAGGCCCTAAACGACATTTTTTGGGAAAACTGGGAGCAACATGGGTACATGGACCAATGTTTATCACATCAAAAGTTTTATTCCTCGGATATATATTTCTAACGAGGTATGGTTCACATCAAACAGAGATCGTATGCCAAAGTTACATCCCCGGGAAGTTGAAACACCAATTTACCCAAATGGGGCCCATAGTTTTGGCGCTTCATCTCCTAGGGTTATGGTTTTGGATGTTTAGGGTTTTTCATTGTTTCTAAATAATAAATAGGCCCTCAAGCCTCATTGTAACTCAGTTCATAGGCCTTTAGCCGCCACATCTCTTCTCAGAGATAAGCTACCAGTGCCCTAGCTAGTTTATTTCCATTCTGTCTGTAAGAAAATTTCAGTTCTTTGATATTAATGAAATGAAGCGTTATTTTTGTTGCATCTTTGTATTTATGGTTACATGTGTATTTTTTTCATTCCTGCATAAATCCGGATCAATACATGATCATAGGAGGTTCATACAACTTCAAATTTTCGACGTTTACAACTGAATATATATGCATATATGGAGGAAAATTCAACCGGAATGCATTGTGACCAATATTTTCAACAATTCTAAAAGGACCATACCTGATAGGTTTCAAATTTTTACCTTCACCTTTCATCCTTTCTTTACTAATGTGTAGCCACAGTATATCGCCAACCTAAAAGTTATGATCCACTCGATGCTTATCATGGCGCATTAATTTGTACTTAGCTTGACTCTTCTCCAATTAATCTTGCATTGCTTCATGAATCTTTTGGATTCTTTGAATGAACTTGATTGCTTTGTCGGAATCTCCATGTCCATCCTACTAATCTTCTTCACCAAACATGAAGTCCATTGGTGACTTCAGCAGGTACCCAAAACATGTCTCAAAAGGAGATCTACCTGTAGAAGAATGAAAGGCCCAGTTGTAAGAATGTTGGACATTGTGTAACGATTCATCCCACAACTTATGATGTTTGCTACAAAATCCTCTGAGAAGATGCACCATTATTTTATTTACCACCTCTGTTTGACCATCGGTTTGTGGATGAAAATGTGTGCTCTTTTTCAACTTAGTGTCCATGAGTTCCCACAAAGTGGACCAAAACTCCCCCATGAAACGAGAGTCCCGATCTAAGATGATAGAAGTAGGCAACCCGAAATGAACCCATACATTTTAAAAGAACAATTGTGCAGTTTGTTCAACAATTACTTGCTTTCTACATGGAACACGAATATACATTTTTACAACACACAAATAATCATGCCCTTTTCTAGATATTGGAATTCCTCCTACAAAATCCATATATACATTATCCCATGGTTGAGAAGGAACTGGAAGTGGCATATACAAACCTAACTTTATATTGTTTGGTTTGCTTGTCATAGGAATAGTATATATATCATACTTTGAATATGCCCTGGAAAATGCCTTGGGAACAATTCGAAAATCTTGACACAACCTTTGATATGCTTAGTGAATGTTTCATTCATTCGAGGCCAATAGCAATACCTTTGTAAATGTACCATTGTCTTACCTACACCAAAATTCCCTGAAACACGAGAATAATATGCTTACCTGATCACATGTGCTCTTTCTCCCTCCGATATGCACAACTTTCCAAGATAATTCACTTATTACACCTTAGCACCATGAGTTACTGATTCATAAACATCTTTGAAATCAAAATCTTTAGCATATTGTTCAATATAAATTTCATCTGCTAAAGAACTATTTTGTAGAATAACTGAAGCATTCAAGGATGGTCTTGATAACATATCAACTACTTTATTAGTGGTACCTTTATTATGTTTGATTACTAAGTGGAATTATTGCAAAAAAACCATCCATCTACAATGTCAATACTGCTGCAACACATTATCAGTTTCTATTTCAAATGGTTGTTGAAGGTTTGGTAAAGCTAATATTGGAGCTGAAACAATTTTATTTTTTAAAGTGTCAAATGTTTTTTTTTTGTTTTCCTCCCCACCGGAAAGAAACTTAGAACTTTTTAAAGCATGAAGTGGTGATGCAATAAAAGAAAAATGAGAAATAAACTTCCTCCAATATTGAACTGCACCCAAGAAACTTCTAAATTTCGTCACATTCTGTGGTCTTGGGCACTTAAAAATCACATCAATTTTAGTTGGATCTATTTTTAGATTACCACCTCCAACTATGTAACCAAGATAAAATAAGGAAGTTTTTCCAAATTCGCACTTAGAAAGTTTGAGATACAATTTCTCTCTTTGCAACACTTCAAAACTTGTTTCACATGCTTTACAGTTCTTCCAAACTTGAACTGAAAATAGTAATATCATCCAGATAGACTATGAAAAACTTATCAATAAAAGGACGAAAAACATCATTCATCACTCTCATAAAATTTTTTGGAGCATTGCATAAACCAAACAGCATAACCAACCACTCATAAAGCCCCTGTCTAGTCTTAAATGCAGTTTTCCATATATCATTCTCTGCAATACGAATCTGATGATAACCACTTCTTAAATCGAGTTGAATCTCATGTTGTATTTCTCGTTTTGAAGGTAAAATTTTTGGTTCTTTAAACAATTCCTTATAAGAATATACTACTTCAACCAATTTGACCTTAAACTGAGAATTGCATCCTTGAAAAGCATCATACTTATCTCTAGGTTGTTCCTTAACAAAAATGAGAAAATACTTTTTACTTGAATTTATGTGTCTTTTCATTTGACTAACATTGATTAAATCCAATTTTATCGTAAGAATGTGTTCCCTGACAACATATTCAATTCCATATTTAAAGAGATTATACTTATGCTCCTTTCTATAAAATATGGAATCTCGATCATAAAGATAAGGACTACCCAACACAACTCCACGTATATCCAAAGGAATCACATATAAATCAACTTCATCAAAAAAATTAGTTGTGATTGCAAACCTTAATCGAAATTTTTTTGTGACATGCATCTAAGTGTTTTCCTTTAACCATCCTAAAGGGTAAGGTTTTGTATGATCTTTAGTTTCCAATCCCAGTTTCCTTACTAATTGCTCAGATATTAAGTTTGCTTGTGATCCACTGTCAAATAATCTGTCAATATTAGTGTTCTTAGATATTATCCTTATGTGAAACAATTCAATTCTCGTCGTATCTTCAACCACATCATTAGATTTTGAAGAATATGCAGAACAAGTAGAACTAGAACTAGCTTCAGAAGGATTACCTATCAGACCCATAGTAGTTATCTACTTTTCTTCACCGAAGTTAGATCCCAAATCTTTTTGGACTGTAGCGTTAACTTTCATTTCACCCTTCTTCTTGAAGAAATTATTTGACTGCAGTTCCAGATGAAGCTTTCGACACTTGGATTCATCATGTCCAACCATCTGACAATGAGTGCAAGTAGACCTTTCTCCTTCATTCTTAGTTTTTGTTGATTTCTTCCCCTTGTCTTCTTTGGAATCCTTGTTCTTTGAATGCTTGAATGGTTTCTTTGAAAATTTTGACTGAAACAGTCTGCCTCCTACTTAATTATGAATGGCTTGTACACACACTTCGTCAAATTCAGTTGGATTAAACATAGGCAATGTATGTTGCAAATAAGAATTCAAACCTCCAATATACTTTAACAAGTTTTCCTGTGTTTTTAATGGAATATCAAATCTTAATGATTTTTTCCTAAATTCTTTTTTAAACTCTTGCACACTTTGTCCTTTACCTTTCCTTCAACGTTGCCAATCCATTATAGCATGTTTCATATATCCTAAAGGATAGAATTGATTTATAAGAGCTTTAACAAACTTAGACCATGAAGAGATAATTTTTCCTTTATGCTTTAAATTTGATTGAGTTTTACTTTCCCACCAAATAAAAGTTGTTCCTCCCCATTCTAAGTGTAGCTAACTGAATTTTCGTAGAATCATCAACAATATTCTGAATTCTACAATACACTTCAAGCTGCTTTATCTAGTTTTTCAGGATTCATTTCACCATCATATATCGAAAATTCAGACTTAACATCAAGCTTCAATAAAGGAGATTAATTTTTCTTCTTTGATTTTGAATTTGAATCTAAACTAGACTTGCAAGGGAATAAAGAAGAAGAAAATGAAGATGGAGAAGAAGGAGATTCATTACCATCAAATTAGTCTTCTTGTCTTCATAAATCTCTACAATCATCCATTTCATATTAAGGAACATTTGCTAAATTTTCTCATTGGTCTCGAGCTCAAGAGCTTCTCCTTCATTTGACCCTCCCATCTTTCAAGTGATTTTCCTCTTTCCAATATTTGGATTTTTATCTTCAAGTTTACCTTCTCCACGTCGCAACCAGGATCTAGTTAACATTCATATTGGAAAATATCCTGCTTATACATGATCAACCTGCTTTGATACCAAAATATGATCTGAAAACACACATTATTGACTATTTGTGCAATTTCACCTAACATTAACTAAGGTTGATTTTATGTGAATGAATGATTGAAATTGAATTATTAAATTTCCTTAAACATAAACTTGAGAATTGAAACATAAGCATGAACATCAACAATAAAAGATGCAAACACAACAAACATTGATGACGGAGTTCATCCCTCTTGGACTACGTCTACGGGTCCACTTCCAATGGGCGTCTGTTATATTAGGAATGCTAAAAAAGGCTCTCTACATACCTTTTCGACATTCTGACTATGCACGCAACCACCCATGGCTACTCTCAGAATGTAGGTCTCAGCCTCTGCTCTCCAACGCAACACTATGTTCTTAAAAAGTCCCAAGGATGATAAATTTATGCCCAATAAGGCATTTGCAAGCACAAAAAATACTCCGTACATAGGCTCATTATACATCTCCCTTTCTAAAGGTGCATTGGAAGATAGTTTTATAATGTCATGGGCAGGTCTCAGGGTAAAACCCGTGGACCTCCCGAACCTGCTTGGAAAATATGGAAAATTCGTTGTAATACATGTTATAACAATATAATATTATTGTGTAGCATTATGTTCAAACATATCTTATGGTTTTTAAAACATATTTGGCGACCATATATTTCATAACCCGTGGCACATTGGTTATAACCAATGTTCAAACATTAGATCGCGACGGATAACAAATATAGAAAAGTTTGAAACCCAAATAACTTTGCTAACGTTGATCCCCATGGCAATGGCTTGGAGTCCCGGAGGTGAAGAATTATACGCGTGGCATGAGTTGTAATCATTGCGCGCCGAATGGGTAAGTTTGGTGTAACGTTTAAAACACTATTGGGTTGACAGGGCTGTCGGATATGGTGGCCTCTGCCAACCTTACCCCCAATTACATAACAACATGACTTCAAATATATTCATTTTCCATTGTATGTATAACATTGACCTATAGGGTGACGGTAACATTTTGTAATGTGCTTTGGTAGGTCATGGGTTTGAGCCCGACCTACCCATCTGACCTCTGTTGACATTGACATGCATTTACTGCCACGTGTCAAACTATGATATTTCCACTTGGCCTGCAAGGCCCAAATTTTTGTAGGTTTTAACCTTGTACAAAATTATCTGCAGACGAATTATTAAAAATAGAAAATAAACAATAGCGAGAGCGTAAAACATAAAATATATATACACAGATATTTTTCCCCTGGATCCCAAATCGAGACTACCAGCTTGATTTTTAATTATATTACTTTTAGTGTTACAACACATATATATACATGTCAAAGCATTCATAAACCCCAATCAATTAACCCTGGATTAGAACATAACCGTAGTTACCTTAACCGGATCTACAAAATACCAGGGCAGAAAACCATCATGCCCCAAAACCATGTGTGTTACACCATTTTTTGGTCATCTAACCTATTATCATTAGATGAACCCAAGTACACCATGTAAGACCAATTTTACCTAGTAAGGAGATACTTTCACTATGTGAAATAACTTAGTAAAACACATTTATTAAGTTGTTTATGGTCTAAACATGAAACCCCAAAAAGAAATAATAAACAAATCTATATTTGCTTATATTTCCTGGTCATATTTAACCCAAAACAAGGAAATCAATTAAATAATTCCTTATTTATTTGATTATTTCCTAGGAATAAGTTATTTAAATCCTTATTTAAATAATATTCCTAGTTAAATTTGACTAAATCATTTATAAATAATTAAATAAATCATTGTTTATTTAATTATATTCCCACCATTCCCTTAAAATAATAAATAAATCGTTTATTTATTATTTATAAATAAAGGAATTGACCCAAGTCAAAAATCATTTTCCCTCCAACAAATATAATAACATATTCCTAAAGGGTGGTTCTAGAATTTGGTTAATAATATTTTATTCATGCACCAAGTTCTAGACCGCCCTAATATTTTGTTATAAATAGAAGGGTTTTCCCCATTCATTAGTCACCTTTCATTGCATTAGATCACTCTGGATCTATACTCTTGGTCACATTCTCCATTTTTGCCTTGTGAGTTCCCATTGAGTTCTATGTTCGTCTGGGTTTTCTACACCAACGAGAGAGAGAAATTTTAGATCTGAAATGCTGAGGAATTTCAAGAACCCATCCCATTGAGGAGAGCCGGAAAACACCTTTCTTGTTTTCCTCTCAGGTGCCCCTTTTTAATATAAAAAATTCTTTCAAATACATCGTTCTTGTCTTGTCTATTGGATGCATGGAGCCATATTTTATTTTTACTACTTAATGTCTTTTATGCTTAGATCTGGATTTGTGCAGCATTTTTTGGATCAACTAACTGCAGACTTAAAGATATTGGCAGCCATAATTGATGTTAGGGCTATTTGTTATGCATAGCTAAAGTGGTCTTTTCCAACGAAAAATTCATACTAACAATTGGCGACTCCACACAGGTTTTCTTTTGCAACCTCTATCGTTTTATATATTCCTGCATATCCAGCTATTTCAGACCCTAGGGTTTCTCTTCAGTTTTCTGTTTTTTCTATTTTTATGGTGCCTTTCACCTCTAAAACCCTCAAACATTAAAATTTTTAACTTTCATGTGTTTCTGGCCCTATTGCGCAAGTAACAGACATCAGCCGCAGCTGAGACGAAATTTTTTTCTTAAATCTACCACCGAGAGACCCGGATCTACAGGTCGCACTTATTGGCCCAAAAACTACGACCTGGACTGGAGGGTGCACTTTTCTGCCCCAAAACTGCGACCTGGACTGAAAATAGGTTAGAACCTGCGACCTGCCCTTTTTTTTGCAATTTTCGAGCATTTTTTCTGGGTTTGTCTAAAGCTTCTGTCAGGGTTTTCCAGCCTCCGTCTCTGCCCATTTGGACCTGTTTCTAATCTGTTTCACTCAACTAAGTGGGAATCTTGCCCTTAGGGCTTTAGTACCCTCCATTTTTTGTGGGCGAGTTTTAGCTATTTCAGACGTCTGAATTTTCAGAGTTTCAGCCTTCTTCTTTTCAGATCTGATACCTCCTTTTCATATCCCTTTAGATCAACTCTTATCCCTTTCCAATCACCTCATATAGTTTTGTTTGGGTTTACCTCTAGGGCCATCTCTTTGTCCCTCTTACCTTTAGCTGATTTCCCCTTTTGTTACAGCAACCTTGCCTCTGCCTCTTTGCTATTCTCTGCACCTCTTTCCATCAGGTTTATCCTTTAGATCCCTGTCCCTCCCGACCTTAGATCTATCGGCCTCTTTTTAGTATGTTTTGACTAGATTTTTTCCCTCTTTTTAGACTAGTTTTGAGAGACCCTCCTTCATGGGTTAGATCGATGCCTTGTTAGCTGTTAATTTTCTATTATTTCAGCGTTATATATTGTTATTTGTAGATTTATTTTCAGTAACGCAGCACACTTTTTATTTTAGTCTCAAAATGTCTGGGTTTAAAAAATTAAAATCAACACACGCCACACACTAACCCTAAGTGAAGAAGAGCCTGGTTAACACCGCCTGGCAAAGACTTTAAAATCAATTGTCATTGCACCTCTCTGCCCTTGTTTCGACGTTGAACTCACTTGATTTTGCACCTCCCTGCCCTTGTCGGTTTTTCTTCTTCCCGTCATCATTGCGCCTCCAAGGTGTTTACCCCAGAGACTTCTTGTCCTTCACCCTTAGTTTACGGTTGGTCTACTTCCTCCTTCTCGTAATCATCGAGTAAGTCCTCCCTCGAGTCCGTACTCCGACTCTTCTTCTGATTGTTCGGGTTCTCCCCCTACTCCTGGTTCTCCTCCTGTTACCTTCACCATGTCTAGTTCAGGGCCTAGCGCTAGCAACAACCTCAATTCTACTGCTGGGTCTGTTTCCAGTGGAACCACTACGGGAACTACCTCGACTGTCCCTTTGCTCCCTTATATGGCCGGTCTCATTCTCCCCGATTTCAATTAGTTGATCAATGATCCTATCCGCCATGATGTTAGTTGGCCTGCTATGCCAACCAAGCTCCCCTCCGACATTCCCATGTTTGAAGGCCTTGCTAGTGAAGATCCCTCCAACCATATCCGATCTTTCCATATGTGGTGTTCATCCAATTCCATTACTGATGACTCCATCCGTCTTAGATTGTTCCAACGCATGCTTACCGGCGAAGCTTCTAAATGGTATGTTGATCAGGCCACCTCTTCCCATACCACCTTTGCGACCATTGCCCAAGCCTTTTTATCTTATTTCCAGCTCCCTCTCCGATACGACACTAGTACAGAACTCTTGACTTCTTTCCATCAATCCTCTTCGACCCGCCTTTCCACTCATGTCCAGGAATGGCGGAGAAGAAGGAGCTTATGTCGAGCCCCCACCTTTGAAGATTGGGTTTATATGGACTGGTTCCTTCGCTCTCTCTTACCTCCCATCGGAAAATATGTCGCATCCCAGTTCCCTCAAACCGAAGAAGCCGCCCTCCAAACAGCCTTGAAATATGACCTTATCTATGCTCAATCTGGTTATGTTTATAATGTCCTTCTTGACCTCCCCAAGCCCAGTGGCGCTAATGCCCCGGGGGAATCTCACTCTGCCGACAGTATCATTGGAAATCTTTCACATACCTCTGCTCAACCTCTTATGGGCTATGGTTTCCCTCCAGGAGGGGCCAACACCTCCAGCACTTTTCCCCCTCCAGGTAGCATGTATCCAGGATACGGCATGCCTCCTCCTTTTGCCCACACTCCTGCTTACCTCAATGTTTCCCATCCTAACCCTTATCCTTACCCACAGCCTGGTGTCCCAGCTCCTCCAGCATTTGGTCGTCTCACTCCCTTGCCTCCTCCACCCCCGCAGCCGCACTTACTACCCCCTCCAAGGCAAGTATTTGCATAGCAAGGCGCGACTAATTCTCTTCCTTCTCAAAGAAAGAGGAAAGGTAATCAATCTGCCTCTGGTAATCATGGATCCAATCCTTCAAGTATCAATTCTAACACTGCCAACCAGCCACAGAGCTCTCAGCCCAAGCCAGAAAAGCCGCTTCGCACCAATAATCCATGTTCGTGTTGTAGTGTTTATGGTCATTACACTCATGATTGTCCCCTATTACCATAGATGCAACAGATGTGGGAGTCTTAGGCCACCGTGCGGGGACAACATTCCTCCCCTACTGTCCCTCCCAATACGGATACTTCTCAACCCGTTGTGTTTACCGCTTCTTTCCCTCAACTAGGATTCGTGGCTACTCAATCACCTCATGCCCTGGTAACCACTCAACCTTCGCCTTTTGGTTCTTCCGATTATTAGATTCTCATGATGGCCTCCGACCAACCTCTCATCATCGACCTTAACCTTCAAACTCAGTCTCATTAGTACTCCACGCCTCCCGCTCCGTTTGTCCCCGAGTCCCCATCTTCAGGTCCTACAGAACCTCTGTCGACACCCAATGGTCCCTTGCAAATCCCTCTGCCCAAAGCTAAGGTTCATACCAAGATTCCTAAGGGCCCATTACGCCGAAATGCTACCTTTGGTCGGGCTGCCCATTCATATATCATAGTAGATGATCTGGCACAATCTCCTGTTGCCATTTCAACACTAGAACTCCTCCAGTCGTGTCCTTCTCAAAATAAGGCTCTACTATCTACCGTGGGTGTTGTAGATCCTGCTAATGACCAATTGATTATTTTCGACGTCTGTCAGTCAGACCATCCCCCCCTTCCTGCTTCTGTTGCTTTCCAAATCCCAGTCAAAATCCGAAATGCCAACATCGCTCGGTGTATTATTGATGAGGGGGCATCTACCCGTGTGATGTCTGCTTCGGTTTGGAAACAACTTGGATCTCCCGAGCTGGCCCCTTCCACAATCACCCTTTGTGCATGGGATGGCCATTATTCCTGTACCCCATTGGCTTATTCCATATCCTACTGTCCTTAAGGTCTAGATCGTTTGTGCTCTATTAATCGAAATTATCGTGTAACTCGATTTCCTCTTGACTATAAGATTCTTTTGGGGCGTAGCTACACCTATGCCATGTCTGCCATCCCATCCGCAGTCCACTGCAAGATTTTTTTCCCTCATAAAGGAAATCTTTTCAACATCGACCAGTTGACATATCATGAACCAAAATCTCAGACCTCCCCTGAGTCCACCATCTTTGTTGTCACCAATAAGCCAACCATTGATTCTTTGCCCAGTGTTTCCCCTAGCATCTATAAATACTCCTCCTTGCTTGGAACCTTTCTGGACCCTCCTCCTGTATCTGATCCTAGCTTGGCGAACGTTTGCATGATGCAATCATCTTGGGCTAACCTTAAGCAGCCCACTTTGGCTAGTCAGCAACCTCAACCTCCCCCACCCCAACCAGCTCCTAGCCCTTCGCCCCTGCTAGCTAGCCTTCTTCCTTCTAAACCTTCTTCTAAAAATAGTCCCCACGCGCCTCTCTACCCTCCTGGGTCGATTCCACCCAATATCAACCCCCTTGGCACCATTCCTCCTGGCCATTACCCTACTGGTCAAATACCTTTTCTTGCTCCCCCTCCCGGAGTATATTCGGTCGCTATCTTGGCCACCCTATCCCTCCCCAACTTGACCCTGGGTATACTCGTCTGGTACCTTGACCCTCCAGCCATGTCCCTACCTGCTCAACCCAAACCATATCTTGCTTTGACCCCGGTTCAACCCATCCCCATGACTTCTCCCTCTGCAACAGTACCTCAGCCACCTCAACAGGAACTGCCTCCTGTTGCGACCGCTTCGGGTAAGAATGACAAAGCTCGCAGGGGGGCATCAAAGGACAAGGCTACCCCGACAAAATCTGTCCCTCCTCGAACTCCAAAGCATACTATCCAGTGTGCTTTGTGTTATGTTTTCGGTCATGCCACCCATACCTATCTTGAATTACCGCATCTCAAGACCATGGTCAATGAAACGTTTCCGGAATTCGATATCCCTGAGGTCTATGTCACCATACCTGATTCCCTCCCTAAACTTAAAAACTTGCGCACCAATCACCCTTGTTCTTTGTGCGATTTCCATGGACATTATACCCACCTTTGCCCTCACCTTGACAAGTATTGTTCTTCTTTAGCCGCATACCGCCAATTCAAAGCCACACTTGACCATAGACCTTCTTCACTAGCACCAGACGACCTATCTACCTCAATTAACATTTCCCATCCTGATATTGAAATGACCGAACCTTCAGCCACATTTCTTACCTTTCATCATCACCACGATTCCTGGTGACCGACCCCTTAGTGCCTTCCCCCGATGTTTCGCCTAACCACTCCTCTGTCACCCCGCATGACGTCGTGCATGTGATCCTTTCCCCTCACAATCAGGAGTCTCATATTTCTACCTCATCAGGTCATCCTATGCCCTCCACTCTTCCCATCTTCCAGTTTGATGAAGACATCATGGAAGCCATGACCGAACCTGATTTTCCGTGGGACGATATGCACCATCGTGCATACTTCCTTCCACATCAATCCCATGACCAATATGTTTTCGAATCTAAAGACTTCATTTCCGATAAAGTCGATTGGTTTAAAAACCCCATCCTTGCACCTGACGCTTTCAAAGAAGGAAATATGTCCAATATCTCTCCTACCATCAAAATAGACATTTCTGTCAAACCAGGAATCAAAGAACATATCACCGTGGGTGCCCAATGCACTTCGGAAGAAATTGAAGCCTACACCAAACTCTTCAAAGAATTATGCGATATTTTCGCCTGGTCCTACTTAGAAATGTCCGAACTCGATCCCGCCATTATCGAACACCATATCGACACATGGCCTGATGCCACTCTGGTCCGTCAAAAGTTGAGACCCATTCATCCCTCCAGACATGAAGCCATCAAAGCCGAAATTGATAAGCTCAAGCAGAATGGTTTCATTTATCCCATCGAATACACCACTTGGGTGTCCAACCCAGTTCCCGTCCTCAAAAAACAAGGCACCATTCGTGTCTGCATCGACTTTCGCGATCTGAAAAAAGCTTGTCCCAAAGACAACTTCCCCACACCATTTATTGACCAAATCATTGATGAGTGTGTGGGGCACGAGGTTCTATCCTTTATGGATGGCTTCTCCGGATACAACCAAATTGTTATCCATCGTGCTAATCAACTTAAAACCGTGTTCATTAGTCCATGGGGCACTTTCGCATACCGATTCATGCCATTTGGCCTTAAAAACGCCGGCGCCACTTTTCAACGAGCCATGTCTTATTCTTTCCATGACTTAGCTAATATTGTCCTTACCTATTTATACGACCTTACTGCATGTTCTAAACATCGGGCGCAACAACTCCATGATCTGCGTACCATTTTCCTCTGATGTCACAAGTATAATATTCGCCTTAACCCATTGAAATGTGTCTTCTGCATTCCCGCCGGTCGTCTCCTTGGCTTCATAGTGTCTAAAGACGGGATAACTCTCGACCCTTTGAAGGTTCAAGCCATTCTTGAACTTCCTAATCCTTGTACCTTACGCCAGCTACAAAGTCTCCAAGGTAAAGCTAATTTTCTTCGCCGATTCATTCCTGACTATGCCACTACCGCACATGGCTTCCTTAGACTTCTTCGATATAACACCCCATTTTTCTAGGATACATACACTCAAGAGTCTTTTGATGCCCTCAAGCATGCTCTCACATCCGCTCCCTTAATCCGTCCTCCTAACTTTGACTAAGACTTCATCCTATACATCTCTACTTTCACCTATTCGGTTGTTGGTGTCCTTATCTAGGAGGATGATAACAGTATCGAACATGTGATCTATTATGTCAGTAAGAACCTTGCCGGTCCACCTGTGTCCTACTCACATGAATAAAAATTAGTGCTAGCTGTTGTGTTCTCAGTCCAAAAATTACGTCATTATATCCTCATGCGTTCCACCAAGGTTGTGACTAATTCCAACCCCATGGCTTTCCTATTGATTCGACGCATCCTCAGAGGGAAGTACGCTCGTTGGGTTGTTATCCTCCAAGAATTCGACCTTGAATTTGTCACCTCAAAAAGTAAGAAAGGTTTAGTCCTCGCTGAACTCATTTCTGATTTACCTACCGGGACGCAAGATACTCCAATTAATGATGCTCTTCATGATGAACATTTATTCGCCATCACCATCGACGATCCTTGGTACGGTGGCATCCTTACTTACTTGCGAACCAAAAAGTTCACCCTTCATCTTGATCGTGATGCTCGACGACGTATCTAACACCAAGCCCCTCACTACCTTCTGATCGGTGACGACATTTATCGTCGCGGAGTAGATACTGTCCTTCATCATTTCCTCACACACGCTGAAGCCGAGCAAGTCCTCAATGCCTGTCATAACGGCACTTGTGGCGGCCACCTCTCCGGCCTCGATACCACCCAAAAAATCATGCGCGCTGGGTATTTTTGGCCTTCTCTCTTCAGCGATTGCATTGAAGCAGTCAAACATTGTTCCAATTGCCAGCATTTCGCCCCTAAGGCATGAGCTCCTCCCGCTCCCCTCCATCCCATCGTCGCAGCTGGTCCTTTCTGTAAATGGGCCATCGACTTTATGGAATGTCGACCTCCTTCTGCTGGTAACCACAAATATATCATCATGGTGGTTGACTATTTCACAAAATGTACCGAAGCTATGCCAACATTCAACAATACGGCAGCCACCGCAGCCCTCTTTTTCTTTAACCACGTCATTGCTCGATTCAGAGTTCCAAAACAATTGGTCTCTGACCATGGCCGACATTTTGAAGATGAGATTTGGCATGAGCTATCCTCACTATTGGGTTTTGAGCACCAATATTCATCATCCTATTACCCCAAAGGTAATGGCCAAGTTGAAGCGGTCAACAAAATTCTTAAGACCATGCTTCAACGAACAGTGAATAAGCACAAAACCAATTGGCATCTTATGCTCTTCCCTACTTTGTGGGCAACCACCACCGGTTTCACTCCTTTCCACCTTGTCTTTGGCGAGGAGGTAGTCTTACCGATCGAGTGTGAAATTCCTTCCCTTCACTTGGCCGTCGAACTTCTCCCTGATACCCAACCTCTAGAACAACGACTTATCATTCTTGAGCGTGCCTCTGAAGACCATCGTGTTGCATTGCAAACTCTTGAAGTGGCCAAAAAGCGCACCAAAGCTCAGTATGACCGAAAAGTACACCCTCGTACCTTTCATGAAGGTGACCTTGTTCTAGTATATGACCAGGCCCACGATACCCTCGGTCATGGGAAGTTTGACTCATTATGGCTAGGTCCTTACATCATCAGTAAAGATATTGGTAAGAGGGCATATCTTTTAGAGGACTTTGAAGGCCACCCCCTTCCTAATCCTCGCAATGCACTCTATCTTAAGAGATATTACCCTTAGCATTTCCCGTTCGAAATGCATGTTTTATTTTCTTGTAGATAGCCAGCAAATGTTTGTTTTCATCATTCACTACTTCACTAGGACACATGTTGTCCATGAAGTCTTACTTCACCTCTCCTCAAAATCAGATTTCCTCACTTACAACACTTTTCCTTGGGGCACCGCTTTGCCTCCACATTCATTCTTGTTTGTGTCAATTTTCTTCATGAGATACCATTTTGTACTCATGTTTTTATGGTCCCCTTTGGACCTTTCCCCATTTCATCATCATCATTAGTGTTAGTCTGTTAGTCGCTCTACTATTTTCTCTCGTGCCTTAGTTGGGGATCCCTCATCACCTCACCTATGGCGGACCTCCTTCTGTCAACATCAACTCATTTACTCCAGCAGCCAAGTCTAGATAGCGGTGTACCTTGGTTCGAGCTCCTTTCAATATGATTGTGATCCGTATACTCGATGGTCCAGTGATGCAGCAGCAGCTATTGGTGATTCCTGGGTGTGTGTGAGCTGTCTTAACCATCATGAGGGGGTGGCCCTGCAGGTAGCCCCCCACATGCCCGGATGACTTCTTCATTTTCAGCCTTGGATGCAGCTCCTTAATTTTGATGATTTCGGCCTCAGCCACTTGCAACACCTTTCGATTGGCATGTATCAGTCAGATTTTGCGAGCCCTTCCCCGTGTATAGGGGGAATTTGGGTTGTATTTGTATCTCATGTACTACAATATTATTTTATACGTCCCGGCTGTATGTGGGATTCATCATTCTATTTTTTTGGCTTGTATTTATGCCAGCATGTACTTTATAGTTCGGTTCCTTGTTTACTGGACATACTATTCTTTTGTACTTTGTCTTGGCGGGCATAGGTATGCCTCCCCCGCCGCCTTTAGCACAGGTACCACTTCATAAACTAGAGACTTGTTGCACCTGTAAGTCTCGTCTCCTCAGGGTCTAGTCCTTTAGCACATTAGACTACCTTACATTTCTCTCTTTGACTTCCCTCTTGATGTCTAGTGATTGAGTTCTTACAACGTACTTCGGTCATATGATTTTCTCCTAACACTCGTACGTTGGGGGGAAATCTGTTACACCATTTTTTGGTCATCTAACCTATTATCATTAGATGAACCCACGTACACCATATAAGACCAATTTTACCCTAAGTAAAATTGCTTTCACTATGTGAAATAACTTAGTAAAACACCTTTATTGAGTTGTTTATGGTCTAAACAGGAAACCCCAAAAGGAAATAATAAACAAATCTATATTTGTTTATATTTCCTGGTCATATTTAACCCAAAACAATGAAATCAATTAAATAAATCCTTATTTATTTGATTATTTCCTAGGAATAAGTTATTTAAATCCTTATTTAAATAATATTCCTAGTTAAATTTGACTAAATCATTTATAAATAATTAAATAAATCATTATTTATTTAATTATATTCCCACCATTCCCTTAAAATAATAAATAAATCATTTATTTATTATTTATAGATAAGGGAATTGACCCAAGTCAAAAATCCTTTTCCCTCCAACAAATATAATAAAATATTCCAAAAGGGTGGTTCTAGAATTTGGTTAATAATATTTTATTCATGCACCAAGTTCTAGACCACCCTAATATTTTTTTTTATAAATAGAAGGGTTTTCCCCATTCATTAGTCACCTTTCATTGCATTAGATCACTCTGGATCTATACTCTTGGTCACATTCTCCATTTTTTCCTTGTGAGCTCCCATTGAGTGGTATGTTTGTCTGGGTTTTCTACACCAACGAGAGAGAGAAATTTTAGATTTGAAATATTGAGGACTTTCAAGAACCCATCCCATTGAGGAGAACCGAAAAACACCTTTCTTGTTTTCCTCTCAGGTGCCCCTTTTTAATATAAAAATTATTTCAAATACATCGTTCTTGTCTTGTCTATTGGATGCATGGAGCCATATTTTATTTTTACTGCTTAATGTCTTTTATGCTTAGATCTGGATTTGTGCAGCATTATTTGGATCAACTAACTGCAGACTTAAAGATATTGGCAGCCATAATTTATGTTAGGGCTATTTGTTATGCGTAGCTAAAGTGGTCTTTTTCGACGAAAGATTCATACTAACAATGTGCAAACCCATGCACAAAACCATAGACATGTCTGCCAACCTAAAATAGGCTCCAAAAAATTTTGTGACAACCTGGCGCAATGAACAATGGTGGATATCTCCCCCCGCTGTGACCACCAACACCCCCCCCCCCCACGCGCGTGCAACTATTCTTGGAAAGAATATAGCACATACCCAACAATATTTGCATGTTTTCCATAAATTTCAGCGGGTGTTTTCTCCCTCATACGAAGGTTATTTTTCGAACCGGATATACCACCAGAATCAACGCGATGAGCACTACAGCTTGGTGTTGTTTTTTCGAGAATCTGAGACCATAAAATTCTAAGAATTTTGAGGATCCTCCTAGATCATTCACAATTATGGTCAGCCATTCTTTGAATTCCTCTAATGAAATCAATTTATTCTTTGTTTTACATCATGCCAAGGATACATGTCTGCTACCATTCTTTGTTCACATGAAATTTTCATGGAAACTACCCTATATTTGTAATGGGGTGTTTCCCATTTCATCTAATGGAATACCATATGTACTATCACATCCACTATTGAAAGAGGGTTTACTAAATCAATGTTGTAGATCAAAATTGGAACTCCATCTGGTGTTCATTCCATCCATATTTTTAATATGAGTGCAGGTTGAAGAAATAAGGAAGACAATGGAAAAGAAGGGTTGAATATGTACACGACTTTTTTTCTTTCTTATCAATTTTTAAGATTCTATGACATCTCAAAATATTCATTAAGCTTGAAAACTTGCTAGCCTTCAAAGCATAAAATTCCATTGGAAACTTCTCCGGAACTTGTAACAACGTCACAATTAAGTCAACTATGCTTTTATTAGAACCATTTGACTTCCAAACTCTCTAATTTTACCTTTGTAGGCTTCTTGTAGACACTCATTCAATAGGGGAAATCCATCAACTTGCACATCTTTTCTTAGGAAATCATACCTTAAAGCAACAATAATCATAACTAGAAATGAGGTACTTCTAGATGCCACCTCCCTTTCTGTCTTAGAATTTTTACTGAGGTATTCTTGGATAATTAAATTACAATTAATTAATCCCGAGAGAATTAACTAGACCCTCATCCTTATCAATAAGGTTATTCGTTTCTAGATTCTCCCTTGGACTTCTACACTTGTGTTGCTCCAATGTTGATTTATATATCTATTAGATACTAAGCAACCTAGGCTTAGAGGGTGTTTCAACATTGCAACACCTTTACGAGGTTGCGACTGAAAAGCATCTAGAAGGAAGCTGGAATTCTTAAATTAAATAAAAACAAATACCAGTACCATAGTTTTTGCTAAACATATGGTAGATGATGCTTTCGCACATTTCTCACAAAGTGGATTTATCCAAATATTAATATGATTATATGTTTCTAATTAACTTAGTTGTTATCAGTTATTTTTTTTTTGTACTCTTGAACCTTCAACAAAAAAAATTCATGAAAGGTCTGTATAACCGCGTATAAGCATGTACTTCTCAAATTAGAAGACTTGTTATAAGGGTTTTTAACTTTGGTGATTCTAGTTATTTTTAGTTGACATGGTATTAGAATGATATAAAAAACCACAGTGAAGAGGAGTTTGATTTTCCAAAGTCAATTTTCTCCATTCGATAATGGCTACTAGGCATTTTCCACGTGGAAAATTCCCTTAACATTCCAACAAAAATCATTAGTCCCATCACTTAGGCTGCAAGGGTTAGTAATTTTCCTTGCATAAATTTATTAACACAAAAGGGTCTTAGGCTCTCTTAGCCAACCTAACCTAAACCTAATAGCACCCTTAACTGACAAAATTCTACCTCAAAACTCTTTCTAGACTTGAATATCGTAGCACTTGATGCTTCGTTTCATAGTTTCACAATTATGTATCCTATTTTCTCCAATTCTGAAAATTTCCCTACAAATTATCGATGGTCGCATAGACCTGCAACACTTAGAAGCTACCTTTCTTAGGAAATCAAAGATTAACTATAAATTCTCCTCTCCAGCCTACTTTCTACTAAAATCTTATGGGCCTATCCTCATTTAAAATTGAACATGGAACTATGCATTTTTTTGATCTCAAATTACATTGCCTACAGCAATTTCGGCCTAAAATTTTCAATAAATTTGTTTAAATCACATGGAACTAGGAACTTTGGCCTATATTGCATTAGAATTACGACTATGGACTTCTTTGACATCAAATGTACTGTTAAGGAAACTAAGTGAAATATGCTTGTCTTTGCAACTAACATTGTTTTCCAATGCTCCCCTTCATTCCAACCATAGCCTTTTCATATTACATAGTTTTCAAGATTCCTTAAATTAAGACATATTGATTTCAAAATGCATGATTTTTCTGACTCTGGAAAATAAAACACCTTATTAACACCTATAGAATTATTACTCGTGGTCTTCTTCAAACTATTGCATTTATCCCTACCCCTATAACTCCATTTTGTAGGTTCTCGCATTTCAATAAAAAGATTTAACTTCTCATCATGGATCGTGCTCTAACAGAGAATTCCATTGCTTTGCTACTAGTTGGCTCTACATCCCTCCAAATAGTCAAGCTCGGCCTTGTTTCTTCGAGAAAGACATCGTCCATGTGTTACACTAAAAATTGTCACCATGACATTTAAGCTGTCTATATGGGTTCATCATTACCTATTTTATGCTCCCTTGGAGGTCCAAAATTATAAAGTTCCTAAACCAAGTCTTGGAATTTGGAAAAATTTCATTAAAACCCTAAAAAGCCTAACTCCGCACTTTTCCTAGTCTTTTCCTACGGTACCGCAGTTTCTTGCTCTATAACCTGCAGCACATCCCGCACATTCTGCTTACTAAAACTGCGGACCTCTGTAAAAGGTAAAATAAAAGAAAAAGTAAGTTCTAGAAGCCCAACTGGTCGAATATTCTCCCAGCTGGAAGCTTCTAGAAGCGTAATCTAGTCGAGCTTCGCCCCTTTATTCATGAACCTTTATCCCTTCATTAATGGAGATTATCCGTTGGTATTTGGAGCTAAATTCCCTTTTTGAGAGGACTTTATCCCCCTTTCTTTGGAACTGAAACCTCCTCCCTTCTGCTATAAATTGAGATCATGTTTCAATCTCAAGGGTACTTAGAACTTGGTTATTTTGAGGTGAATTGTTGAAGAAATTATACTCTCTATACTTGGCATCAATGGTATGAGAACAATTACATATTCATATCCATAGTTTTATGCTAGTTCAGAGAGGAGAAGGCTTGTCAATCCAATGAAAAATGGTTTTTCAGGACCCCAGAAGAACCTGTATGACATCAAGGGGACAAGGTTGTAAGGTTACTTCTTATCTTACAAGTTAATACAAATGGATTCTATTTTCTCATTAAGTTGTTCATGTATCTATTTGAGTAATTTAATTCTTGGATTCCTTGATCACTAAGATAGATTAATGTTTCTGAATTATTATATCTGCAAATGCTTTTAATCTTTTTCTTGTCTTTGGATGCAGGTCTTACACACTGAATTGACCTCTTTTGGAGCGACTGGATTGAAGATTACAACAAGCGTTGGACTTAAGGTAGGAGCATCTCTTCCTACTTAGTTAATTAATAATTCTGAATCATAATAATTTAGAGAAAATGGTTTTCATTTGGTCTTTTTGTTTCTAGATATCCTTAGGATACTAGGGAGATCGCTCTTGTCTACAGGAGGGATTAATCCACCTAAAAAAATGGCGACTCCACTGGGGAAATTCTTGAACTTAGTTTTCTTTTTTATTTTTGGTTTTATTTTTGAATAAATTCTCTAATTTTGATTAGTCCAAAATTGGGTTGGGTAAATAACTCATTAGAATCCCTGACTGTGAATTTGTATTTTTATTTTTTCTGTGTTTTTCCTGCCTTCCACACTTTTTGTTTAAAAACAGAGCGGTAGACTCCGTAGATTTTAGTATAAAACAGTGTGGTACCGCACCTTGTTCCACTATAAACTGCGGACTTCTGGAAATCTTTTTTGGAAAAATAGAAATTATGTTTTCAGGAATGTAATTACTTGATTCTCTATAATTACCCCACCTTGTCTTGACTGTCAAATGTCTTCTGTGAGAATTTCTTTCAGCAATTTCTATCTTTGAAGTGATCTTTTCAATTGATTTGCATTTTAAGAGTGGGTTTTTGCCCTGTCTTCTTGTTGCTCTGAATTAGAAACTTTTATATACCTTAGTTAATTGGTATGTCATTGTTTTCTTGTTGAGCCATTGAACTTGATGCAAGCCTTGATTTTGTGAAAATTCGATTTTATTTTCATTTCCAAATTGTGAAAACCTTTTTATCTTGATAAGGTCTAAATTTCACTTTAAAACCATTATTGGATGTTTTTTATTTCTTGTTGAGATAAGCAGAAAGTTCTTAGTTAGATTACAAACTAAGCATAAACATCTTCAAAACTCTTTTAGATAGGATTCAAAATTGGAGTTTTTCTTTTGGTTTTTAATTTTGTGTTTTTAATATTTTTAGTTTTCTTTTGGAAGAAGTTTGATTCTAGTTTCTGATTTGAATGATATAAGGAATTTCATTTTGAATAAGTGATTTTTCTTCTGTGAAATTGAATTCTCAATGAATTGTCCTCTTTTCAAAGTTTCTTGTTTATCAAAGAAAGAATTGATGTTTTAAAATTTATTGAAATCTCTCAAATATTTCCTCTAAATAGGTTTCATTGAAAAGAAATGAGTTGCTTTTCATATCGATGCATTTAAGGAAATTTTTGAGTCGGGTCATTAAACATCATCGAAGTTTCACTTCCATACCTTTTGACCTAAGAAACAGCCAAACTAAAAGTAACACTTAATTAAAATCAATCTAGAAATTTTTATATTTTCTAGGGCTCTTTTCCAGCAACATAGCTCAGGCTAGTGTCTTGGAATAGGTTTTAGTTAACTTTCTAAGGAAGTTCAAACAAACAAGTAGTAAATCTTGCGGTAGGAAAACCCAATTGTAGCATGTAGGCTCTGGGAAGCTCCTCCTAAAGGAGTTAACCACGAGATCATATCCAAACCAGTGAGGTAATCATACCTATCTCATTGGGAAAGATAGAAGATATGCACATATTAAAAATGGTAAACCTCGGATAGACCATTGTCGAGGAGCCTGGGGTCACTTGTCGGTAAACCCTTGATTATGTCAAGGAGCCTTCAAGGGGATTGATATTTTTACTCTGCCCTTGCGTGTATATTGGATCGTAGACTGTCCCCCAGGTATATGTGTTCTCGTTGGTGACCTTAGTGGCCATAAACTTTAGGATTCTTTCCCAAGGTGACGATGGAGGGAAGGTCCCACTATACCTGGAACAGACATCGGCTAGACTCACTTGGACTCTCTGGAGGGTTCTCTTCACTTGAGATGGTTTAAGTGGAGAAACTTGCACCAATCTGTTTCATTAAGCAGGTTGTCGGGGTAACTATTCCAACTTCCATTTCTACATTAAAATTCCACGATGTTGGATTTCATCACCATCTAGTGTTTTAGTGTGGGAATCTATTGTTTGTGAGTGGTTTGATCTCTTAGATTTTATATGTGTGTGATCAACTTGGTTTTTTCCTTAGAGACTTTAGGGTTTTTTATTGAAATTTTCTTTGATTGCATGTGATTAAAAGTTTTCATCGTGGCTGAATTACCGAGACAATCACGTGGAATGCAAGGGAAACCCCCTGAATATACACCAAGCCAATTAGAAAGAATTAGATCTGAAAGAGGACAAACATCAGGAAATGGATCAATAGAATAGGAAGAAACATCTATGATTATTCATCCTAATTACAAAGTAGATCAACCGCAAACAACAGAGTATACTCCTCAGAAAATTTCAATTTCTGAACTAGCTGAAATTGCTTCTACAACAAGTGAATTATCATCTACTGAACCTGAAATTTCTGAGCTGGACACTGAACCTGCTACATCTGAACCTACTTTATAGTTTGTTACTCCAACCCTTGGTCATCCTGATTCACCTAGAGTGAAGACTCAAATCAAAGAAGATCTTCCTCCTAGTCTCATTAGTATTGAAGAAGTTACAAACACTGAAGAAGAAGTAGCTCTTCCTTCGGCTCAGGAAACTTTAGATCTTAGAGAACGTGAATCAAGTTTTTATAGTCCTTTTAGATAAGACACTTGGTATTCTTCATTGAAAGAATTTCTACAGAATGTTGGTCTGAATTATTTTCCACCCCGAACTCCATTTCCTTCTACACCGAGAGTTTATAGACCTCCTTTAAACATGTTTGGTGAGTCAACCATGTTTTCTGAATCTCCAGAAACATATTTGTATCGTGGTCCTTCAGTTCCTACAGGATACCAGTCGCTCTTTGGTACTTTTTTAGGGGCATCTCCTTTTCCTGATAAACGTACACTATCATCTGGACTACATGAATCAAATACCGGAACTGTAAATACGGAACAAATTTATATGATGTCTGGAAACAATCCAAAGCCTGACCCTCAAGGTAGTAATTTACAGCTTGGGGGGCAACCTCAAGTTAGTAATTTACAGCCTAGGGGGCAACCTCTAGGGCAATACATGCCTCAAGGTCAGTATATGCCTCAGGGTCAATATCAACCTCAGAGGAAATATGTGCCTCAAGGTCAGTACATACCTCAAGGTCAATATCCACCTCAAGGTCAGTATCCAACTCAGGGTCTACAACTTCCTTTAGGGAAGAAATTCTACCCAGAACAGCAATTGTATCCTGGAGGTGGGAATTATCCAGTCAATTATCCAACTTATGTTCCAAATTATCAACATGGTTATGGTGCTTCCTATTCACAACCTTCTATGGAACCTTCGTATCCTGGAGCTAATACAGTGTGGGATCCATCTCAAGCTCAACAGAATTTGCAACCTAATGTGCAAGTGCCTTATTATCAGCTTGGACAACCGATTGGTTATACTCATGTCCAACAACCTGTCCAACCTGTCCAACCTACTGTTCAGGTACCTACATCAGGTAGTGTTCAGCAACCCAATCCTAGTATGCCTAGAACTCCAATCCAAACTGCTGCGCAATTTTTGTTCAAGCCACCACACCTATTCCTAGAGTATCTGCAGCTCCTATTTCTACAGCCCCTCAGGTATCAGTATCGATTCCTCAAGTTTTTGCTCCATAGCCTGGACCTACACTCCATAATACTGTTCAGATGCCTGCAGGACAACCTAGTACAAGTACCGTTATAACAAGTCAACCTCAGTTTACTTATCAACCTTACCAAGGGTCGTATCAATATGGACCTGTAGCACAAAATCCAACATATAAACCATACCCTAGGTATACGTACCAAATGCCTACTCAACCCCAGTATGGTCTGGTTAATCCTGGTTATCCAAGGAGCATTCTGATTCCAAATGCACAGGCTATTCCAGGATATCCTGGATATCCTCCTCCTAGAACTGGTATAGTTTCACAAGACCCTAACCATCGGTTACCATTCATAGCAACTTTGGATTTACCTGATTTATCACGCCTTACGAATGATCCAATCTATTATCTTCCGTATTGGCCTACAATGCCAAATAAGTTGCCCGGTGATATTTCGAAATTTGAAGGTAAATCAGGAGAGGACCCTTCTAACCATATCATGACTTATCACCTCTGGTGTGCATCCAACTCTTTGATTGACGATTCGATTCGATTAATACTTTTTCAGAGAACGCTCATAGGATTAGCAGCCAAATGGTACATTGAACTACCACGTGGCTCGTTTAACAATTTCAATGCCTTAGAAACTACCTTCTTAACTCATTTTCAGTTGACAGATAGATACGAAAATGTCACGGAATTATTAACTTCACTAAAACAATCTACGTCTACGTACATATTAGATCACATACATGAATGGAGACGTAGAAGACGTTTGGTGAAAGTTTTTATTCCAGATCAAATTTTGGCAGAATGGTTTATAAAATCATTACTACCAAAAATTACTGAAGATGTAGCTAAAGGAGGAGTTGTTACAGAAGAACAAGACATTGCTTAGGCTCGGTACCTTGACTTAGTATATACTCAGTCAGGTACTTTGTAAAAGAAAATTCTGGATCTACCGCATTCTGGTCAGATAGCAACAATTCCCTCAGGCTCTCATGCCGCTGATGGTGTAATTGGTTCAGTTAGTACTAATAAAAATAAGAAGAAATCTTCCAATATTACTTCTCCTATTATAACTTTACCTGATTCACCAAAAGGAGATTCTTCCCTCGAAACTTCTGCCGACATTCACATTGTAGATTCTTCTACAACTAAGTCTAAATCTGGAAATAATAAGAAAGGGAAGAATAAAACTAAACAGACTTCCTCTACCAAAGAAAAAACTGAAAAAAACGAACCGTCTGAGGACAAATGAAAACCTCGTCATCTTTGTCCTATCTGTGAGGACAATTATTTCACCGAGGAATGCCCGCATAGGTCTAAGGTATCTAAATTTGTCAAAGGTTCATCTACACCTTCTATCTTGAAGGATCATTTTCATGTTCAAGATATTAAAATGATTGGATCTTCTTCTAATACATCAGCAGATATTTTGATGATGTCTCAAGTAATGGTTGCGACTCAACCACAAGACTATGGCAGTAAGAATCATGTTACTGGTAAAGAAGTAAAAAATTCTAATTCATTACCAGCTACATCTCCTCCGGTTTCTGATCCACTTCATATCGAGAAACCTAATCTTGATTTAGTGATTAAACCGCCTGCTAAAGGTGTACTTCGGAAATCAGCTTTCAATCCACATGCGAGAGCTGCTCAGAATTACAACATTGTTGAGGATTTAGCAATATCTCCTTCAACAATGTCAGGCTTAGAAGTGCTGCAATCATGTCCGACACAAAGGAAATTACTTTTATCAGCTATTGGAGCTGTAGATATTCAATATTCAAACCTCATGGTTTTCAATTTAGAAAATTTTACACCTCGTCTCCCTCATCAAATGGCTTTTCAAATCCCAGTATAGTTAAAAAACAGGCGTTGCTTTCGTACTGTAATTGATGAAGGAGCATCTACGTGTATTATGTCGTAAATAACTTAGTTCTCCGACACTTAGCCAATCTCTGAAAATTCTCAAAGCTTTTGATGGAAGAGGATTCCATCCATATGGAATTTTGCAGGATCTACCTATAGAAGTTGAAGGTAAAATTGTTAATTTAGATGTGGAAGTTGTTGATGCCCCTCTAGATTACAACCTTCTTATGGGTCGAAGTTGGTCTTATGCTATGACTACTGTCGTGTCATCTGTTTTTTCGATTAATCATGTTCCCTCATCAAGGAAATATTGTGAAAATCGATCAGCTCTCATATTATTCATCTAACCCATCTTCTACAGATAGTATTCAGCATGTTGGAAAATCGACTATCCCTTATGAGGATGTTGGTGTAGGTTTAATCAAATATTCTGCCTTAATGGGAAATTTTTCCATGCCTCCACCTAACGTACCACGTACTATTGCTAATATCAATATGATTACATCAAGCACTATTCCATTTGATGATCCTTGGATAGTGCCTTTAGAGTCAGAATGGGATTCTTTCACTGGCGCAATGCCTTTGAGTCCTTTTGAGATAGCATATCAAGCAGTACATTCATTTTCCAATCCTTTATCAACTAATTATGATCCAATGAATGTGATCATTGAAGAATCATTTTCACCATCAAGCTCAGCTATAACACCAATTCCTGATCCTTTTCAACAAGTGTTTCATACTGAAAAAAGCATTCGTGAATTATTTTCCATAGATGAATTACCATGGGATGATCTCGATCATAGGTCATCATTTTTACCTGAGCTTGATAGATTTGAAAACAATTTTTCATCTATTTTTCCAATTCACTATGTTAACGAACCCCAGAGTCCAATATCGATTACAAATTTAGATTCTGAAATTAATTTAGGAAATATTTCTTCGACGGTTCCCATTGACATATCCATTAAACCGGGAATTATTGAAAACATTCATATAAGTGCTTCTTGTACATCAAACAAAATTACTGCATATAAAGCCCTATTTCAAGAATTTTGTGACATTTTTGCCCGATCTTATGGAGAAATGCCAGGAATTGATCCCAACATTGTCATTCATGAAATTAAGACTTACCCGGATGCTAAACATATCAGACAAAGATCACGTCTGATACATCCACGAAAAGTTGCTGCTATTAAAACCGAAGTTGAGAAAATATTAAAAGCAGGTTTTATTTATCCAATTCCTTTAACAGATTAGGTATCTAATAGCGTTCTTGTTACTAAAAAATAAGGAACCATACGAGTATGTGTCGACTATAGGGATATTAACAAATCTTGTCAAAAATACAATTATCCAACTCCCTATATCGATCAAATCATCGATGATTGTGCCGGAAATGAAATGTATTGATTTATGGATGGATTTTCTGGGTACAATAAAATAAACATACTCCCTGTTGATAAAACAAAAACATCATTCATTTGTCCTTGGGGAACTTTTGCTTATTGTAAGCTACCTTTCAGATTAGAGAATGCTGGTGCAACTTTTCAAAGGGCAATGTCTTACACTTTTCACGACATTAAACACATTATGCAACCTTATCTTGATGATTTACCTGCTCATTCGTTGCACAGGGAAGATCATCCTACCCATTTAAGAGCAATCTTTATGAGATGTAGGCATTATTAGATTCGGTTAAATCCCCACAAATGTGTTTTTTGTGTACAATCAAGTAGATTGTTGGGATTTGTTGTTTCCAAAGCAGGTATTCATGTCGACCCATAGAAGGTTGAGGCTATTGTCAATTTACCTCCTCCTTCCACACTTCACCAACTCCAAAGTTTGCAAGGGAAAGAAAAATTTTTACATAGATTTATCCAGAACTATTATGAGTTAACGAAAGGTTTTACCAGGCTATTGAAACAGAATGTTCCTTTTATTTGGGATGAGATCGTTGATTGATCTTTTGATGCTTTAAAACACGTGTTGACACTTGCACCGTTGTTGCATCCACCAGATTACAGCCAGGATTACTTTTTATACCTAGAAGCCTCTGATTCCACCGTCGGAATGGTATTAGTTCAAGAAGATGAATTCCACAATGAACATGCGATTTACTATCTCAGTCGGAATCTCAATCTAACTGAAAATAAATGTTCAAATGTGGAGAAATTGGCCTTGGAAGTAGTACAAGTTGTCCAACGATTCTGTCATTACATATTATTACGAAAAACAACTGTGATGTCTAATTGCAACCCGATGATGTACATTTTGACTAAAAATTACTCAGGGGAAAATAATTTAAATGGATTGTTATCCTTCAGGATTTTGATTTAGAATTCGAAAAATCCAAATCAAAGAAATCACTAGCATTCGTCGAACTTATGTGTGACTTCCCAAATACTGAGACAAAAACTGTGGTAGAGCATCTAATTGCTGATGAATCTATGTTTCTTATCAGTACATTAGATCCATGGTATGGAGATATCATCATTTATCTCCAAACCCAAAACTTTCGGCCTGAACTCTCACATTCAAATTGACGAAATATTTATTATCAATCTCAGCAATACAATATTGTTGGAGACACACTTTATCGTCGTGGTGCGGATTCTGTATTTTGACGATTTTTAACTCATGAAGAAGCTGAATTTTTTTTTGAATGACTACCACTATGGAGTGTGTGGTGGTCATATGTTGGGGTATGCCATAGCCCAAAAGATATTGCGCGTTGGTTATTTTTGGCCCTCATTATTCAAATATTGCATTTTTGCGGTCCGAAAATGCCACAACTGTCATATTTTTTATCGAAATATGTGTGCACCAACAACTCCTCTTCACCCCATAATTGTTGTTGGTCCTTTTGCAAAATAGGGCATTGATTTCATTACATGTAACCCTCACTCAGCCAGGGGGCATGGGTATATTATTCTCGTAGTAGATTATTTTACAAAATGGGCCGAGGCGATGCCTACATTTGCGGCCGATGGAGAAACTGTAGCTACATTCGTATTCAATCATGTAATTGCTCGTTTCAGTATACCCCAAGCTATTATTACTGACCATGGGAGCCATTCTTGAAATATCATGATGACAGAACTTTTTGATCAACTTGGCCTGCGCCATGATAACTCTACTCCATATTATCCGCAGGCTAATGGTCAGGTTGAAGCCGTTAATAAAGTTTTAACCACCATGATCAAAAGGATATTTCGGAATTCATAAATCAAATTGGCATACCATGCTTTTTTCTGCACTATGGGCATATCAAACCTCAGCAAAAACTGCAACATGGTTCACTCATTTTCAACTGGTTTACGGTTTAGAAGTTGTGTTACCTATTAAATGTGAAATATCATCACTCCAATTAGCCATAGAGTTACTACCAGCTACCTCTGAAAAGGAAAAACACTTTTTGTACTTAGCACTATTAGATGAGACTCGTCGCACTATTGCATTAGCAGCTGAAGCTCATAAAAAATGCGTTAAAGCTCAGTATAATCGAAGTGTTACACCTCGTGTTTTCAGAAGGTTTCCTAGTCTTGTTATACGATCAAGCTAACGATAAGCTAGGTGCTGGTAAATTCGAACGTATGTGGCATGGTCCTTATATTGTCAAGCAAGTGCTTGCAAAAGGGGCTTATGAATTGACTGATTATGATGAGGTCTCTTTAGATAAACCCAGAAATGGACTTTATCTGAAGAGATATTATTCTTAATTCTTGTGTGAAGATCTTACTTGTAAACTAGTTATTTTTCCATAGATTAGATGAGTGTGTCTAGTTTAAGTTTGCTTTTACTACTATCACTGCTTATCTTGATTACTCTTGATATTGCAGATGTCGACATCCCTTCAAACATACATTGGTTTTGCTGATGGTGCATGTCGTAGTACATGGAATATTTCTTCCGCAACCTGGGTTATTTATTCACCCACTGATGAGTTAGTTTCTATGCATGGGGTAAGCCTTGGTCAAACAACGAATAATGTTGCAGAATATAGCGTAGTGATTGAGTTATTATCTGGTGCCATTTCATTTGGCATTCGACGTTTGATCTTTAGGCTAGATTCAGAACTCATTGTATTACACTTAAATAGAGTATACGCAATTAAAAATCCAGTGTTATTGGGATTATTTTTGAAGGTTTTTCTGTTGGAAATGCAATTTGATTACATCGAATATCAACACATTCCAAGAAATTTAAATACATTGGCTGATGCATTAGCTAATAATGTTATAAATAGACATTTGCAACATTAAATAGTAAACCAAAAACAACATTCAATATGTGTTGTACAATATAGCCAACGAAAGTAGTAATATCATAGATAAGAGTTTTTGTTTTCAAAAAATATTACATTTTCTGCATCATAGGTTTAAAACACCTTATGATCCGAAAGATAGTGATACAAAAAACAAAATACAATAGTCTGCGATGATCATCCACTATCCGTGGTGATGATCATGATAGTAAACTATCACCCGCGCCACCCTGCACAGGAATCTCCTAAACTGACCAGGAACACTAATAACGTGTCTCTGAAGACGAAGCGGAATATGTCTCTGGGATATCTAAAGTCAACCTTAATAGGTTGTGCTCCAAGTCAGTAAGAATTGTTGCTGCTTGATTTTGTGGTTGTGCAACAGGCTTTGTTGGCTTCCTTTCGAAGCGACGGAGAGTGGCTGGCCTTCGTGGACCAATATATGCATTTAAAAATTTTCTATCAGTATTGGACGATCAAAAAACAAAATACAAATTAGAGTTAAAACACATCAAAATGATTCATTTACCCGATTCATCCCATTGTGCCCCTGGAGGTAAGGACATCTCGAGATCACCCCGAAAATATATGCCCGCATACAGGAAATCCTCAATAGCAAAGATTTGGTTTTGAAGCCAACGAAAATATGATGGAGTGAACCAAAATAACACACAAACATCACTACCATGGTGAGACATCAATGCAACCCATAGCACCATGCGAGGCTCTCTAGGTTCACCAAGATCAACAGGGATCAGCAGAGGGGCAAGAGAAGGAATCCTCTCCAAAGCAAAAGAAACCAAGATGACACCATACCCAAAGTTTTTCAACATTAAGTTTTTTTCTCTGGTCAGTTGGCCTTTCATATTGGCCAATACCCCTTCACACCAATTGAAGATGGCACCTCTATAACAGTCAACTGTTGTCTGCATCTGAGACTTGGTAATTACATGTGGAGCTGCGCTCCCCCACAACCTGTTTACGGTGAATGCAATGAATTTAAGATCAAGACGTAGGATAGTCTTTATGTCTATACGGTTATCTTTGGGATCAGCTTTGTCACTGCAAAATTCTTGTTTATAGCTAGCGATAGGCAGGCCACCTTGTCTAGCTCCGAACAAATAAATATGTTCACCTCTTCTGGATAAACCAGTGAGGAAGTAAATGTCTTCAAGCTCAAGTTCTAGCTTGTGATCACCAATGATAAAACACTGTTCTTAGACGTCCCATTTGTTTAGCAACCAGGTCATTAGGTCCACCTGTGCCCTCATGCCCTGAATTTCCGAGAATTTGTATAATCCACAATTTCTCAATACACGCATTATGGCTAGATCATTCATAGCTGCATCGTCTACCTCTTCGTGCTCATGTTCTCTCCACTCCAACATTGTGGAACAATCTGCAAATGGATGCATCTGAAGATTAGAAGCTTTTAGAGTGAGAATTTTTAACCATATTTGAGAGAATTTAGTAAAATTACTTTTCTCATAGTGCCCCCGCAGTTTTTATATAGAGACAGTGCAGACCCCCGCACGTGCTCTTCGTAAAAACTGTAGTAGCCCGATAATTTTCCTTTTGGAAAATTATCGGCGTCCGCAAGTAAGCAGTGCATGACCCGTAGACACCTGAGAGCAGAATTTTGAACCTTTTTTCCCCTCAAAAAATAATTTCAAAACTTAAAAAGAGAGTTTAAATGGATGAAAATGAAGAGAAGAGTGTTGTGGATTACCTAGATTCAACAGTTTTTGATTTGATCAGTCGGTTCTCCCATTATCACCTCCGGAAATTTTTCTGCCAAAAGCTCTCAACTTTCAACTCTGAATGCAAAAGGTGAAAATGACTTTGTTGAACTACTTTTTATAAGATTTTTTGAATGAATAAAATTTTATTTTATTTTATTTTATTTTCCACTTTAAAAAGTAATTTTAAAAAAAAATTACTTATTGGAAACAAATATGTTTAATTTTTCGAGCTTATGTGCAGAAAACAGGTTTTTCAGGTGAAAGGATTATTTTGATGATGAGTATACTTTTATCACTTTTTCGGGCTCTTGAAAACTACGAAAAAGCGAAACCCTGGAGTTCTCTTTTAAGCCCTTTTTCGACTCTCTAAACATGAAAATATTTCCGAGTACTTGACTATTCAAACTCGTTAAAGTAAATGAATAGTCTTCCTTTCAGTATAATTAAAGTTTACCCCTTTTCCGGACTAAAATGGAATATTTACGAAAAATGTATACATTGACTAATCATAGTCAATAGATTTCTCTCCTGCATTATTTTATCCTTTTTCGGGCTTGAGAGACTAAATTTACGAAAAAGTACACCCACGAAGTTTTCTTAAGTTTTTCTTCTGACTCCCTAAAACTTAAAAACACTGAGTTTCACCTATACTGGACTCGTTAAAACTTAACAGTAAAGGACCTGTAAATTACAAACAGGAACGAACCACTCCTTCTTAGGGTTCGATTTTAATACTAAGTTAGACTCATCTGAAGGATGAGCTTATGCAACAAGAAAATTTTATCCTCCTTAAGCTTGTCAAAAATAAAGAGGTACTTGCCAGAAATGGTAGAGGGAAAAAGAGAGAAAATGAATCCAGTTGTCACACTTTGTTCCAAAAAGTAGTGCACCACTCTTAAACGTGACACTTTTATCACGCTCATATTTGGGTTGGGAAAATCCTTTTTCTAACAGTTAATCAAACCACATTTAAAGTCTTCAGCCAGTTTCTGGGTATTAGCTTTAGGTCAATTGTAACCAAACAATCTGCAATTTCGTTATGTGTTCAAGAGAACAGTTCAAATAAACCATTCATTTGCAAACATTTGTCTCCATTCGCGTTGACCATCCCTGAGTCAGTCCTTGCTAAAATTTCTTCAAAACTTGATCTAATGGTTTCGTGTCGTGGGCTTTCCTACGATGGATCACTTTCTATCAACGACAACTCATCATCTAGAAAGTTGATCTAGAATCCTATCAGTACCTTGGGATATGCATGCCCTAATGGCAGGTTTCTCACCTTCGACGACAGGTTACATCATTAACCTTCGATCGAATGACTCTATGAAGTGTTTGACTGCAAATCATTCATTCACACCTCATGGATTGTATTGAGTACTTTGAGAGCCATTCTTATTATTGGTGGTTTCTCACACTTGTTAACAGTTCACATCATTGACTAGTAATCAAGTGGTTTCTACCATGTTCAACTTCAAAAAAATCAATCGCATGGATAGAATCGTACTAGTTCGAGAAGCGGAAATCAAGACCCTGGATCTAGTTTCTACCATCCAGGCTGCGAGGAGTTTTATTTTTCATGATACAGTAGACTGCTTATGACAGATGGCTGTGTTTATGCTATGTCTACTATTGATGTAATTCTAAAATCATTTATGTATCAGAACATATAGTTAGTTTTGATCTGAGTATGGGAATGCCTACCTCAGCGATGATATACATATATATGTTTGCATTGAATGTTTTTACAGATCTCAACCGGTACGCCTGCAACCCAATCCTTGGAATGATAAAGCACTTCACTCTTCAAAACTACTTCAGACTTTGCGCTGTAGGGGCAATCTGTTCCACTAAAAATTTTCACCATGACATTTAAGCTGTCTATATGGGTTCATCATTACCTATTTTATGCTCCCTTGGAGGTCCAAAATTATAAAGTTCCTAAACCAAGTCTTGGAATTTGGAAAAAGCTCATTGAAACCCTTAAAAGCCTAACTCCGCACTTTTCCTAGTCATTGCCTGCGGTACCACAGTTTCTTGCTCTATAACTGTTGGAAATATTGTCATTGATGGCAAAGGAGGCAGCAAAGACAGAGACAGGCAAAGAGAGAAGCATAACAGCAAGATGTAGAGAGGGTCGAGCAGCAGAGACAGGGTCATTTAAAGAAGAGGCAGCAAAAGGAGAATGAAGGAAGCAAGGAGCAGCATTAGACAAGAAGAAGAGAAAGAAACAGAGAGACAACAGAAGCAGCAAAGAAACCAGCAATAGAGCGAGGTAGCAGAGAGGTAGCAGAGGCAGCAAAAAAACTAAGTAAGGAGCAGAGGAAGCAAATGTCGAACAAGATTGAATATGCTGTGCGTTAATTGTAATATCGATCAGTCAGGGGTAAGCGGAATCATATAAGGTAACAGTGGAAGTGGTGTCTATTAATTAAACTATATTGAGGAATTGCACAGCGAAGGCAATGGAGGCAGCAAAGACAGAGACAGGTCGAGCAACAGAAGCAGGTAAGGCAAAGGCACAGGGAAGAACCGTTATCGAAAGACAGGAACAGTTGAATACAGAGACACATCTGTTATTGCAAAGACACAGCCGTTATTCCGAGAATCACTACCCAGCCGGGCGTTACATATAACATAAACACAAATTCTGGGAATCGCTACCCACGCTGGAGTATATGTGCAGCGCATCATATAATCAAAAGTCCAAAGCATATTTATGAAGTTATACGGAGCGCATAATACAAATTTTTATAAGGCGAGACCCGCAATATCGCAACTTCGCAACATTGCGCCATCGCACCATCGCAATATCGCAACTTCGCAACATTGCGCCATCGCACCATCGCAATATCGCAACTTCGCAACATTGCGCCATCGCACCATCGCAATATCGCAACTTCGCAACATTGCGCCATCACACCATCGCAATATCGCAACTTTGCAACATTGTGCCATCGCACCATCACAATATCGCAACTTCGCAACATTGCACCATCGCACTATATCACAACCATCGCATTATCGCAACCATCGCAATATCGCAATATCGCAACCATCGCAATATCGCAACCATCACAATATCGCAGTTGGTTGAAACTGCACAGCAACTATCGCAAATTAGAAATTTGTGATTGCGATCAATCGCATTTGAAAATGTGTCAGGTGGGCCCGAAAGGAGTTCTATATGTTTCAAAACAGGCTTTATTGTATGCGCCAAGAGTATGTTAAGGTGTATTAAAAGGGCAGATTATATGATTAAATCATCTTATAATTAAGCCAAGAGACAAAGTTGGGTTATATATATATATTAAAAGGCGCTGACATATATATATATATATATATATATATATATATAACGCTGTTGCGATAAGCCGTATGGTCTGTAGACCCATGGGCCTCAGCTTAAGGGGAGGGCGATTATTAATGTAATACAATTGTGATATATGTATGTTCCGGCCTGCGGAATGTTCCACATCAAAAAGACACTTGCTACAAGTCAGCAGTTACGTATTTTTCTAAAAGGCACTGATATAAAAGCACTATTACATATATACAGCAATTACACCACAGTAGAGGACAAAATAGAATACAGAGCAGAAAAGAGTTAAAACACAATCACATAAAAATAAAAAACACAGTCAAATAAAAGACAAATGCGCAGCTAGCCAAGAGGGTGAATGAGTGAGCTGGAATTCACTTTGTAATTCGAATGTAAATATTTTAATTGTTTTTTATTGTTTGTGATGCATTGGCAAGTCTCCGAGAGAGAACAAATTACCACTGAAATGTTAAATTGATACCTACAGTTATATTTTCTGAGTAAGCAGATAAAAGGAGTGAGAAGGCAGAAGGCAAAGAGACATGACTTTCCATTTCGAATTCCAAGTTGAATACAAACAGTCATGTGAGGAAATCTATAAATAATATCATCTTGATATGCAAAAAAAAAAGGGGGGGGAGAGAGAGAGAGTTAATCAAGAGAAGGCAGAATATAGAAGTGTGAGGCAGAGAAGATTAAGAAAAGCAGAACAAAAGGAGAAGCTACAGAACAGGGCTGATATCTGAGGTAAATCAGCAAACTTTCAATTTGATAAATTGAGGAAGTTGGAGCTTCCCTATCAAGTTGCAGCTTGATAGCTGTCAGTTGTAGAACTGAGGTTGGAGCCTCCTGTAGGTTGGTGCCTGCAGAAAATTGAAGGGAGTTGGTGCTTCCTTGCAAGTTTTAGCTTGCAGAACTGAGGATAGAGCCTCCTGTAGGTTGGTGCCTGCAGAAAACAGTGGTGAGAGGAAGTTGGAGCTTGCCTTTGCATCACAACAATAATAAGATGTGGTTTTCTCCCTTTATGGGTTTCCACTTACATCTGTTGTCTCTATGTGTGCTTCTTATGTGTTGAGGTGATTATTTCAATCTGCTTAATTGCTTACTGCTTTCAACTTAAGTATGGTATCACAATAAATTAATATTGGCTGCAAATAAGATTGCTCACATATTAAGCTGTAAATAACTTTGGTGAAAATTTTAAAAGGCGAATGTATGTATTAAACTGATTCACCCCCCCCCCCTCTCAGTTTAATTAAAGATTCAACAATAACCTGCGGCACATCCTGCACGTTCTACTTACTGAAACTGCAGACCTCTGTAAAAGGTAAAATAAAAGAAAAAGTAAGTTCTAGAATCCCAGCTGGTCGAATATTCTCCCAGCTGGAAGCTTCTAGAAGCGTAATCTGGTCGAGCTTCGCCCCTTCATTCATGAACCTTTATCCCTTCATTAATGGAGATTATTCCTTGGTATTTGGAGTTAAAATCCCTTTTTGAGAGGACTTTATCCCCCTTTCTTTGGAACTGAAACCTCCCCCCTTCTGCTATAAATTGAGATCATGTTTTAATCTCAAGGGTACTTAGAACTTGGTTGTTTTGAGGTGAATTGTTGAAGAAATTATACTCTCTATACTTGGCATCAATGGTATGAGAACGATTACATACTCATAACCATAGTTTTATGCTAGTTCAGAGAGGAGAAGGCTTGTCAATCCGATGGAAAACGGTTGTTCAGAACCCTGGAAGAACCTATATGACATCAAGACAACAAGGTTGTAAGGTTACTTCTTATCATACAAGTTAATACAAATGGATTCTATTTTCTCATTAAGTTGTTCATGTATCTATTTGAGTAATTTAATTCTTGGATTCATTGGTCGCTGAGATAGATTAATGTTTCTAAATTATTATATCTTACAGGTGATTTTAATATTTTTCTTGTCTTTGGATGCAGGTCTTACACACTGAATTGACCTCTTTTGGAGCGACTAGATTGAAGATTACAACAAGCGTTGGACTTAAGGTAGGAGCATCTCTTCATACTTAGTTAATTAATGAT
This sequence comes from Pinus albicaulis, assembly GCA_034641835.2. Lineage (NCBI taxonomy): Eukaryota > Viridiplantae > Streptophyta > Pinopsida > Pinales > Pinaceae > Pinus > Pinus albicaulis. Next base: position 49,371,897 of record CM076584.1, read on the forward strand.
TCTGAATCATAATAATTTAGAGAAAATGTTTTTCATTTGGTCATTTTGTTTCTATATACCCTTAGGATACTAGGGATATCGCTCTTGTCCGCAAGAGGGATTAATCCGCCTAACACCATGCATTATCGTGTTTCCATTTCTAATGGTGCTTACCAACACAAAACTATGTTGTCATATGATTACAATGGCCATGTTGCCTCCGATGACCTCCAAATTAGGTTGATTATCATTCTGAAAAAAAACCACTTGCACATTTTTACATAACTATGCATATATTCACAATTTTCACCCCATCATTTATGCATTGTTTTCCATCTCTACCTCGATTAGGCTACATGTAATAACCCACTACTTTCTTGTTTGTTTCCTTTCCTCCAAGACTATAAAAGTGTTTGAGCTTGAAGTTTCTCATTGCCATGCAACTTTGATTGGGGAACCGACCCTTCTTCAAATTATTTAGTCATTAACATTCCAGTTTGGTTCTTTGACATCTCAAAACCCCTCGTTGCATACACCCATTTTGGCAGGGGATTCCACTTTAGCATCAAATCAGATGTCCTCTACTACACCTTATGTCATTCTGTTCATGGCGCTCAGCTCCTATCATAAATATTGGTCAATCCAAGGTTGAGTGCTTGCAAAAACAACCCTTCAACGGTACAACAATGCTCAGGGCTCCGGAAAGGTATTTGGCTTTAACCTCATTGACTATGCTAATGATAAGATCCATCTCTATGCCTTCGGTGACTTGGAAGATTCCTTGCATGCCCTTGTCCAAATTGGGCATGTTTACATGGTTTCCAATGGAACATTCAAACAATCAAACCCAAGCTACAACCATCTGAATAGAAAATGGGAGGTCTTCCTCTTTGCAGCTTCCACTATCCAACCTTTCTTGGATGATGCTCTAACTATTCCTTTCCACTATTTTTGCTTCAAACCTATCAGTGAAATTAGATCTACAGACCTCGACTCACTTGTGGACATCATTGATGTGGTTAGATCCAGTTCCCCTACCTCCACCATTCATTGAAGAGATGCATCTGAAACACCCAGGAAAACTCTCAACTTGGAAGACATGTATGGGTATAACATTAACATCACCCTATGGGGCGAACATTGCCACTCTATAGGCAAGGAACTTGCAATGATCCACTCTTCAGGTACATCTCCTGTGCTTGCAATCAAAGAGGGCCACGTAGATGAATTTAATGGAAGGACCATAGGGACCATCTCCATGAGCAAACTCCTTCTGAATCCAGACATTCCATAGACTCGCCAACTCAAAGCATGGTTTTGTGAATAAGGATACTTGAGTTATTCACCATCATTAAGTAGAAATTTATCTAGATCTTCCACACGAGCCCACCCACAACGTACAATTTCCAACCTGCGAGGCTTGTACCCCCTCGAAAAAGAAGCTTGGTTCTTCGTTCATGCAACCATAACCTCTATTGGCATGCAATATTTATTCTTCATATCATACCCTCTCTCATTCGATGGCATGCAATGCATGAAAAATATTATGCACCACTCAAATGGAATGTGGCACTACACAAAATGCAATGGTGACTTCCCAGAGTACGAATACCGCTATGTGCTAAAACTTGAAATCCATGACCACATAGGGGTATTGAAAAGTGTCACAGCTTTCGATGATGTCGCAAATGAGCTCATGGGTGTCACATTCAAGGACTTGTTCCTACTCTCCACTATGCCTAGTTCTATCCATGAGGATTTTTTAAGGGTTTCATGTCGTCATTTCCTTTTCACACTGTTCGTCAAAACAAAAAACTTCAATGGTGTCGATCATTTGAAGGTTGTCCTTTTTAATTCACAAGAGATCACCTATGGTGTTGCATCTGGTTTTGTCCTCAGAGATATAAATAAATTGTGCACCCCCACAGTCGCTCGTCGAATTTAAACCTCCCTCATTTCCCCCCATGTCAACTTAAAATGTACACAAGGTCTTCTATATGTTTCTCCATTAATTTTCATCTCTTCCCCCTACCACCCTCTTCTTCCATTCACACATGGTCTTATATTTTCATTTCATCATTATACTTCTCTCCTCTACGTATCTACAATTGTGTTACATGTTGGATCTTCTACCTTTAAATATGATATATATGCACTTTTTTTGTTCCTTCTAAGAAAGGTAGTATCTTTTTTTGCATGCTCTTTTACAATTCACACTCCATTCTTCATCATTTCTCTATTTTTCAAAGTACTCTCAAGCATAGTCCTTATTTCTTTTATTATGAGATTTTAAAGAATGTATTGGGCCAAAAAAAAGAAAAAACTTGTTATAAAAGGTTTTTGCTTTTTTAGCCTAAATATAATTGATCTTTAGTTATGTTGTATATTTTGTCTTTATACTTGTTACCTTTCCTCTTCAACACTTTTTGTTGTAGAACTAATATGTGGATGTACACACTTTCTCACGATTTACAAAACAATTTAAAAAAATAAAAGAAACTTCCTCCTATTTCCTTTCCCTCTAAATATATACTTCTTCCCTCTCCTTCCATTAAACATTCTTCCTTATACATAAACTCCATGCGCTCTTTCTCTACACTTAATACTATTCCCTCTCAACTCTTCTATGCACTAATGTTCACACCCAAATTTTTGTACTAGGATGGACATGCCAGAGGCTTCTGAGAGACCCTCAAGAAATGTTTTCATGCGACTCCTCTATGCACAGAATAAAGACACCTCCAACAAACAAAGACGTCTTAGATATAGATCCAATTTTAACACCCAATCATATCAAACTATACCCCCAGATCATATTGTTCTACTGCAACATCTTCAAACTTCACTTGCAACCCCATCTCCTTCAACAATTCCTCCTCCTAATCTTCATTCTCTTCCCCTTCCTACCTTCGTTGCCACCTCTCTCCTTTCTACCTCGCACACCCCACCATCAACCCATGCTGATTCACCCTCCCATCCTCAAAATCTATTCAACCCCACCCTTATACATGCACACTACCAATTTCGTGCAAGGATATATGACCTCTCTCCCTTGTGTGTTTGCTCCATATGCAGGAAATCATACCCAAGTATGAAAACAAAGTTCTTTCATGGTAACATATGTTTCTTCTGATGTGAAAATACAAAGTCAACTCACAGCTTCTCCCTTGCAAACAACATGGACCCTGAAAACCAACCATTTTTCCTTGTTTATTTAACCCAAAGAGAGGAAATTCTCATATTGTATGTTAACCAAATCTAGTAAGTCAACCATGCACGTGGTGTCCAATAAAAGTACACATGTCATACTATTTGTTTCCCAGAAGACATAGCTTATATTTCCAACAACCTTCCATGCTTAATTTCTAACTTAGACATCCTAGTTGTTACTAGGCATCGCTTCAACTAGAGGGCATATGAGTTCTTTGTAAGTAAATCATATTTTGATTCAGCTTTGGACTATAAAATAGTGCATGATCCCTAATACAATGATGTCCATATGGACCAAGTTGTGATCGTTGACTTGCCTACTGACCCTACTAGTGTCTCTTCTCTCCTTTGTCACATCACTCCATCCTCTCCTAACCCTGAATTTGACCTTCCTAATTTCAATAACGACATTGTTGCACCGCTTCCCCAAATAGACCTCCAACCTTCCTCTTTTGTATCTGCAATCCCAAATTCCCATATTGAAATTTAAGAAATATGCGACCATTTGCACTCTTCTCGTCATGCTTCCACCACTTTTATTCCTTGGCCCGTTGTTTCCCTCGTTGTTGTCAATGAATAAACCATATAATTCCTCTTTGCTATGGCCTTCCCCACACTCTTCCCCACAAGAGTTCCCATGATTTCTCAACCATGAATTTTAAAAGGTTAAATGCAGGAATTTTCTTTGCACCTCATGCACTACCATGATAACTGTTTTGTCCAATACCCAAGATTCTAGTATTGCTTGTACAATCTTATGTTGTGAAACTAGAGCCAAGCAATGATTTTTGTTTTTTTTTTAAATAAACATCGAGGAAAACTTGCAAATAACTATTGCATACCTTCGGGCACACCTCCATGACATCCTTGATTCCATGCTTCCTGAACATATTATGCGCTTCGACTCATCCCTTAGGGGGACACGCTCTTTCTAGAACAAATGTAGATGTGAAATCATTAATATTATCACACAAATAGATAGTCCTACCTTCTTCTTCACCCTTAGTGCAGCTGACACCAAATGGCATGAATTGCACATGGTCATGCCTGGAAACCCCCTTTCTACTGCTGGTGAGTTGTCTCAATAGAAATTCCATAATATAAGCAAGAATCTGCATCTTGCATCATAGTACATTCATTTTCGTTTCACAATCTTCATCGAAGAGGTCTTGCAAAAAGGCTTCCACACAAAAGTCTATTGGTGCAGGTATTCACCTAACCATCATTTTTTTTTTTTTAATTCTACATATACACTCGCCTCACAAATTACCCTTCCTCATATTTGAAAATATGAGTGGCGAAATAGGGGCTCTGTGCACATACATGGTTTCCTAATATGGAAAACCTCAACTGGAATGACCAAGTCAAAGTTGAAAAAGCAAAGTGTTATTTTGATCATCACATTTCTGTTTGGAACCCTCAACTAGTTCAACAATATGAACCTTATGTACACCGTTCTACATATCATGACCCATGCATCCTCCCAAAACCATCAATATTTGTGTCCTCTCACATTCAGTACTATGAATATCTTGTAAATTGCGTTCAACGGCATACAAAATTCCATCCCTCTTCGTGTCTTCATAATAAAGGCCCTTCTCTTACTTGTCGATATGGAGCTCCATGGAATTTTCATCCCACATCTTCATTATATATTGATGGGGATGGACGAAAGGCATACCTCCTAGCCCGTAATGACGACAATTTGAATGTTCACAACTCTTGCGAGCTATCCATATGGAGACCAAACATCGATTTCCAACCAGTTTTGTCTTGAGATGTTTTTCTAAACTCCATATTAAAATATGCGGCAAAAGCAAAGACAAGGTCAGAAAGCTACCGCCATATATTGTCACATCTCTCGCAAAGCCTGCACCCTGAAGCGCCTGTTCTTAGAGTTGTTCGGAAGCTCTTAACAAAAACAATTGCTGATAGGTACATAGGCACACAGGAGACATGTCACATGCTCCAAAAACTTCCCATCTCACTCTGCAGTCACTTTTTTTTTTCCCTCAATGTTATTCGAATTTTTTTTAGATGTGTTTCTCATGGTTGAGGTTCCCCCCTCCCAACACCACACTTCATTGTAGTAGACATGAATATACCTCCTTCGCTTGAACCACTACCTCTTCTTGAAGCTACACATTCCTAGTCCTTTTCTGCTCGCCGAAAACATAACCAATGGAAACACATAAGCACTGTAAATATTTTTCTTTTCCTTCCCTGCTACAATTCCATCCCTTCTTCTAATGTTGCATGCTATGCTTATTTCTATTAGAGTGAAATACTTCTATACTTCCCTTTTCACACACTCCCATCGGAGGTTGGCTCCACTGATGAAGAAATCATTTCACATTGGGAAATTTAAAAAAACACATATATTGCATGGCATGTTCATCATGCCTTTGAAGACCCTCAATCACCTTGCTCTGATGATCCCTCCACTTCTGCGATGCCCCCCCATCCTTACTCCATAGACATGAATGAATGGCAGTTCCTTTTTCAGCTACACCCAGGGAACAACATCGAAGTTGATGATCTTTACATGCTTAGGAATTGTGACTTCAAATTAAACCATAATTAGGCCCATACTACTATCCCCTCCACTTTGCAAGAGACAATCATAAATTTCATTGAGTTAAATCACTCTTTCACTCAAATCTATTCTATCCCCTCTCCAGTTCCGCGCTCCCTTAACTCGTTATCGCCCACCCAACAAGTTGCTCTAAACACTGTCCTTTCCCACCTTAGGACCACTTCTTCCATTGCTCCACTTAGAACTATCATCCAAGGTACTGTTGGCACATGCAAGTCTTTATTAATTGATAAACTAAAAGATGCATTTTTAGTTGAATCTACTCCCACTTCAAACCTATTGCTCCTACTTGCTCCAAGAGGTGTTGTAGCATTTAAAATAAATGCCCTTACAATCCATTCTTCCCTCTACATTTCTATAGGCCCAATGCATCCTCTTAAGGTTCAACCACTTCTACATCTCCAAGAACAACTAATTCATGTTGAATACATTCTAATTGATTAGATGAGCTTTATTGGGACTAAACTACTTTCACGCATAGAAGATCACTTGAGGAAGGCATTCCCTTCACATCGAAATTTTCCTTTCGCCAATCGGTCTATCATCCTCATTGGCGATATTGGGCTACTACCTCCTGTGAAATACATCCCCATGTATGTTGGCACCTCACGTGGGAATGCCCTTTGGCACAGCTTCGACACGATCGTCACACTATCCACAATATTTTGCCAACAAGGGACCACCCCTGCTTAGCTTGCCTTTCGCTAACTACGTGAAAATTTCATGACTGTAACACCTAATACTTAGGACTAGAACCTTCTCATGTCAAGGAAAACCTCCTCTTTATTGATGGACGAAAACCATGCATTCGATAATTCAATGCACCTATATCCAGCCAACCAAGTTGTTACATTTCATATCAAAAAAATGTTAAAACAATTGAACATGCCAATAGCGTGATCCTACATAGAGAGAAGGAACCACCATCCTACTGCTACATAGGAAGAAGAAGAATAGTTGGATGCAAAAGTTATTATTTGCAATGAACAATAGTTTTCCTCACATGTAACTTGTGGGTTGAAGCAGGTCTTGTCAACAGAGCCCTTGGGAAATTTTTGTCCATTCTCTATGTGCCTAGATCGAAACCCCCTAAGTTGCCATCATTTATTGTTGTTGACTTCTTCCAATACAAAGGCCCACCATGGGATGCCTTCAACCCAACCTATGTTCCACTCCCCCCAATAACATGAGGTTCTCGTAGGAAAATTCCCCTTCAAATGGCATGGGGATTGACAATACATAAATTACAGTGAATGACATTACCAAAGGCAACAATGGACATTGAAAACATAGACCGACAAGGCTTAACATTCACTACCATATCTAGAGTCAGAACCTTGGTTGACCTCTGCATCTCTCCAGCATTTTTCTTCAGTCGCTACTCCCACATCCAAGGAAATGCTTACATGAAACATAGACAACAAGAGGAGTCCATCTTGGCTTTGAAGTCTATACAACCACCCACAATGTGATTGCGTCATCCATTGCCTTCCAATCGCCTTTTATTAAGTGTACTTTCGACTCAATTTCCCCATGCCCTTCTCTACAAATTCTTATCCTTGTATTACATTTTACATTTCGTCAATATTTTATGCTTTCATTTACTTAAGAACATTGATTTCCACATATCACATTCAAAAAATCTTCTTTTTCCCCTCTTTTAGACTATCAATCTGGATAGCAAGTACCTATCCCAACTATATCAATATTATAAAGACACCTTGGTTTTCTTGCACTTTGTCAGTTGACGCTTCATGTTGATTGTCACTGACTCTGCCTAGGTGTATAGGGTCGGGGCAATGCAATCTATAGCAAGAAGTAAATGTGTCTTTGTGGCCTCGTGTGGTGCCTACGATCCTGCAGCTCGTGTGATGGTGTGCAGCACTACCTTTAGTTCCAAATCCGGAATCGTTTGGATATCCACTTTTTCGCTTCCCGATCCTTTCCTTGCCCCTGGGCACAACCTCTTAATAAACATACTCATGTTCTCCATTGAGGGCTGGGTGTCGGTCAGGATTGGTACTCCCCCCCTCCGCGACAGTCTGGTTATAAAATAAACATCTGAGACTTCGATCTCAAGTTCCTGGTCGTGAATGATGAATTTTTCCTGATCAATGTCCCAGACACTGATCAAGTACTGCAATAACTCTAGTTGATCTCTGAGACATGGTGTTATAAATAATTTCTCTAGCCCGCAATCTCTGAGAGCTTCCATGCATCTTTCATTTTCCATGGAAAGTTCATCTTCTTCACTATGTTCTCGTTCTTTTCATTCAATCACCATTTTGTCTTTTCACACCTGCAAAAACATTCATATGACTGTCATTAGCTAGAATCAAAGCTTTTGAAACATTAATTTGGGAATCCTTATCTACAGTGACATGCTAAAATTTACTATCGTGGTTGGCGCGCCCTAGTTCAAATTTTAAGACGACTGGCGCGGGTCCATGCCCAATACCCGCGCCAACCGTCGTGCCCTAGTTTTTTAAAATTCCCCCATAGATTTACAAATGTGGGGTTGTAAGTAATGAAACTACAATCAAAATTTAGGGAAGGATGTTAGCTCTTACCTGGTACTGACGGATTCGAGATTGGTATTTCATATTGCTCACTATCGCTGATGCAAATTCGTAGTGAAAAAGGGTAGAAAATTGCTCACAAGAGGTAAAAGTGAAAAGTAATTTATTTTTTACCATATTTGGCATTTTATAACTTTTCAGAACCCTAATTAGGTTTTAAAATGTATTTTTTCGATTATTTCTCTATGTTATTTCGAGAAATGGTATTTACGTGTGTCTCTTGTGCGGCAACATGTTTTTAACTCAACGGCGATGAAGTAACAAGTTGTATTTTATTCTTTTTCGGACTTGGTAAAAACACGATAAAGTCACTGTTGGACTCATCTTTTAGCTCTTTTTTGACTCTCTAAACATCAAAATATTTCTGAGAATCTTTTCGTTTTGAACTCATTAAATGGCTGTGAAATGATATCTACCCAATATATGTTTACCCCTTTTTCGGGCTAGGATAGATTATTTACGAAAAAGGAATACCTTAGCCTATTGCGACTAAGAGGTTCTCTCAGACACAATTTTCTACCTTTTCTAATATGTGAGACTATCTACGAAAAGGGACTGCTGGAGTTATCTTTTCTGCTTCTTTTCAAACTCTCTAAACATGAAAAGGTGTCAAGTTCTTCCTTTGTCAGGCTCAGTAAGCCCTAAATGATATCGAAAATCGTCACCATGACGTAACCAAGTTCCTCCTTCCTAGGGCTTGTAAAAAGTACTAGGATGGATTTGTAAGAAGGAAAAACTTACATGACGATAATATTATATCCCCTTCAAGTTTTTTTTTCAAAAATAATTGGGTTACTCACCAACAATGGTGGGGGAAAATGGAACCAGTTCAGAGTCGTGTCGGCAGTATGTCGCTCTTGAACATGACATTCATCTACATTCGTGTCGGGTTTGGGACATCTCATTTCGTCATTTTTGCCTCCATGGGTTTGGGTAATCTCTTTTGACCTCTCATCTGCTCTTTACCACATCATCATGACCTTAGATCCCTTGATGTCAAATATTTGCCAAATCTGGAGTCGTGTCGCTGATATTTTCAAGACAATTTTCCGATTGCAGTTTTCAATCTCCCTCTGATCCTCTGTTTAGTCTTGATTCATTATCATCATGTTCCTCTATCTAGTTTCGATGATGTAGGAAACATCATGGCCCTCCTTCGACCGGGTCACTTCCTATTGACTTCAACTCATTATCTAGGAAGTTGATCTAGAGACTCCCTTCCGATACCTTGGAGCTTGCATGCCTCAATATTAAGTTCTTCGCATTCGATGACAGGTCCACATCATTGGCCTTCGATCGAGTGATTCTGCTGGTGTTTGATGCCAGATCATTGTTCACATTCCTTGGATTGTACCTGTCATACCTTGAGAGCCATTGTCATTATTGGTGGTTTCTATCGTGCCTATTAACAACTTTCATCATTGGCTGGTAATCAGGTGATTTTCTTGCATGTTCGACTTCAGCTCACATTTTCGCATGCTTGAATTTGTACTTGTTCGATTCAAGATGGAGCGCAAGACCCTGGGTTTTTTTTTATAAGATCCAGGCTACGGGATATTTTGGTTTATCATGACTACATGCATGAATCTTATTACTGGATTGCAGCGACCATACCTGAGTCTATTTGTTGGTCCTTATTGTTGGATGGTGGCGTCCATACCTCGGATCTCAGTTTTTATGTACTCTATTATGGATGGTTGCACCCATGCCACATGTTCATGCATCAGAGATATCAGTTTTATTTGTACTTGCAGGACTTTCGACAGTGGTATTAGGTTCGAACGCGTTCTCATAAAGCATTTCTCCCCTCCCTCTCTCTCGGACCGCATGCTTTAGGGGGCATATCTTACACAGCATTTCGTCAACTTCCCTGCAATCCCCATCCCACACATTGGAGGACCATTTCTGTGAATTATATCAAGTGTCATACCTTTGAAAAAGTGTCATTGCATCCCTTGCCATGAGGAGAAAATTTCCTCTGTTGACTTTTCCATGAGCAGACCATAAAAAACACATGCTTTTGGTTAGGCGTTGGTACACCATCATGGCCTCGCACCGGAAAAGGAAATTAACACTGGGACCCATGCCCATTGGTGCTCTGTCCCAGTGAGCTACCCGCGCCGAGTTATTTTTGGAATGTTTTATTAAATATAGAGGAAAAGTTTCCATGCTAACTACTTCATGAGCGAGTCAGCTTGGGTTTTTCTACTGCATAACCATGAACACCTTCCTTTGGCCTCTTGTTTCCACATTTTGGGGGAACCTCCCAAAGGATAGGGCCTCCCTTCCACCATTTGAGGGATCCCAACCTCCTCCTCTCCCTCTATAAATAAACCTCTCTCACATTGATGAAGCTAGCTGAAGAGGAATTGTTGAAAATTTTGCTGAAACAGTCTGATATCGCTGGTGAGATAGAGCATAGAGAGAGACCCTTGTCGAGAGAGAGAGCTTAAGTTTTGCCTCGCCTCGTCCAAATTCCCTGACGAAGGCTGGAGACGCGCTTCGACTGGACCCGTTGAAGGAGGCTGTGACATCAAGGCTCTGATTGTAATCTCTTTCTTTCTCTTAATATATGCATGACTGATGTTTTGGTTCCCATCTTGTGTTGATGTGATTTATCTTACACAATACGCTTAATATTCCTTGACTGATTAGTTAGTTATGAATGCAATTATTGTTATGTATGTTGCTTTTCTCCTTTGATCTTTCTACAGGCATCTGAATACCATTGTTGAAGGATCGCGACATGTCAGGATAAGGATCAGGAGACCTCCATTACAGCTACAACAACCGTGTTGGATCACAGGTAAGACATTCTACCCCAACTCGTTTCATTCGTTAACTAGGAACCAATACATTAGCATGTCCTCTTGCTGCTAGACCCACCCTAGGGCTAGAGGGATCGCCTATGTCCATAGAGGGGATTTACCTACACAACAAGTTGGTGACTCCACTGGGGATCAGTGTGTGTTCGTTGTCTCGTTGTTTGTTGAGATTTTTACTTGTCGAGTCAACTTTGGTCGTTTGATTTCTTTTCTGCCTCACTTGACTTGTTTGATTGTTTTGAATCCCCTTGTTTAGTTCCAGAGTGTCAAGAATAACCTATGATCATTGGTTTTATCCTTTTCCCATAGTTTGGCTTGCTTGGCATGGTTTTTCCTTGAACAGTCGTGCCAATTAGCACTTGTTGCTTTTGTCACAGGTGCACCAACCCCTGTTAGGCGCGGATTACAACTTGAAAATCGTGAAAAATCCTGTAGGATTTCGTTTGACCTTCTTCCTAAGTTTTTGTCAGTATTCCTTGGCTCTGGATTGTTTCTCTGCCTTGCAATTGGTCTTTGGAATTTTTTTGACTCTGTAGCCTCGGTCTTCTCATCTGTTTGTCCATTGTCTCATTAGTGAATTTTTTTCCCCTAGGGTTTCTAGGTGTCTTTTGCTCACTGATCCTTCTGGTTGAAGTTTGAGTCACTTTGATCTCTGTCATTTCAATTCGTTGGTCGATTGCATTAGTATTTCTCGATTCTTCGTGTCTTTGGTTTGTTGGGTGATCACTTTTTTTTTTGTTTAACTCTCCATTTCATCACCTCGAGCATAGATCACATAGCTCGTTTGGATCGCTTTGAAAGCCTTTTCGTTTGCTTGGAAGAGTGCATCATTGTTTTGAGTGTGTTTTATGTTTGTATTACATTTGGTATATTTGTTTTAGATAATTACATTCGTAGTGCTCAAAACTAGTGTTTGCTTTTCTTTTTAGTGCACTAGTGCATTGTTTGCTTCGTTCATCTAAAAAAAAAATTGCATTCTTTCACTTGAATCGAAAATGAAAAGTTCTTTTGCATAACTAGTTCTTAGTAAACCAAGAAAGAGTTTTTCATTTTTCGTTTGGTTGTATTAGACATATTAGTGAAATTATTATTATGTCTTCATTGATTGCTACTTTGTTAAATATTCTTATCCTTCTCTTAGTTATCATTCATCGAACGGAAATGACGTTCTTTAGCATGTAGTGTGCATTTAGGAATTCGAGATCACATTCGGTAGAGCCTTGAAACTGAGACATTAATTCAGGATCAACCTTAAAATCAATTCAATCAATCTAAGGAAGCATTGAAACTTAACGTATACATTTTAGAGGTCTAGGCTAGTGACGTGTTCCGACATCATTAAACCTAGTAGTTGTTGTTCGCCACCTGGCTTTAGACAGTGCTAGCATGGACTTGTGCTCCTCCAACCGTCGCGTATATAAAGAAAGACACTCATAGGTTCAAATCCTTTATCCATAAGAAGCCAAGTCTGCCACCCTGTAACCGTGATACACCGAACACAAAATTCGAGGAGATTACTTGCACGTACGTCAAGTCCTTGGTCATTTCTCTTTCATTTGATCACCAAGGTGTATATGGCAGTTCACGAAAACTTGGTACACCCTCTTGCTTAGATTACCTGAATAGTCATTTTGATCTCTTCGTGACTCCTTAAAAAGTGAAAATATCATCGATCACTTGTCCTTTCACGCTCGTTCAATCTGAAAGTGACTAGAGTCATCTTTTTCCTGTTTCTTGACCCTTAAAACATGAAACAACAAAGTTTTGTTTCAATGTCATAAAATTAACTGCCTACGATCACACGCCCCTTAAAATTTTTCTTCTTGGCTTGTTCTTGTAGTTCCTTAGAGTTTGACCTTGAAGCCTCGAATAGGCTATCTCGTTTTTCTTCCTATGTTGAAATATTGTCACAGTGGCGGAACCACCAATTTCGTCGTCTTCTTCACTACCTCCTAGTTGTAGTCCTATTCCTCACGTTTCTTTGGAAAGACCTCAGTCCGCTAGGTCTGCTGAGTTTTTACATCCTATTCTCTCGAGTGTCTTACCTATCGCTAACCGGCCTCCTCCTAAAGGGTCGGTTGAATTCAATTGGCCACCTCAGGGTGCTTGGTCTGGTTTTTGGAGTGAGGAAGAATTCCCTCCTCTCACTTCGGGATCGCCATTATTAGATGCTACTTTACCTCCTATTCCTCGTCGTATTTTTGACGATCTTACGACCTCGTCAGATATGGATTCTTCCAGTCATGTTGATAGTGAAGAGCTGCATGCTTCTACAGGTGAATATCAAATTTTCCCATAAGAGTTCCCATATGTCTCCAGTCAACCTTCCCCCCAATCGGTGTCTCTTCCACCTAGTTATCGTACTTTGGGTTAGATCATTTCTGGTGTGGCATTCGTGGCACAGTCCAGTATAGTGGCTCCCAATGGAAGCTCGGTTTTTCCTACATTAGGAATGTCGCCCTCGACACCCATCTCGTCGGACACTGTTACATCTGTCCCAGTCCGACCTACCGTTTGTGTGGCTTCATCTACACTGATTGTTAGCACAACTCCGTTGTCAGGGTCTGCTTCTGTTCGGAGGTCTATATTTATCAATCCCACATTGCATGTTAGACCTGTTGTGAGTGGATCACAACCTCGCATTGTGGAAACCACGTCTACTTCTACTACACCTATGGTTTCTACTTATACATTTGATGACTACCTGTTGGATATTCGGTGATGGTATGCTCCCTCTCCTGATTCTCAGCCGCAGAATTCCACACCTGACGGTTCTCAGTAGCCGCAAGCTCCTAGAAATCCTCCCCATCATTATGATGTCTACGGTAATCACGTATATTTTCCTCCCATTAATCCTAATCAAATTGTGTATTTACCTCCGACAAATCCCTATCAGACCGTTGCTCATCAAGGGCCATTATTATAAGGACAACCCTCAGGTCTACAAGGAAAACCTTTGGTCCAACAAGGACAACCCTTTGGTCCTCAGGGACAAACTTATGGTCCGCAAGGATGACCCTTACAGGGATAGCCTTCGATCCAACAAGGACAACCCTACAGTCTGTCTGGTCAACCTCAGTTTCAACCAGGAACGTCTTATGTTCCCGGGGGGGGAATTTATCCACCACAGGGACAACCTTTTTTACAAAAGCAACAACCTTACGTTCCGCAAGGCCAAGCTTTTGTACAGCAAGGAAAACCCTACGGTCCTGCTCTGGGTCAACCTAGTTTTCAGGGGCAACCTGGTCCATCTCAACCATCGAGCCAACCTCTTCCACAAGGGCAACCCAGTTGCCCTCAGAAGCTGATCCAAACTTCTCAACCCACTCATTGGTTGGTTCAACCTATTCAACCTGCTCAACAGCCGGTTCAACCTATTCAACCAGCTCAGCAGCCCGTTCAACCTGCTATGCAGGGACAACCTGCTCAACCTCAAGGCGCTACTTACCCTCCTCAAGGTCAACTTTAGGCAATATATAGTGCACCCCAAGGTTTCACTTATTACCCTCAAAGCCAATCCTAGGTGGTGTATAATCCACCTCAAGGCAACGTTTACATTCCGCAGCAGAATCCATATGTTGCTCAGCAAGGACCTCAATGGTATGCTCAGAATCAGTATCCCAGTCCTCAACCCCAGAATGGACAGAACTATCAAGCTTATAACCCCTATGAACATAATCCTCCAGGACAAAACATATGGAGGTATAATTTCTCTCAACCAGGGTGGAATGCTAACACTGGTCCTTATCAACGACCTCCAATGCCTTTTAATCCTCAATTGTCGTTTCTCGCTACGTTGGAACTGCCTGATGTGTCAAAGTTGATGAACGATCTAATCCTTCATAACCCGTATTGGCCTCCAGTTCAACCCAAAATTCCTGGTGATTGTCCCAAGTTTGAGGGCAAGTCCAGAGAAGACCCCCAAGTGCACGTTATGACATACCATCTTTGGTGTTCCTCTAACTCTTGGGTTGATGATTCTATCTGACTCTGAATTTTCCAACAGACTCTTACTGGTGCCACTGCCAAGTGGTACATTGAGTTATCTCATGGCATCTTTTAGGATTTCAATTCTTTAGCCATGGAATTTCTCATGCACTTTTAGTTACTAGTTCGGTATGAAACTAGGATGCACCTCCTCACATCCTTGAAGCAAGATCGAGCTACCCATATCTCAGATCATATTCATGAATGGAGGCGTCATCGTCGCCTAATCAAGTTTGAGATTCTTGATCAGCTCCTAACTGATTGGTTTACTACCTCTTTCATTAGTCATATTTCTAAGGACATTGCTATGGGGGCATGCGTCATTAAGGAACAAGCCATTGCTCGTGCCCAATACCTTGATCTTGTGTACTCTCAGTCTGGCACGTTGTACGATATCTTGCCTGATGCTCCTAGACCTGGAACTTCCAAAGCACCAACGATGCCATCCGTCGACGGTATCATCGGTTCCATATATCAGACTTCTCGGAAATATTCTCCTCCAAACCCTAGGAAGCAAAAATCTACTCCTTCCAATGATACTGCTTCTCAGCCAACCCCGATTTCTGGTAAAACCACAGAAGTGAATGTCGTTCAGGCCAATCCAGCAAATAAAACTTCCAAGGGTAAAGATAAGGCCAAATCCGATGAACCAAAATAGGATTCTTAGAAATCTCGTGTTGATGATGGTTCAAAACATAAATTGAAGTATCCTTGCTTGATTTGTGATGAAGGGCACTACACCAAGGACTGTCCTCGACGGGCTGAAGTGAGTTGATTAATCAAAGGCACCCAAGGAAATTCGGTCGTTCTCAAAGAACCGTTTCTATCACAGCAAAATCAGTTGGTAGAGCAACCTCAGTCCTTTGCCCCATTTGTCTCTTAGGTTTTCATGATGAATGGTTCTGCATCCGTTTCCATAGCTACCTGGTCAAAAGATTATACCGAACCGCGTCAGGCAGCGGGGAAAGAGATCATTGATGGTCCTCCTCCTCCGCCTGCTTCTGGCCCTCTTTGGATTGAAAGGCCCAGTATTGAGCCTATTGTACGGTCACCTTCCAAAGGTGTACTCCGTAAGTCTTCTTACAATCCTAACGCTCGTGCTGCTCAAAATTACAGTATTGTTGAGGATTTGGCCCAGGCGCCATCTGCAATGTCTGCATTAGAAGTGCTTCAGAGTTGTCTGTCTCAACGAAAGGCTTTTCTATCTGCCATCAGCGGGGTCGATCATGCTGATTCGAGCCTTATAAATTTCAACTTGAAGAATTTCGTCTCACATCTCCCTCACCAACTTGCGCTCATTATACAAGTTGGCATTAATGGACTCAATATCCATCGAGCGGTCGTGGAAGAGGGTGAATCTACGTGTGTCATGTCATCTACCTGTTGGAAAGATATTGGTTCTCCATCTTTAAATTCATCTCCAAATACTCTAGAAGCATTTGATGGAAGGGAATCTAAACCTCTTAGTGTTCTCGCTAGTTTACCAATTACTCTTGAACGGAAGAAAATCAACGTCGAGGTTGGAGTAGTTGACGTCAAGCTCAATTACAATCTTCTCCTCGGTCGTAGTTGGACCCATGCCATGCTATGCATTCCATCCACTCTCTTTCGTGTTTTGCGATTTCCGCACGAAGGAAAGATTGTTATTATTGATCAGTTGTCATTATTCACTTCTTCTTCTGAGAACAAGATTCTGTACGTAGATCAAATGCCTACACCTTATGAGAGCGTAGGGCCGAGTCTCTTCAAAGATCCTGCCCTCATTAGGATTTTTCCTCTTCCTCCACCCAACACTATTCAGGTTAATATGATCTCCAGGTTTGACGATCCGTGGATCATCCCTTCACTCGATCAAATTGATTCATTCGGAGATTCGATGTCGTTAAGTCCGATCGAGATTGATTATTGTGAGCTTATTTCGGCTTTGGATACTTATTCTCAATACCCTTGGCTCGGTGATTAGGATTCGCCCGATCCCTTGAAATGGATATTTCTCTCCGATGAAGCCATCGTGGAAACTATGTCTCTCAAGGATCCCCCTTGGGACGATAGACATCATCGTTCCTTGTTCATGCCTAGCCTTGGGGCCATGTCTTCGTGTCTTGAGAGGTTTTCTTCTCAAGTTCCTTCTCCTCTACTTCAAAATCCTATTCTGACACACGAATTTTTTACAGAAGGTAACCTGAGTAATATCGCACAAACAATGCCTATCTACATTTCCATCAAACTGGGAATTGTCGAGAACATCCATATTGGGGTGACCTATTATTTAGATGAATTTCAGGTCTATACTAGCCTTTTCTGTGTTTCGTGAGGTCTTTGCATGGTCTTACGAAGAGATGCCCGGCATCGATCCAAGTATAGTGGTGCATGAAATTCCTACCTATCCCAGTGTGAAGCCTGTTCGTCAGCGTCTTCCTCCTGTGCACCCCAGAAAGGCGATCCAGGTGGATATTGGTGGCCACCCGCCTATTCCACTTAGGGCCCCACCATTGCCTCTTTCAGTTTTTTCAGTTTCGGCATAACTTACTATTTTTAGCATTTTTTCAGGTCTTGAACTTCTGGAGCCATTTTGAGGCCCTAAACGACGTTTTTTGGGCATCGCGCTTCCAGCCAATATCATTCGGTTTCGAAATTCATTCCGTTTCAAAATGGATATTCATGTAAAAAGTTGTATTCCTCGGATAGATCTTTCTAATGATGTACCATGTGTGTCAAACGGAGATAGTATGCCAAAGTTACGTCCCTGGGAAGTTGAAACACCAATTTACCCAAACGGGGCCCATAGTTTTGGTGCTTCATCTCCTAGGGTTACGTTTTTGGATGTTTAGAGTTCTCCATTGTTTCTCAATAATAAATAGGCCCTCGAGCCTCACTGTAACTCAGTTCAGAGGCCTGTAGCCGCCACATGTCTTCTCAGAGATAGCTACCAACACCCTAGCTAATTTTATTTCCATTCTGTCTGTAAGCAAATTTCAGTTCTTTGACATTAATGAAATGAAGTGTTATTTCCGCTGCATCTCTGTATTTATGGTTATGTGTTTATTCTGTTGCGTTCCTACATAAATCCAGATCAGTGGTATTAGAGCAGTCTGCTTTTTTTCGATCCTTCTTTGCATGTCCCCAACGAGGTCGGGGTATAAGGAGTTAGGGCTCGATCTGGTGGAAACTTTGCAAGATCAGCCTCGCAAACCCCGACGGACGCCCATGGGGGATGAAAAGAAAGATGAGGGAGCAGGAGATCCTATCAAAATATTGCTCGAGGAGGCCCTCGAAAAACAAAGGAACGCTATGATGGATAACTTTGCCCAGCTCCTTCAACGGCTGCCCGCCAGCGGCGCATCTGCATCCAGCAGCCACTCTGAAGGTGCAACTCCGTTTAAGGTACAAGTAAATTTTGACATTCCCATATTTGAGGTTCAAATAGATGCAGATGCCGTAGATAGATGGTCAATCATTAGAAGGATATTTCTGCCTCACACTTTTCCACAGGAGATTGCTTGCACTTAAAGCTCGCCTCTAAGGTTGGCTGACCGGGTGGGAAAACCCACTGGGTGGAGAAAAAGGACGAGACAGAACCCTCTTTGTTCTCGGTCGTACCCACTTGGAATTCTTTTCGAGAAGCTGTCAAGGAACAATACTATCCTGTGGGGAGCTATGAGGACAAGTACATACAATGGACCACACTACGGCAACAAAGGGATCAAGATGTGCATGAGCTGACAAACCTATTCCATACCCTACGCACCAAGTTGGGTATCAAAGATTCAGAGAAACATCTGGTGCTAAAGTATTGCATTTTTCTGCACAGATACATTTAGGAGGTAATGGAGTTCCTCGACATCTCCTCGCTTGGTACGGAATACCGGTATGCTGCCAAGATTGAGCAGAAATTCAAACAGAAGAAGCGAGACTTTGGATCTGCGAATCAAAAGTAAGGGAAAGGTGCTCCCAAACCACAGAACAAAGGACAAAGCCAAGGCACAGTGACTCAAGACAACCTGTCGAAGCCACAAGGAAAGAACAACACTGCAAAGCCAAAGAAGGACACGGGAAAGTGGTGTGAGTTCCATATTAAGAGCTCCACTCGCAACACAAGCAGTGATCAGCCAAGCAGTCATTGTATTTAGATGCGGGCTGAATGTATGCATGCTCCTGGCTCGAATCGAACTCCGGGCCAAGGGGAATGACAAAGGGAAACAGATTATTGATGCGGAGCCCAATGCCACTGTTGCCACTACAAAGATCCAAAAGGAGGAACCGGAAGATCCGGAGGAGGAGGAACGTCTCTTCCACTCCCAGATGTGGGTAAAGGGCTCCCCAGTACAGTTCATTGTCGACAATGGGAGCCAAAAGAACCTCATTTTGGCAGACGTCGTGAAGCAGTTGGGCTTGCCGACCATAGCTCACCCACATCCATACACCATCGGGTGGCTACACCAAGGACGAGATCTCCGCGTCAACCAGCAGTGCCGCCTTCCCTATAGCATCAAGCCCTTCACGGATGAGGGATTATTTGACGTTGCTCCTATTGATGTTTCTGATGTATTATTAGGACAACCATACTTGTGGAAGTGTCATGCTGTGTATGAGTCTCGGCCTCGCGATGTTATTGTTACTTTGGAAAATAAGTTGTACAGGATACCAGAGGTACGACCTCCTGCAACTATCTCTTTGGTTACTGCAAAAAAATGCAGTAAGCTCATTTCCCAAACCAGGAAATTTGTTTTCCTGATGATCCGCCCCCAGGGCAAGAAGAAGACTGTGGCCATGACCTCCAGACAAGGCTCCTCTGCACGAAAACAACAAATGGATAAGATTGTGGAGGAGTACGGGAACATCTTCACCTCACCCACAGGGGTTCCTCTGCACTTTCAGGTCAAGCACACGATTGATCTGACCCCAGGTGCGCCGCTACCCAATGGACCGATCTATCGGCACTCTGTTCTGGAGAACGATGAAATCAAGAGGCAGATTCAGGAGCTGTTGTAGAAAGGTCATATCCGACCAAGTTCATCGCCCTGTGGGAGCCCGATTGTGTTGGTACAGAAGAAGTATGGGGCGTGGAGACTCTGTATTGACTATCAGGCGCTGAACAAGATCACTGTCCGGAATAGGTACCCGATCCCACGGATTGATGACCTTCTAGACCAACTCAAAGGTGCAAAATATTTCAGCAAGATTGACTTGAAGTCGGGGTATCACCAGGTACCGATTGAACCCTCTGATGTGTGGAAGACTGCCTTCAAAGCCAAGGAAGGCCTTTTCGAATGGCTGGTCATGCCTTTCGGGTTGACGAATGCTCCCGCAACCTTCATGAGGATGATGGAAGACATCTTGCGGCCATTCACCAACTCATTTGTAGTGGTGTACTTGGATGACATTCTGATCTTCAGCCAGACTTGGGAAGAGCACCTTCACCACATCTGACAAGTCCTCCAAACACTGCGGCAACACAAGTTGTGTGCCAATCTGGAGAAGTGCACTTTTGGCATGACCCAAGTTCAATATCTAGGATACATTATTGATGAAAGGGGGGTGCATGTGGATCCAGCCAAGATCCAAGTCATTCGGGATTGGCCAGCCCCAACTACTATAACAGAGGTTCGTGTTGGGATTCCAGACACTATGTCCTATTGACGTAGCCATACCATTTGCAGCTACTCAGGCCGATTCAACTCATGTCCAGTCTGAAGTTGACAAAGCAAGTAGCTTCATCGAGTGCATTCAACACATCCGCCAACAGGTTCATGATATATTGGAAAGAGCCAATTCCAAGTAAAATCAATGCCATGATCAACACCGGGTGCCACACAACCTCCAGGTGGGCTACAAAGTATCGCTACATTTGCAGAAGGAGCGCCTCACTAGACCCCATCGAAAGCTTCGCCCGCTCCAATACGGGCCGTACACCATCACCAAGGCTATAGGGAACAATGCCTTCGAGCTCAATATTCCACCATTCCTTGGTCTTCACCCAATCTTCAATGTGGATCGCCTTCATCCTTACTTCCCACCTCTACTGGACACCTCAGACATTGCAGAAAAACTCACACCAACAGAGTTAAACCCATACTGCATGGAATAGGCCACCATAGATTGTATCAGGGACATGAAAATAAAGAGCACTCGCCAATAGAACATCCAATTGTATCGGGTTGTCAAAGCTGGCCAACTCCTGCACCAAGGCAAGTGGTTCACCAGGGACCAAGTTCAACAGAAGTTTCCTCATCTCATGGAAGAACTCATCGCAATGGGGACCATTGCTTCCTAAGGGGGGAGGAATGATCCAGGTGGATATTGGTGTCCACCCGCCTATTCCACTTGGGGCCCCACCATTTCCTCTTTCATTTTTTTTAGTTTCGGCACAACTTACTATTTTTAGCAGTTTTTCGGGTCCTGAACTTCCAGAGCCGTTTTGAGGCCCTAAACGACGTTTTTTGGGCATCGCGCCTCTAGCGAATATCATTCCATTTTAGAATGGATTTTTGTGGCAAAATTTGTATTCCTCGGATATATCTTTCTAATGATGTACCATGTGCGTCAAACGGAGATAGTATGCCAAAGTTATGTCCCTAGGAAGTTGAAACACCAATTTACCCAAACGGGGCCCATAGTTTTGGCGCTTCATCTCCTAGGGTTAGGTTTTTGGATGTTTGGAGTTCTCCATTATTTCTCAATAATAAATAGGCCCTCAAGCCTCATTATAACTTAGTTCAGAGGCCTGTAGCCGCCACATCTCTTCTCAGAGATAGCTACGAGCGCCATAGCTAGTTTTATTTCCATTCTGTCTGTAAGCAAATTTCAGTTCTTTGACATTAATGAAATGAAGTGTTATTTCCACTGCATCTCTGTACTTATGGTTATGTGTTTATTCTGTTTCATTCCTGCATAAATCCGGATCAAAAGGCTGCTGCTATTAAGAGAGAATTTGAAAAACTTCTTAAAGCTAATTTTATCTATCTGATTCCCTTGACAAAATGGGTTTCCAATATTGTTCCTATAGATAAGAAACAGGGTACCATTAGTGTCTGTGTTGATTACCGTGAAATTAACCTTGGTTTCCCTAAGGATAATTATCCTACTCCCTTTATTGATAAAATCATTGATGACTGTGCTGGGAGTGAGATTTTTTCCCTTATGGACAGATTTTTTGGGTACAACCAGATTAACATTCTCCTGACTAATCAACATAACACCGCCTTTATCTGTCCTTGCGGTACTTTCGCTTATAAAAAACTCCCTAATTTCGATCTAAAAAATTCTGGGGCTACATTTCAGCGAGCAATGTCATATGCTTTCCATGATATCAAGCACATTGTTCAACCTTATCTAGATGACCTTCCGGCCCATTCAGCAAAGCATAAAGACCATCCTGATCAACTCCGTCAGATTTTTCTTCATTGTCGACGCTATTGCATCTGGTTGAATCCGCATAAGTGAGTCTTCGGCGTTGACTCTGGTAGACTCTTAGGGTTTATCGTTTCCAAAGATAGGATTCGTCTCGATCCGCTAAAAGTTGAAGCTATCATTAATCTCCTCTCTCCATCCTCATTACATCAATTGCAGAGTCTGCAGGGGAAAGCTAACTTCTTACGTCGTTTTATACCTAACTATGCCGAAGTGGCTAAAGGATTTACACGATTACTAAAGCAAGGCATCCCGTTCGTCTGGGATGATATTGCAAAAAATTCTTTCGATGCACTGAAGACGTTGCTTGTCAACGCTCCTCTGTTTCGTCCTCTGAATTATCATCACGATTAATACCTCTATTTCGTCACCACTTTCAGCACGATTGCCATGGTTTTGGTACAAGATGATGATGATGGTCACAAACATGTCATTTACTATCTGTCTCGTAACCTTCTTGATACTGAAATGTGATATGCACATGTCGAGAAGTTGGCGTTGGATGTTGTTCAAGTCATTCAACATTTTTGTCACTACATTCTGTTGCGTACAGTGACTGTCATTTCTGACTGCAACTTTATGACCTACATATTGTCTTGTCAATTACTGGGGTGAAAGTACTCAAAGTGGATTTTCATCCTCCAAGATTTCGATTTGGAGTTCACTACTTCCAAGTCGAAGAATTCATTAGTCTTCACCGATTTAATCTTCTCTCTCCCTTCCAACTCCACTCCATCTAGTTCTGAGGAACGCATTTCGGACGACGCACTTTTTTTGATCAGCACCTTCGATCCTTGGTATGGTGATATCATCGTATATATTCATACTTCTACCTTCCGATCTGAGTTGATGAAGGATGCTCGCCGACACATCAATCATCAATTGCAACCATATCGTATAGTTGGAGATACACTCTACCGCATCCGAGTTGATTCCATTCTCCGTCGGTGTTTGACTCTCGAGGAAGCTGAGAAAGCCTTGAATGATTGTCACAGTGGTGCCTATGGTGGTCACATGTCTGTTTATGCTACTGCACATAAAATTCTTCGTGTTGGGTATTTCTAGCCCACCATATTTAAATATTGCATTGTTGTTGTTCGTAAGTGCCATGATTGCCAGATCTATCAGCACGAGATGTGCGCGCCACCTTCCCATATCCACCCTGTCATTACCATTGGTCCCTTTGCAAAGTGGGGCATCAATATTATGATGTGTAACCCTCACTCGTCCAGGGGGCATGCTTATATCATCGTAGCCGTTGACTACTTCACCAAATGGGCCAAAGCAATGCCTACATTTACGGCTGACGGTAAGACAACAGCTCAATTTCTATTCAATCATGTCATTACTAGGTTTGGTGTCCCTCAAGCCATTTTTACCGATCATGTTTCCCATTTTTAGCATTACATGGTGGCGGAGTTGACTTCCAAGTTGGGTCTGCGTCATGATAGCTCAACGCCATACTATCCTCAAGCCAATGGCCAGGTTGAAGCCGTGAATAAAGTTCTTGTCACTATGCTTCATCGTATGATTTGGATGCACAAATCAAACTAGCATCTCATGTTATTTTCGACTCTTTGGGCATACCGAACCTCAGTTAAGGATGTGACCGGATTCACTCCATTTCAGCTTGTTTACGGTCTAGAAGCAATCCTTCCGATTGAATGTGAAATACCTTTGCTCAAGATAGTTGTTGAATTGCTATCGAATACTTCGCCAGAAGAAGAGCGTCTTCTCTACTTAGAAAGGCTGGATGAAACTCTTCGCTTTGCTGCTCTGGTCATTGAAGCACTAAAAAAGCAGGTCAAAGCTCATTTTGACCAGTCGATTTCCCCTTGTTCCTTCATAGAAGGAGACCTTGTCCTCTTGTACGACCAAGCTCACGATAAGATGGGGGCAGGAAAATTTCAACCCATGTGGCATGGGCCCTACATCGTTAAATGTGTTTTGCGGAATGGGGCCTATGAGCTTATTGATTATGAAGGTCATCCTCTGGATCAGTCCAGAAATGGGTTGTATCTTAAAAAATACTATGCATGAGTCATTTGTGCATGTTTTGTGTACATAGGTGTTCTTTTTCATTTTTGTACATTTTTGGCTTGGTGTGCTTTGCGAGCGTTTTCCTGCTTATTGGATCGTTGCTTCTTGTGCAGATGTTTATTACCCCTTATGTTGGTTTCGCGGATGGTGCTTCCCGCAGTACCCGGAACTTGTCTTCAGCAGCCTGGGTGATTTATGATCTTGCTGGTGAGTTGATAGACCTTCAAGGTATTTATCTAGGATGAACTACAAACAATGTCGTTGAATATAGTGCTATTATTGAACTATTAACCGAGGTGATTAACCTTGACGTTCGTGCATTGATTGTTAACCTAGACTCACAACTTATTATTCTTCAACTTAATGGAGATTATTATGTTAGAAACCCTCACATCTTAAGGTTTTATTTGAGCGTTTGTTTATTGGAAAGACATTTTGATTACATTAAATATCAACATATTCCTAGATGAATGAATGCATTAACTGATACAGTAGCTAACTTTGTATTAGATAAACATTTGCGTAATTTGTAAAAATCATCATCACATGACAAGATCCATATAGGAAAATAGATGTATATATATATATATATCGAATGTTTGCATCCATGTGCATCATAAGTTCAAAAAATATGTATGTTTCGGTTACATATTGAGACATCATTTCTCTCAAAAAATATGTGGAAATAAGACCTAGGTGTCTTCTCAGCATGATGCTCATGATAACACGTCACGGCCCGTACAATCCGCCTCAGCAAGCAGTGAACTTGGTTTGACACCCCTACAGTGTGTCTCTGGTATGCATGAGGAACATTATCGAATCGTGCATAATCTGGGATCCCACGGGATATTCCCTCCAAGTTGCATATGATTTCCTCCTCCTCGCCTCCCTCAAGGGCCACATAAAAGTCGCAAGGAATCCGTCTCACTATCTAGGACATACCCGCAGGTCTCTCTGGGCCAACATCTGCAATTACATGGATTAATGTCAGAACATGCATAACAAAAAAAATCATGATACTCATGAAAATACAAAATGAATCTTACTCAGTACTTCATCCCAATCCTCTCCCTCTGGGAGCGGGAGATCTGCATCACTGGTGAAATTGGTGCCACAGTAGGGCCAATCCTCCACGAAAATCAGCTGTCAGTGGAGCCACTCAAAGAACTCTGGTCTCCAAGACATATGTTGACCACCCCCTGACCTTGGCATCAGAGCTACCCAACGGGCCATCCGTGGCTCTTTGGCTGGTGGTGTCGGAACTATCACCTCCTGACACTGAGATATTAGTAGTTGTTCCAAGATGAACGATATCAGAATGGACCTGTAACCGAACTGCTTCAGCTTGGTTTTCTTGCACTTTTTCAGTTTATGATTCATGTTGATTGTCACTTCCTCTGCCCAGTTGTATATGGTCAGGGGCATCCAATATACAGCAAGAAGTAGTTGTGTCTTTTTGGCCTTGTGTGGTGTCTACGATCCTGCAGCTCGTGTGATGGTGTGCAGCACTACCTTTTTTTCCACATTCGGAATCATTTGGATATCCACTTTTCCGCTTCTCGATCCTTTCCTTGCCCTTGGGAACACCCTGTTAATAACCATACTCATGTTCTCCATTGAGGGGCGGGAGCCAGTCAGGATTGGTACTGCCCCCCTCCATGATAGTCTGATTATGAAATAAATGTCTTAGACTTCGATCTCAAGTTCCTGGTCATGAATGATGAATTTTTCCTGATCAACGTCCCAGACACTGATCAAGTACTGCAACAGCTCCGGTTGAGCTCTAATACATGGTGTCATAAATAATTTCTTGAGCCCGCAATATCTAAGAGCTTCCATGCATCTTTAATTTTCCATGGAAAGTTCATCTTCTTCACTATGTTCTTGTTCTTTCCATTCAATCACCATTTTCTCCTTTCACACCTGCAAAAACATTCATATGACTGTCATTAGCCAAACTCAAAGCTTTTGAAACATAAATTTGGGCCTCCTTTTCTACAGTGACATGCTAAAATTGACTGTCACAGATGGCACTACTGTTTTAGAAACAGTCGTGCCAATTGGCATGCCCTAGTTAAAATTCTAGGACAATTGGCGTGGGTTCGTGCCAACCGTCGTGCCCTAGTTTTTGAAAATTCCCCCATAGATTTAAAAATTTGGGGTTGAAGGTAATGAAACTACAATCAAAATGCAGGGAAGGATGTTAGCTCTTACCTAGAACTAACGGATTCAATATTTGTCTTCCGGATTGCTCATTGTCGCCACCGCAAATTCGCAGTGAAAAAGGGTAGCAAATTTCTCACAAGAGGTAAAAGTGAAAATTAATTTATTTTTTACCATATTTGGCATTTAATAACTTTTAATAACCCTAATTAGGTTTTAAAATGTATTTTTTCGATTATTTCACTATGTTATTTCGATAAATGGGTTTTACGTGTGTCTCTTGTGCAGCGACAGGTTTTTAACATAACAGAAATGAAGTAACGAGTTGTATTTTATACTTTTTTGGACTCGGTAAAAACAAGAAAAAGTCAATGTTGGAGTCATCTTTCAGCTCTTTTCTAACTCTCTAAACATGAAAATATTGTCGAGACTCTTGTCATTTTGAACTCGTTAAATGGTTGCGAAACGATATCTACCCAGTATCCATTTACCCCTTTTTCAGGCTGGGATAGATTATTTACGAAAAAGGAATACTCTAGCCTATCACGACTAAGAGGTTCTCTCAGACACAGTTTTCTACCTTTTCGGATCTGTGAGACTATATACGAAAAGGTACTAGTGGAGTTTTCTTTTCCACTTCTTTTTAAACTCTATAAACATGAAAAGATGTCGAGTTCTTCCTTTGTCAAGCTCATTAAACCCTAAATGACATCGGAAATCGTCACCATGACATAACCGAGTTCCTCCTTCCTAGGGCTCGTAAAATGTACTAGGATGGATTTTTCGAAAGGAAAAACTTACATGACAAGCATATGTTATCCCCTTCAAGCTTGTTTTTCAAAAATAATTAGGGTACTCGCCAGCAATGGTGGGGGAAAATGGACCCAGTTCACAGTCGTGTTGGCAGTATGTCGCTCTTGAACATGACACTCATATGCATTCGTGTCGGGTTGGGGACATCTCATTTCGTCATTTTTGCCTCCATGGGTTTGGGTAATCTCTTTTGACCTCTCGTCTTCTCTTTTCCACGTCATAATGACCTCAAATCCCTTGATGTAAAATACTTCCAAATCTGGAGTGTGTCACTGATATGTTCAAGAGAAGTTTCCAATTGCAGTTTTCAATCTCCCTCTGATCCTCTGTTTAGTCTTGATTCACTATCATCATGTTCATCTGTCTCATGTAGATGATGTGGGAAACATTATGGCCCTCCTTCGGCTGGGTCACTTACTGTCGACTTTAGCTCATTATCCAGGAATTTGATCTAGAGACTCCCTTCTGGTACCTTGGAGTTTACATGCCTCAATAGCAAGTTCTTCGCATTCGACGACAGGTCCACATCATTGGCCTTCGATCGAGTGATTCTATGGGTGTTCGACGCCAGATCACTGTTCACATTCCATGGATTGTACCTGTCATACCTTGAGAGCCATTGTCATTATTGGTGGTTTCTCTCATGCATGTTAACAACTTTCATCATTGGTGGGTAATCAAGTGACTTTATTACATGTTTGACTTCATCTCACATATTCGCATGCTTGAATTTGTAATTGTTTGGGTCGAGATGGAGCGCAAGACCTTGGGTTTCATCTGATAAGATCCAAGCTGCGAGATATTTTGGTTTATCATGACTACATGCATGACTCTTATTACTAGATGGTTGCGACCATACCCGAGTCTATTTGTTGGTCCTTATTGCTGGATGGCTGTGTCCATACCTCGGATCTCAGTTTTTATGTACTCTATTATGGATGGCTGCGCCCATGCCAGATGTTCATGTATCATAGATATCAGTTGTATTTGTACTTGTAGGACTTTCGACAACAGTGTTTGGTTCAAACGCGTTCTCGTAAATCATTTTGGCCCTCCCTCTCTCTCGTACCTCATGCTTTAGGGGGCATATGTTACACAACATTTTGTCACCGTCCCTGCAATCCCAATCCTACACATTGGAGGACTATTTCTGTGACTTATATGAAGTGTCATACCTTGCAGAAAGTGTCATTGCATCCCTTGCCATGGGGAGAACATTTCCTCTGTTGACTTTTCCATGATAAGACCATCAAAAACACATGTTTTTGGTTTGGCGCTGGTATACCGTCATGGCCTTGCATCGGAAAAGGAAATTAACACTAGGCCCCGCGCCCATTGGTGCTCTGTCCCAGTGAGCTACCCGCGCCGAGCTATTTTTGGAATGTTTTTTTAAATATATAGGCAAAGTTTTCATGCTAACTACTTCGTGAGCGAGTCAGCTTGGGTTGTTCGACTACATAACCATGAACACCTTCCATTGGCCTCTTGTTTCCACCTTTTGGGGGAACCTCCTGTTAGTGTCCTATAAATATAGGATTCATAATTTTGAATTGAATCTGTTAAAATCTTGAAATATTGTACATACCTTTTCTTTCTGCAAATGTATTCCCAAATTAAAAAATGAAAAGAGGGTATGTCCTAAAAGAACAATCAAAGGAAAAAAAGAAACAAAGATCAAAAGAATATTAAATATGAACCCCATCTAAAATAGATGATGAAAGTGTTGCAAGTTTAAATGCCACTACTTTAGTTTACTTTTTTCCAATAAGATTATGTGCAGCTTGTCCTAAATGCCACAAATCCATGAGGGTCAAACAGCTTAAACTTGACCTCTCATGTTTTAAATTTCATGTTGTTAGATAGAGAATAAAGATCCATCAAACAGTTTAAACTTGAAAAATTAGTAGATAAGATAGAGAATAAATGAGGAGCTCAACAGTTTAATCTGAGCCCCTAGATGAAATAAGGTTAGAATTAGATAGTTTTTATGTTTTGAAAGAAAATTTATTTAGGGTTGCAAGCTTAAATGCATCCATGAAAATGTTAGAAATAAAGATGGGTAGGTAGAACGCAGTTTTGAAAGCATGTAATAAGGCATCATCAGGAAAAAATCACTAATTTTCCCTCCCATACAAATAATTAGTATTCTAAACTATCAGTCAAAAAGGCTCAGAGCATTTCTCTAACTTCTGTTGGGACCGGACCCAAGGCTTGATGACTGGTTAGTTAAAAATATTCAATTCCCACACAAAACCCATATTCATCAGCATTTACCCTTCATCCATTAATCATAATCCCTTTCCCTAAGTAAAACCCATTTTTACTTAGTAAAAGTAAAACCTAAATAACTAATTTCATTTCCATTCAAAATCACTCAAAAACCCATAAAATGCATTTTATCCTAAGTCTAAGTGTGAAGAATACAAAAAGGACAACTATGATTTATTTACACTTTACTTAGTGTTAAAACATGTATTTTATTCATTTACCTACATTACACCCTTTTTTCCATATTAATTTCTAACCTAGATATTAATTCCTTAAAAACTATACCCTCACGTATAGTATTAAATCCTTTGTATTTTAATAACCCAAAAAAACCCACTATTTAATGTTTTAACCAATGTTATTTTACCCCACATGATGAAATAGAACCCGCCCATATTCCCATTGGTTTTAAACATATCTATATAAAAATACCCCGCCCCCTATAGTTATTAAACAAATGACAAATTTTTAAAAACTATATAATCAGACTCGCACCAACGTTATTGGTTGAAACATTTGTTAAATATTTTAATTAAAACACATATATGACTTTACCCCTCCTCCCATCATATAACCCAAGGTTAAACTTTATAAATTTATATTTATAAGGTTTGAAACACATCCTGCCACGTTAATAAACCCTGGAACCCACCTCTGAATGTTGTGCTACTCCTCAAACAAATCTCAACCGTTCGCATAAACCCTTCCCGATCCAACAATTGAAATCCCATATCGCAAATAAAGTCGCGCAATGATAACACTTTCATTTCCACGCGAAATAGGTGGTCTTCGAATTATTTCCCTCCTCCACGTGGCTCATTCTTACTAGATTGCATTCGATCCATTCCAAACCGCTTACCACCTCAAATGCGCGCGATAACCACTCGCGGTTTCTATTCTTCAAAGCCCCAAAACCACCCATCCTATGATTTGACCACCATTCAATGCTTAACCTGCTTTGAACAAAAAACACTATAAAACTTCATAACGTGCACAGTTAAGCCCTTTCTGCATTATCTGCCCATTTTTAAACCATCTCCGACTAAAAATCAAGCGTTGTACTCCATTTTTTCACCCAAATAACCAGAAATCCATTTCAACTGTTACTGTGACCACTTAAAGCCATTATCACCTCTCTGCAACCAGGGTTTCATCAACAATTATTTTGTTTTTCAGGTCATTAGCAAAAGGAGAATTTGGATAAAACAATCTAAATACTAGTTAAAGATCTTTTTTACTCCAAGAGTTCACGAAGAAATGAATTTTAAATGATATTCCTTAACAAAATATTCCAGGCAGCAGAACAGAAAGAAGTCATTTATGTAGAGAGAGATAATTTTTCACAGTGAATGGTAAAAGTGAAATAAGAATTCACAATGACAGTGAAAACATAATAGTAAAAAAGCATCAGAGTTAGTGTATCAGATGAAAGTCACAGTAAAGGTTAAAACAAAGTTATAGAGCAGTCAAGCTAAAACAGTAAAAGTAAATACAGAGGCAGTGATAGTTAAACAGAGATGAAAATACTTTCACCAAAGACAATGAATCTTATCCAAAGTGAAAGTAAAAACAGTTAAAAGAACAAAAAGGTTAAAAGATGAAAACAGAGCAAGAAGGGACATTTTTGCAGAAATTTTATTTTTAAGTCATTGTTTTGCAGAAACTATTGTGAACAATCCAAGATGAATTTTGAAAAATGGAGGTTTATGTTCCTAAGATGTCCAACTACAAAATCCTCTCTCACTTTTCTAACAACCATTATGGGCTTGGAAATATTAAACAATATTTGAAAGCACTCTTTACAGAAAATTCTTGTTAAGTCATCAGTTGGAAGAGAAGATTGTGGTTAATAAGAAATACATCTTACAAAATGGAAGGATTCTTTGGTTCCTAAGACCCATCTACAAAAACCTATCTCAATTTTTGCACAGGTATTACAAAATGAGAGATACATGCACATATTTACAGCCTATTTTTTTCAGACTATGCAAAGCTCTGTTTTATACATCTTTTTTCAGAGCCTATTGTGAATATCTGGAGCATAATTTTAGGGAACTAAGAGAGGTTTATCTCAACAACATATTTATCTACAATAAAATCTTTCACTTTTTACATATATATTTCATATTGAGATATACAAAGGTATAATTGGACCCAAAGTTTACAGAATTTCTAGAGCAGAATGCACAAAGAAAGGAGACAATTAGTGACTTGGATGCCTCATCATCAACTAGGAGTTGAGATCAAATTAGAATTCTCTTCTTTGTCACCATAAATCCATAAGTATGGTGCCAAATAGATTCATTATTTTTTAGTGTCCTTTTATTGAGTTCTATTTATGTAAAACAGTTTGAGATATTTGTAAAACAATCTTGATATTTTTTCAAGATATTTTAGTTTAGAATTTGTATATATACTTCATCTTTTGAAGTATTTTTGTGGAATAAAATTGTTGGGATTGTTATAGTCATTTATTCTTGGACTTTGAAGATTTTGTGTGTCGAAACTTCGAGTAGTAGGCTGGATCAAAACAATTGGCATCATACTTCGAGATTCCTGTGATGAGCTATTTGGAGTGAAGTATTTTCTCACTTGTCATTGTTATCTTTCTTTGTTACATGAATCCATCTATGTTTATTCTAAATCTAAATGTATAACTAGGAGCATTACTACAAGATTTGTTAAAAGCACACTGTTTTCAACTAGTTATCATTTATATGTTTTCCTCTGATTTTCAGTGTAAGGAACCCTTAATTTCTCCCTCTTCCGTTTGACCTCTTCCTACTACTTCCTTTTCCGGATCAAAGGATTATTAAGTGCCCTTTATCTTGATCATACCACCTCATAAAAACAACTTTCCAAGATCCTCAAGGGTTATCTATCTTGCCCTGAAAACAATTGACCTTTTAGCCTTGATCCCAGTCCTGTTTGCTTGATTTTGACTCCTTAGCCCAATGGACAAATAGATTTCCCACTATCCATCCTTCCAAGTGATTTTTCCCACCAAATTTACCAAAACCAAACCAAAGCTGCACTTTCATAACTAGCCTAATATTTTACAAATTAAACAAAGTTAAAACTTATAGAGAGAACCCTATCTGAACCCTAGGAAGGCTAGATCCTAGAGTTAAAAGTTGGTATGTGGTTACCTCGGTGAGTTCTCTCTTGAACCTGGAGAAATTATTGAGTGATAACATAATTAATGGCGACTCCGCTGGGGAAGACTGACATTTTCTTCAGAAATATTTTACAGGTTCAGATCTGATCTATGATGGTGGACAGTGATTAGACACACAAAGGTTAAAATCATTCACCTGGCGACTCCAAATCAATTTCAGAATCAAGACTCCACTGGAGGAATGAACCTGAAAGAACAATATGGAAAGATCAGGCTTGGATCTTAATCCAAGACATTATGTTCTTTCTCATTAAGAAAGTTTTTCAATGTATATTGTATTTTATAGAAGATCTTAGATTAGTTTTTAATTATTTTCCTTTAAAGATTGTAAATACTAATTCTCTTAATCTCTTTGAGCAGCTTTCTTCTGAAATTAATGATGATCATTTTCCAATTAAGAAGCGTCAAATAATCAAGACTGATCTTACAATCCCTATACATATTCCTATACCATATAAATTTCCTGATAGATATAAGCCCCTCATTTTACTTCCTATACTCCATGATTTCCCTAAAAACTATTACAAATTTCTTCCAAGGTTTGATGGAGAAAATAATAACATCACTGCCCAAAAACATATTCAAGGTTTTGAAAATTATCTAGATTTATTTGAGATTGATGAAGAAGATGTAAAAATCAGACTTTTTTCTCTTTCTTTGCAAAATAGAATAAAGAGTTGGTTTAAAAATCTGCCTAATGCAAGCATCTCAAATTTCCAGCAATTTTTCGAAATTTTTCTTGATAGATGGATAATTAAAGTTAATCTTATTGTGATCATAGAAGAGTATAATCAGTTAAAAAGACATCCAAATGAAACAATACAACAATTTTCTGACAGATTTAATCAAGTTTATTATTCAGTGCCAGAAAATATAAGACCTCCTCATGATTCATCTCTCTTGCATTATCCAAGTGCCTTTGATCCAAAAATAGAATTTCAGTTAAGAGAAAGAGATCCAGAAATACTTGTACAGATGCAAAACATTGCACTTGATGTAAAAGTTAATTTGCAAATAAGAAATGAAAATTTGAAAGCAGAAGAAGAGAAGAAAAACATTGTAGAGGTAAAACTCAGCCTTTTGGTAACTAAACTAGATGAAATCATACAGAAGATCACAATGAAAGATGAAATTTTTGTTCAAAATCACCATGAAGAAATAGAAGAGGTTGATAGCCATGAACAAATTCCTGCTAATTCCAATTATCATAGATCAGAAAATGGATTTACAAATCAATATGTGGAAGAGGAATATGTTGATCTAATGTGTATGTTTGATGACATTCCTTCTTTTGATGATTTGCTTAAGTATGATCATTATGATGATAGTTATGTTCTCCAAACTCAAGCTAACTTTATAGAGCAATCAGAAGATAGTTTGGAGGATGAAGAAATGCAGTTTCAGCAGATTGAAGACAATAATTAGCTAATGCAAATCAGCTATGAGAGTGAGGAAGAAAAAGCACAAAATTTGGAAATAATTGAAGGTTCTTTAACTCTTTGTTTTTCTTCATTTCAGTTCATTAGAGACAACTTTCATGCCATCAATAATCAACAGTCTTTAGGAATTATGATTGACAATAAAGAAGATAATCAAACTCTTGATCAGGATATTTCAGTTTCACAATTGCAGTTATCAGCTCCCATTGAAATACATGATCAAATGACACAAGAAAGTTCCATACCACTATGTTTTGTATAATTTTAGATTTTAAAGGAAATGTGGCATCATTAAAGAAAAGGATAAGCAACTTGTTGAAGTTTATGAAGTCCCGTGAAATTCCATATCCAATAGATTGCAGCCATCCTCACAAGGCTTTCATGATCCAATAGCAGATATGTTGGATAATGAATGCATTCAAATCCTTTCTCCATTAACTAACTATGAGTTTCAGAATCAAGATGATAAAGGTTTCAGCAGTCAAACATTACAATCAGTAGGAATATCATCACAAAAATTATCTGAAAGTTTGCAGGGAGATAAAGATGAAAATAACATTTCAGTTTCATGGCATGGAGGCCATCCAAAACAGATGTACAGTTGTTTAGATCAGCTAAACATTGGTGTATATATCTTGGAAAATCCTTTTGAAAAGTTTCTAGAGTCAACAAAGGAAATCGAGTATTTCCTTATCCTCTCATTTGTTGACAAGTTTCTAAAAGGTTGCAGAATTACAGTTTGGATAATCAATAAGCACATGCAACAAAATATCTCAATGTATATAATGCTTGAATGGTTGCATTGGCTATTTCATTTCACCTAACCAGCAGTTGGACAGCTAATTAGAGTAAATAGGTAGGATTTCAGCTTATTTCAGTTTTCAGTTTTCAGCTAGTTTGAAATAATTCATTAAGATTTAAAGCCAAGGAAAAGGCCCTAAGATATTAATGATTTAGCAGTTTGGCTTGAAGGTTGCAACACCTTTTAGTCTCAGATCAAATTTCAGTTTACAGAAAAGGTGTAAATTCAGTTTAAGAGTTTTCAGTCACAGCATATGCATGTTTGGGATTGGCCCAATGGATCAGGCTACTAGTCGACGGTGTTCTTGACATCTCACAAGGAGATGTCATCCCCATGTGAAGCCGCTGTTAGGTTCCTATAAATGTAGGATTCATAATTTTGAAATGACTCTGTTAAAATCTTGAAATAGTGTACATGCCTTTGCTTTCTGCAAATGTATTCCCAAATTTTAAAAAAAATCAAAGAGGGTATGTCCTAAAAGAACAATCAAAGGAAAAAAAGAAACAAAGATCAAAAGAATATTAAATATGAACCCCATCAAAAATAGATCATGAAAGTGTTGCAAGTTTAAATGCCACTACTTTAGTTTACTTTTTGCCAATAAGATTGTGTGCAGCTTGTCCTAAATGCCACAAATCCATGAGGGTTAAATAGCTTAAACTTGACCTCTCATGCTTTAAATTTCATGTTGTTAGATAGAGAATAAAGATCTGTCAAACAGTGTAAACTTGACAAATCAGTAGATAATATAGAGAATAAATGAGCAGCTCAACAATTTAATCTGAGCCCTTGGATGAAATAAGGTTAGAATTAGATAGTTTTTATGTTATGAAAGAAAATTGATTTATGGTTGCAAACTTAAATGCACCCATGAAAATGAAGGAAAAAATGTTAGAAATAAAGATGGGTAGGTAGAACGTAGTTGTGAAAGCATGTAATAAGGCATCATCAGGCAAAAATCACTAATTTTCCCTCCCATACAAATAATCAGTATTCTAAACTATCAGTCAAAAAGGCTCAGAGCATTTCTCTAACTTCTGTTGGGACCGGACCCAAGGCTCGATGACTGGTTAGTTAAAAATATTCAATTCCCACACAAAACCCATATTCATCAGCATTTACCCTTCATCCATTAATCATAATCCCTTTCCCTAAGTAAAAACCCATTTTTACTTAGTAAAAGTAAAACCCTAAATAACTAATTTCATTTCCATTCAAAATCACTCAAAAACCCATAAAATGCATTTTATCCTAAGTCTAAGTGTGAAAAATACAAAAGGGACAACTATGATTTATTTACACTTTACTTAGTGTTAAAACATGTATTTTATTCATTTACCTACATTACACCTTTTTTTCCATATTAATTTCTAACCTAGATATTAATTCCTTAACAACTATACCCTCCCGTATAGTATTAAATCCTTTGTATTTTAATACCCAAAAAAACCCACTATTTTATGTTTTAACCAATGTTATTTTACCCCACGTGATGAAATAGAACCCGCCCATATTCCCATTGGTTTTAAACGTATCTATATAAAAATACCCCGCCCCCTATAGTTATTAAACAAATGACAAATGTTTAAAAACTATATAATAAGACTCACACCAAAGTTATTGGTTGAAACATTTGTTAAATGTTTTAATTAAAACACATATATGACTTTACCCCTCCTCCCATCATATAACCCAAGGTTTAACTTTATAAATTTATATTTATAAGGTTTGAAACCCATCCCGCCGCATTAATAAACCTCGGACCCCACCTCTGAATGTCGTGCTACTCAAACAAATCTCAATTGTTCGCATAGACCCTTCCCGATCCAACGATTGAAATCCCATATCGCAACTAAAGTCGCGCGAAGATAACACTTTCATTTCCACGCAAAATAGGTGGTTTTCGAATCCTCTCCCTCCTCCACGTGGCTCATTCCTACTGGATCGCATTCAATCTATTCCAAACCGTTTACCACCTCAAATGCGCGCGATAACCACTCGCGGTTTCTATTCTTCAAAGCCCCAAAACCACCCATCCTATGATTTGACCACCATTCAATGCTTAACCTTATTTAAACCAAAAACACTATAAAACTTCATAACGCGCACAGTTAAGCCCTTTCTACATTATCTGTCCATTTTTAAACCATCTCCGACTGAAAATCAAGCGTTGTACTCCATTTTTTCACCCAAAGAACCAGAAATCCATTTCAACTGTTACTGTGACCACTTAAAGCCATTATCACCTCCCTGCAGCCAGGGTTTCATTAACAATTATATTGTTTTGCAGGTCATTATCAAAAGGAGAATTTGGATAAAACAATCTAAATACTAGTTAAAGATCTGTTTTACTCCAAGAGTTCATGAAGAAATGACTTTTAAATGATATTCCTTAACAAAAGATTCCAGGCAGAAAAATAGAAAGAAGTCATTTATGCAAAGAGAGATAAATTTGTAGAGTGAATGGTAAAAGTGAAATAAGAATTCACAATGAAAGTGAAAACATAATAGTCAAAGAGCATCAGAGTTAAAGTGTATCAGATGAAAATCACAGTAAAGGTTAAAACAAAGTTACAGAGCAGTCAAGGTAAAACAGTAAAAGTAAATACAGAGGCAGTAATAGTTAAAGAGAGATTAAAATACTTTCACCAACAACAATGAATTTTATCCAAAGTGAAAGTAAAAACAGTTAAAAGAACCAAAAGGTTTAAAGATGAAAACAGAGCAAGAAAGGACATTTTTGCAGAATTTTTTTGTTTAAGTCATTGTCTTGCAAAAACTATTGTGGCCAATCCAAGATGAATTTTGAAAAACTGAATGACGTTTATGTTCCTAAGATTTCCAACTACAAAAACCTCTCTCACTTTTCTATCAGCCATTATGGGTTTGGAAATATTAAACAATATTTGAAAGCACTCTTTACAGACAATTCTTGTTAAGTAATCAATTTAAAGAGAAGATTGTGGCCAATCAGAAATACATATTACAAAACTGAAGGAGGTTTTTGTTCCTAAGAGAACCATATACAAAAACCTATCTCACTTTTGCACAGGTATTACAGAATGAGAGATACATGCACATATTTATAGCCTATTTTTTCAGACTATGCAAATCTTTGTTTTACACATCTTTTTACAAAGCCTATTGTGAACAGCAGGAGCATAATTTTAGGGAACTGAAAGAGTTTTATCTCAAAAAAATATTTATCTACAATAACCTCTTTCACTTTTTACACATCTATTTCGGATTGAGATATACAAAGGTATAATTTGACCCCGAGTTTACAAAATTTCTAGAGCAGAATGCACAAAGAAATGAGACAGTTAGTGACTTGGATGCCTCATCATTACCTAAGAGTTGAGATCAAATTTGAATTCTCTTATTTGTCACCATCAATCCATAAGTATAGTTCCAAATCGATTCATTAGTTTTGAGCGTCCTTTTATTGAGTTCTATTTATGTAAAACAGTTTGAAATATTTGTAAAACAATCTTGATATTTTTTCAAAATATTTTAGTTTAGAATTTGTATATATACTTCATCTTTTGAAGTATTTTTGTGGAATAAAATTTTTGGGATTGTTATAGTCATTTATTCTTAGTCTTTAAAACATTTGTGTGTCGAAACTTCGAGTATCAGGCTGAATCAAAATAATTGGCATCATACTTCAGGATTCCTGTGATGAGCTATTTGGAGTGAAGTATTTTCTCACTTGTCATTGTTATATTTCTTTGTTACATGCATCCATCTATGTTTATTCTAAATCTAAATGTATAACTAGGAGCATTACTACAGGATTTGTTAAAAGCACCATGTTTTTAACTAGTTATCATTTACATGTTTTCCTCTGATTTCCAGTGTAGGGAACCCTTAATTGCTCCCTCTCTTGTTTGACCTCTTCCTACTACTTCCTTTTTCGGATAAAAGGATTCTTAAGTGCCCTTTATCCCGATCATACCACCTCATAAAAACAACTTTCCAAGATCTTCAAGGGTTATCTATCTTGCCCTGAAAACATTTGACCTTTTAGCCTTGATCCCAGTCCTGTTTGCTTGATTTTGACTCCTTAGCCCAATGGGCAAAGAGATTTCCCACTATCCACCCTTTCAAGTGATTTTTCCCACCAAATTTACCAAAACCAAACCAAAGCTACACTTTCATAACTAGCCTAATATTTTACAAAGTAAACAAAGTTAAAACTTATAGAGAGAGCCCTCTCTGAACCCTAGGAAGGCTAGTGTTGGGTATGTGTTATATTATTTCCACGACTAGTCCCACGCATTGTACGTTGCGCCAGGCGCAGCAGGGGGGTCACAGGCAAAAAAAAAAATTTAGTGTGCGGACCCACCCATGGTTTTTTGCATGAGTTTGCACATGGTTTTGGGGGACGATGGTTTTCGGCCCTTGGTATTTGT
This sequence comes from Pinus albicaulis, assembly GCA_034641835.2. NCBI lineage: Eukaryota > Viridiplantae > Streptophyta > Pinopsida > Pinales > Pinaceae > Pinus > Pinus albicaulis. The sequence continues at coordinate 49,411,601 of CM076584.1, forward strand.
AGATCCAGTCAAGCGAACTACGGTTATGTTCTAATCAAGGGTTAATGCATTGGGGTTTATGTATGCTTCAACGTGTATATATATGTGTTGTAACACTAAAAGGAATATAATGAAAAATCAAGTTGGTCGTCCCGATTTCGAATCCAGGGGAAAATCTCTGTGTTTATCTGTTTTATGTTTTATGCTCTCACTATTGTTTATTTTATGTTTTAAGATTCATTTGTAGATAATTTATGTTCAGGGTTAAAACCTACATTTGGTATCGGAGTTGTTTCGGCTTTAAGGGGATGCCTTTGCTGAGGAGGCTTTTTGTTTAGGCCTATGGTAGACCCTGTTCAGTGGGAGATTTGCGGGATCGATTCTTGCGGTGAAAAAAGATGGCAAGCGGAGGGAATATAGAGATCGAGAAATTTAATGGTCAGATTTTTGAGTTGTGGAAGCTCAAAATGGAGGATCTGCTAGTGGATAAAGACCAGTGGATCGCGGTAGATCCAGGTACTAAACCAACGGAAATGTCAGATGAAGACTGGAAGAAGGTGGATCGGAAGGCAAAGAGCACAATACGGTTGTGTGTCTCAGATTCAGTATTGTTGAATGTATCTAGGGAAGCTACGGCGAAGACATTGTGGGACAAGCTAGGAACTTTGTACCAATCTAAGTCTCTGGTGAATAAATTGTTCCTGCAGAAAAAGCTATATAACTTGAGGATGAAGGATGGAGGCTCAGTGACAGAGCATATAAATGCCTTCAATACTGTGGTAAGTCAGTTGTCATCTGTTGATATTAAAATATCAGATGAAGATAAGTGCATTAGTTTGTTGTGTTCTCTACCAAACTCGTGGGATAGTCTGGTTATTGCAATGGGTAGCAATACAACTACCTTGAATTTTTATGACATTGTCTCAGCCTTGTTGTCGAAGGAAATGAGATGGAGAAATATGGAGGGTAAAAATGGAGATGCCTTATCTATACGAGGAAGGTCCTAGAACAGAAACAAGAACAAGGTTTCGAGTGGGATATCTAAATCTAGAGGGAGATCTAGATCTCCTGGAAAGTTTGTACAAAAAGGACTGCAGATCTAAAGCTCCTGAGAAAGGAAAGGGATCTGATGATGTTCCTTCTGCAGAGGAAAAAACCACCTCGGATGAAGGTGGGAATGTGTATTTGGCTTCTTCTTCAAATACACATGTAGATCGTGAGTCATGGTTTATTGACTCAGGTGCATCCTTTCACTTCACTCCCCATAGGGAGTGGTTCTGCGAGTATGAGAAATATAATGGCTGTGATGTCTTCCTAGGGGATGATAAGAAGGCCAGAATCGTCGGACATGGAAAATTCAAGCTAAAGCTGCAAGGTGGAAGGATTAGAACACTTCCTGGTGTTCTGAACATTCCTGCATTGTCCAAAAATCTGATTTCTGTAAGCAAGATGGATGATGCAGGTGTAAAAACAGTGTTCGAGAAAGATACCTGTAAGATGGTTCGGGGAGCACTGGTATTAATGCGAGGAGTTCGGATTGGAACTATATACAAGCTTTAGGGAAGCATTTTTATTGATGGGTGCAACATTTCTGTGGTTCCTGAAAGTGGAGCGGAAAGCCTAGCGGTCTCTGGAGAAAATACCACGCTATGGCATCAAAGGCTTGGACATATTGGAGAGAAGGGCTTTCGGATCACACATTGGGTATATGGAAAGTAGAATTGGGTGATTTTTCCTTCTGGTGCTAAGAGGGCGAGAAAGATATTAGAACTTGTGCACAGTGATGTGTTTGGATCTGTGTCGGTTCCATCACTAGGTAAGTCTGTGTACTATGTTTCATTCATAGATGACTTCTCAAGGAATACATGGATATATTTCTTGAGAAATAAATCTGAAGTCTTTGACGGAATTAAAGAATTTAAGGCTCTGGTGGAAAACCAGACAGAAACGAAGATAAAGGTGTTGAGGACAGATAATGGTGGGGAGTTCTGCAAGAAAGAATTTAAAGAGTTCTGTAAGAAGTGTGGTATAGCATGGCAGAAGACTGCTCCATACACACCTCAACAAAATGGAGTTGCAGAAATAATGAACAAAACGCTGATGGAAAAGGCAAGAAGCATGCTCAGTGGTACCGGGTTAGGAAAAGAATTATGGGCAGAGGCAGTGGAGACTGCATGTTACTTAGTTAACAAATCACCTTCAGTAGCGTTGGAGGATAAGACTCCACATGAGGTATGGACTGGTAAGAAACCCTCTCTTTCACATCTGAGGGTATTTGGATGTGATTCATATGTACATGTTCCAAAGGAGAAAAGGACCAAGTTGGATAATAAATCTGAAAGGTGCATCTTTATTGGGTATAAGAATGGTTTAAAGGGTTACAATCTTTGGAACCCAGAAACAAGGAAGGTTGTGTACAGCCAAGATGTGGTGTTTAGAGAGGTGAAAGATGTTGTTAGACATGAAGTCCTACCAAAGGAACCTGAGAAGATAGAGTTTGAGCTAAAGGAGGATGAATCAGACTCTAGCAACAGAAGAAGACTCGGAAGAGGAAGAGCCACAAACTCCAACTGTGAGAATATCAGTTCGGGAAAGAAGGCAACCAGAAAGGTATAGTCCATCTACTTTCTATTCAAGTTTTTCCTTAACTATAACTGATGATGATCCCAGAACTTTCAGGGAGGCAGTAGATTCAAAGGATGGAAAACTCTGGAAGGAGGCTGTGGTGGATGAAATGGCATCCTTGCATAAAATTAAGGCATGGGATCTGGTGGAGTTGTCGGCTAGTAGGAAGGCCATCGGGAGAAAATGGGTGTTTAAGAAGAAGATGAATGTAGAAGGCAAGGTGGAGAAATACAAAGCTCGGTTGGTAGAAAAAGGTTATTTCCAGGTGCCTGGAATTGATTTTGGTGATATTTTTTCTCATGTTGCCAAAGTTACGTCTATTAGATTACCTTTATCTGTTGCTACTACATTTGATTTTGAGGTAGAACAGATGGATGTGAAGAAAACATTTCTTCACGGGGATCTAGAAGAGGAGATCTACATGAAACAACCTGAAGGCTTTATGGTGAAGGGAAAGAAAGAACTGGTATGCAAGTTAAAGAAGTCTTTGTATGGGTTAAAACAGTCACCAAGGATGTGGTATCATAAATTTGATACCTATATACGGGGACTTGGCTTCACCAAAAGCAAGGAGGATCATTGTGTTTATTTTAAATTTATTGGTGACAGTTTTATTTATTTGGTCTTGTATGTGGATGATATGTTGTTGATTGGAAATGACAAAGAAATTATCCAAGATTTGACGACCCAACTGTTCTCCAAATTCAACATGAAGGATCTTGATCTTTATAAACTATATTTTGGGCATGGAAATTAAGAGGAATCGGGCAAAGAGGAAATCTGGTTAAACGGAAGGAAGTATGTCTAGACTATATTACGAGAGGTTCAATATGCGGGGATAAATGCTTAGGTGAATGTTACAGTTCTGTAGGTGTAAAGTTGTCTGCTGAACAGTGTCCCAAGACACAAGAAGAAGAGGAGGATATGTCTCATGTTTCATATGCAAGTGCAGTGGGTAGCCTGATGTATGCAATGGTCTGTACTAGACCAGACATTGCACATGCAGTGGGATTATTGAGCAGGTTTATGTCAAACCCAGGGAAGGAGCATTGGACAGCAGTGAAGCGGGTTTTCAGATATTTACGTGGCACTAGTGATTATAGCTTGTGCTACCAGGGAAGACCAGGATTGGAAAGAATGTTGGACATTCGTGGTTTTGTTGATGCAGACTGGGCTGGAGATCTGGACCAAAGAAGATCTACAAGTGGGTATGTGTTTAGCCTATTTGGAGGTACAGTCAGTTGGATGAGTAAAAGACAGTCTGTAGTGGCGCTTTCAACTACAGAGGCAGAATACATAGCAGCCACTCATGCAAGCAAGGAAGCAGTTTGGTTGCAGAGATTGTGTTCAAGTATGGGGTTGGTACAGCAAGCTATAACAATAGACTGTGATAGCCAAAGTGCAATTTTCTTGGCTAAGAACCCTGCTTATCATTCAAAGACAAATCACATTGATGTTCAATATCACTTTGTTAGAGATATGGTTGAGGCTAAAAGGGTGTTGCTGGTAAAGGTGGACACTTTGAAGAATGTTGCGGATGCATTGACGAAGTCTGTGAGCACTCAGAAGTTCTCTTGGTGTAGAGAAACAATGGGTGTTGAAGAATTGGCCCAATGACTAAGCTCTCCTGTGGCCCCCTGTGGAAAGAAAAAAACAAGTGGGAGAATGTTGGGTATGTGTTATATTCTTTCCACGACTAGTCCCACGTGCTGTATATTTGTGAGCGCAATGAAGTCCTGGTATGACGCCCGACAAAAAAAAAAAAAAAAAATTAGTGTGCGGAGAACCACTCATTAGGTGGACCCACCCATGGTTTTGTGTAAGTTTTTATGGTTTTTTGAGGGACGATGGTTTCGGCCCACTGATGTTTCTGTAGATCGGTCAGGGAGCTAAGTTTATGTTCTAATCCGAGTTAATGGATTGGGGTTTATGTATGCTTCGGCATGTATATATATGTGTTGTAACACTAAAAGGAATATAATGAAAAATCAAGCTGGTTGTCCCGATTTGGGATCCAGGGGAAAATCTCTATGTTTATCTGTTTTATGTTTTATGCTCTCGCTATTGTTTATTTTATGTTTTAAGATTCGTTTTTAGATAATTTCTATTCAGGGTTAAAATCTACAGCTAGATCCTAGAGTTTAAAAGTTGGTCTGTGGTTACCTCAGTGAGTTCTCTCTTGAACCTGGAGAAATTATTGAGTGATAACACCTCCCAAAGGATAAGGCCTCCCTTCTACCATTTGAGGGATCCCAACCTCCTCCTTTCCCTCTATAAATAGACCTCTCTCACATTGATGAAGGTATTTGAAGAGGAATTGTTGAAAATTTTGTTGAAACAGTCTGATATAGCTGGTGAGATAGAGCAGAGAGAGAGACCCTTGTCGAGAGAGAGCTTAAGTTTTGCCTCGCCTCCTCCAAATTCCCTGACAAATGCTCAAGACACGCTTCGACTGGACCCGCTGAAGGAGGCTGTGACGTCAAGGCTCCAGTTGTAATCTCTTTCTTTCTCTTAATATATGCATGACTGATGTTTTGGTTCCCGTCTTATGTTGATGTGATTTATCTTACGCAATAAGCTTAATCTTCCTTGGCTGATTAGCTAGTTATGAATGCAATTATTGTTATGTATGATGCTTTTGTCCTTTGATATTTCTGTAGGCATCTGAATACCATTGCTGAAGGATCACGACGTGTCGAGATAAGGACCAGGAGACCTCTGTTGCAGCTACAACAACCGCGTTGGAACACAGGTAGGACAATCTACCCCAACTCGTTTCATTCGTTAACCAGGAACCAATACATTAGCATTTCCTCTTGCTGCTAGACCCACCCTAGGGCTAGAGGGATCGCCTTTGTCCATAGAGGGGATTTACCTACACAACAGTGGTAAGGCATGGAAATGGCAAGCGGTAGGTTTGGGGTTCGACCTTGACCCTTGCCATAACATTTTGGATAAATTTTATTTTTCGATCGCCAATATACTTGGAGCCACTGCCAATTTTAGTTTGTCCCCTAACCCATAGTAGATTTCCTCCAAAGTTAGTTGACTTCATCGGTATAATAGGTTTAGGACTTATGTTTGTGTGTGTGTATATATATGTATTACCATAATGTCCAACCTTAGTATAACATGTCATGCCAACTTAATAATTCGACCTGCCCTGCCATGTGGCCCTTCCCCATTGGCTCATAAAAATTCCTCCAAATAAAATAATGAGCCATAAACAAAGTTTCTAACTTAAGAATTAGAGGATAGATTCAAATCCCATGGAAAACTAGGAAAATATGAAGATGAAACTTGTCACAGTGTCACTGGTTGAAACTGGAGTAAACCTTGCGAAGCTGACTGGACTTGCCACATCATCCATGTACATGGTCTGCTCATTTTTTGCCTATTTGGGAAAATGAATAGCAGGCCATAATTCCTTCATACAAACTCGGAATTTGATGAAACAAGTTGCGTTGGAATACTGGAGACGAGCTCTATCCAGGCGTTCAGGTTCGAATAATTTATGATCACTTTCAATTTTGAGCTAAAAACTGAGCCTTAGATCACTCCTTCCCACTAGAAGCCTTTTGGACCCCAAAAGATACTATCAATTGTTCAGCAAGTGATGGTATATCTCCCTCACTTTTCCAATATCCAACCATTTTTCCTTTGAATGATTTTGACCCCCTTGAGTCCCAGTCTAAGGTATTCAACATTCCCTCTTCTTGAAGTTCTAATTATTCTATCAAGTATAAGATTTTGTTGAAGTTCATCAAGATATTTTGGCGAGAAATCATCTATTGATGGCAGCTGAACATTCTCCCCTTGATCATCAAACAAAGGAGGCTCAAACAATCTCAAATTCTCAACATTAACAACAGAATAAATTTTCATATAAGGAGGCAAATCAAGCTTGAATGCATTTGTACCAATCTTTTCCAGAATTTTAAATGGACCATAACGAATTGGTTTGAGCTTTTTACCTTCCCCTTGCAATATTTCTTTGCTTATGTATAACCAAACTTCATCACCAACTTGGAATTTGTGATCAACCCGGTGTGTGTCATGCCTTGCCTTGTAGCTGCTTTGACACTTTTCAAGTTGCTCTTGTACGACGTGATGTATCAACTGAATTTTCTCAATTAACTTCCTTGCCTTATCTATGTCACTATGTCCATCAATAGCGACATCTCTCTCAAATATGAAGTCCAATGGCGATCTTGGAAAATAACCATAACATGCCTCAAATGGCGATGTGTTTGTGGAAGAATTTTTTGCCCTGTTGTATGCATGTTGTATGTATTGTAACTGCTCATCCCACAACTTGGGATGCTTGCTACAATAACCTCTAAGAAGATGAATAATGGTCCTATTCACCACCTCTATTTGACCATCTGTTTGCGGATGAAATGTTGTACTCTTCTTCAACATTGTGTCCATCATGTCCCATAATTTTGACCAAAAATTCCCAACAAATCGAGAATCTCGATCACTTACAATAGAAGTAGGAAGACCAAAATGGACCCAAACAATTTGAAAGAAAATATTAGCGGTTTGTTCAGCTGTAATGGTTTTATTACATGACATCAAAATGCACATTTTGCTGAACCTATCTACCACAACATACAAATAATCATGACCTTTCCTTGACATAGGAAGACCACCTACAAAATCCATTGAGATACTCTCGCAAGGATGTGAAGGAGCCAGAAGTGGAGTGTACAACCCAAGCTTCCTATTGCTAGGCTTACTTGTTGCACATAAATAACATCCTCTAATAAAATGAGATACACTATCAATCATGCGTGGCCAATAACAATACCTTTGGAGATTCGCTATTGTCTTGCCTACACTGAAATGTCCTGTAATCAATGATGTGTGCACCTCCCATGTGAATTTGGTTCCTTCTCCCTCTGGAATACATAACTTTCCCAAGTGATACAAAAAATTTTTATGCACACGATAATATAACTCTTCATTTTGGTTCCCTTGACTCAAACTCTCATACACATCTTGAAAATCACTATCATTTTCATATTGTTCAATGTAACTTTCATGCATAATGCAATTGTGTTTGAGTATAATAGTTGAATTTACGATAGGCCTAGAGAGCATATCAGCTACCTTATTGTAGATTCCCATTTTTTACCTGATAACCAAATGAAATTGTTGTATAAAACTGATCCATCTGAAATGTCTTGATTGCTGCAACTTTGATTGTGATTGTAAGTACTGCAATGGCTGATGGTCGGTATGGATAATGGTCTCTTTCCCCATCAAGTAATGCTTCCATTTATTAACACTTTGTACCAATGCATATAACTCTTTATCATAGATGGGATATTTACTCATAGCTCCATTAAAAATTTCAAAATGAAACGAGATAGGCTTACCATGATGCATGAGCACTGCTCCCATAGCATAATCACTTGCATCTGTTTGGATCTCAAATGGCTGTCTAAGATCCGAAAGTGCTAAAAACGGTGTTGAACTTATATTTTGCTTCAAAGCTTCAAATTATTTTTGTTGTACATCTTCCCAATGGAAGACTTTCTTCACACTTGTCAATGCATGTAACGGAGCTGCAATGGAAGAAAAACTAGAAAAAAAATTCCTCCAATACTGTGTTTCCCCTAAGAAGCTTCTTACCTATGTAACTTTATTGGGCTTGGGCCAATTAAAAATGACCTCAACTTTGGAAGTATAAATCTTCAACTCACCTCTTCCAATAATGTGTCCCAAATATACCAATGAAGTCTTACCAAACTCGCACTTTGACATATTTAAAAATAATTGCTATTTTTTCAAGACATCAAGTACCCTGTTCACATGCATGACTCTTCTCTTGAATTTTTGAATATGAGTATGTCATCTAAGTAAACAATGACAAATTCATCTATAAATGGTCTAAGTACATCATTCATGACTCTCATGAAAGTAGCTGGTGCATTTTTTAAGCCAAATGGCATAACTAACCACTCATACAATCCTTGTCTAGTTTTGAAAGTAGTTTTCCAAATGTCCTCTTCAGTTATTCTAACTTGATGATAACCACTTCGTAAGTCTAACTTAGTGAAATACTTTGCATGTTTTAATTGATCAAGCAAATCATCAATACATGGCAGTGGGTAGCGATTCTTTACCGTGATTTTATTTAGTGCGCAGAAATCGATAAATATGCGCCAAGTCACGTCCTTCTTTGGAACCAAAACTATTGGAGAACCACATGGCGAAGTAGATGGGCGTATGATACCTTTTTTCAGAAATTCTTGGATTTTCTTCTTGATTTCCAAACTCTCCATAATTGACATGTGATACATACCAATGTTTGGAAGTGGAACATCTTGCTACAGTTGAATCTCATGTTCAATTCCGCTCTTGGGTGGTAACGCATTTGGTTCTTGAAACATCTTGCCATGTTGACTTACCACATCAAACAAATTAGATTTCAATTTGTCACCACATCCATCAAAAGATTCAAATTCAACATCATCCTTTTTCTTGATCATGAGAAGCACAAAATGTTTACTTGCATTTACTAGCCTCTTCATTTGCCCTGCATGAACTAAATAAATGTTCAGTTTCTTGCGATGACATCTCACAATATACTCCACCCCATCCTTGATCAAATGATATTTTTTCTCATGGAAATAAAACACCGCTTTCCTGTCATACAAATATGGACCTCCCAAGATAATCCCAAAAATGTCAAGTGGAACCACATCTAACTCAACTTCATCAACAAAGTTTGCAGTAATATCAAATCTAAATATGCATTTCCTTGTAACTTTTAAATTAGCATTCTTAATTATCCATCCCAAAGGCTATGGTTTATGATGTGGTACAGTTTCAAGGTTCAGAGTTTTTACTAAGTCTTCTGAAATCAAGTTTTCTTGTGACCCCATATCAAATAATGCATCGATCTTTGTATGATTATAAATCACTCTAACATGGAACAATTCTATCCTTGTGTCTTCATTTGGAGTGTTGTTGTGACTATTTTAGGAACTATAACTTGCTATGGCTTCCTTTCCTTTGTTAACCATGGCAACTATCTTGGGTTCATCTCCTAAATCGGATCCAAGATCTTGTTGTGTAGTGGCAGACGTCTTTTGTTTCACTTTGTTATTTGGTTTCTTTGGCCTTAATTCGGGATGTCATTTCCAACAAAGGGCTTCATCATGCCCCTCTTGGAACAATGTTTTCATATAATTTTATCCCATTCTTTCTTGATACTTTCATTCTTATTTCCCTTCCATTTTCCTCCCTTCTCTTTTCCCTTACCCTTGAATGGATCCTTCTTACTACCCTCTTCAAAAATGTTTTTACCCCTTGCTTCAAGATGCGTGGCTTGCACACATTCTTCATCTAAGTTGTTTGGGTTAAACATAATGATAGTATGCTTCAAGTGGTAATGTAAACTTCCTATATATTTCAAGAGTGTATCTTGTGAATTCAAGTTTACTCCTAGTAACAAAGCCCTCTTTCTAAACTCCTGAGTGTACTCTTGAATAGTTTGGCCTCTGAGCTGCCTAAAGTTTTTCCAACTCATAATTTATTTTTTCATATAGGCTAATGGATAAATATGTCTTTTAATGGAAGAAATGAATTCAACCCAAGAAATGGAAGTCTTACCATGGATTCACATTTCCTCTTGTGTCTTTGCTTCCCACCAAACTAGTGTTGCTCCTTCTAGCCTTAATGAAGCCAACTGGACCTTGATATCGTCCTTTGTAGATTTTGAATTCTACAGTATACTTCCAATTAACGAATCCAATTGTCTAGCTTCTCAGCATTAACTTCTCCATTGTACATGGGAAGTTCAAACTTTATGTCCAACTTGAGTAATGGAGTCTTTCCTTTTGGGATCGTGGAATGAGTGTGGGTATGAGTTTTTGTGGTGGATGTGGAAGATGAAGATGTTGATGAGGATGAGGAAGATAGGATTGTGGAGATGGAGGTGGCTTTCCTCCACTACCTTTTGAGCTCTTCTCTTCATCCTTCTTACTGTTTGAAGATCCTTCTCCATGTGGAGGCTTTTAACCTTCTCCGGATTTTTCTGCAATGAATGCTTCATACATGACTTTACCCATTCTTTGCATCTCTTTGAAGTATCTCTTAACAACCTCTTCTTTAGAATCTTCATGAGTCTCTTCATAGCCTAAAATTTTTCCTTTGGATTCAAGCTCAATCTCTGCAACTTGTACCTCTTCAATCACTTCAGCCTCTTGTACAATTTGTACCTCTTCTATCTCAACTGATGGATATGGAATTTGAGGTGCTTCAAGTGTTGCTTTGAGTGGTCCTTTGGGTGAGGATGATACCTTCTCAGCCTTCTTCCTTCTTGTCCTAATCTCAGGACTAGCTACCAATAGCTTCATTTCTCCTCTCTGCAATCTCAACCTTGTAAGCATCACAAAAATTGCAACTATTAAAACCCTTCAAGCAAAACAAGCAAGCAACCTTGTGCTTTGATACCAACTTGATCTGAAGATGATTGTTAGTTTTGTTGTGTTAATATCAGTTTCATATTTAAATTAACTTTTCTTTGGTTTTCTTATCCATTGAGGGTTTATTAATGAGCATTTGATTGTTTAACCATTAAACTTGGTTAAATTTAGTGGTTTTCGTGAAGTCAAAAACATAAAATCTAATAGTTGAATAGCAGAAAATAAGTAAACAACAAGCACAAATAACAAAGCTCAATACACAAGTTTTTTATGAAGGATTTCACCCCTCCCGGGCTACATCTCCTTGGCCCAGCTTCATAGTGTGGGCCTTTGTATTAGCTTCAAATGTGAAAAAATCTTGTTTACAGTCTCCTGTTGCCACTACAACTTGCTCCAATGGCTTCAGAACATCAAAATATACTAGAAATTACTATTCCTGAGCTCCTTTTGGTCAAAAATTGCATGAGTTATGACAGAAACAACTTTTCCTAGTTTTTCTCCTCAAAACTGGAGTTTTTCCAGTTAAATTTATAAATTTGGCAATTTTCGCCTAATTCGGCGCCTCCGCTATCTCCATCACTGAATTAATCCGTCATTAATTAAAGGGATAAGAACAGTTAACATAAGATAAGCACAATTTTAATAACATAAGTGCATTTAGTGTTGATTACATTTTAACGTGGGTTAACCACGATAATCCGCGGGCTTAACCATAATAAACATGGATTAGTGCTTAATATAAAGTTTGAATTTCCCATCGGTTGTTTGTTCGGAGTGCTCGGTTCTTTGCCACTGCTCTCATGGGAGGGGATTGACCCCCTCTGAACCCCCATACGTTGACAATGCAAAATTTAAGTGGAAGCAGGGGATGCCATATGGGTTAAGACCCAAGGCATAGATGAAGTGGTAAGGTGCAGCAATGGCAATGGCGGGCCTTCATCAAACCCCCCTTGCTCCTCCCCCAAAATCTCATTTCCAAATTGGACCCATTTTTCCCTCTTTTAGTCTTTTTAACCTTCTTATATTTAATTAATTAATATTAATTCTTACTTCATTTTCTGATTTATATTTTAGATTATTTACTTTTAAAATTAATTCTTACTTCATTTTCTTATTTATATTTTAGAATATTTATTTTTAATTAATTCTTATTTTAAATCATGAATTTTCAACTCATTCTTAATTCATTATTTTAGATTTTTAAATTTAATTAAATCTTTTTGAATTCTTATTTTTAATTAATTTTGCTTCAATTATCGAATCTTATTAATTCTTATTTTATATACATATTATCTTATTATTAATTCTAATGGAGGGGAAGGCAAAGATGGTGCTTGTCCGTCCTCCACGCGCGTCCCTTACCACCGTTAATATGCAATGATGAGAAAGGACAGCTTCGGTTGTTGTCAATTGTGAAGCCCATTATTAAGTTTGGCTTGTCGTGCTCACCTAGTATTGTTGGGATGTGGAGGGAAATGAGTTGGGTTTGCGGAGAGGAGAAGGTTACTATGCTTCGACATGTCCCTCCGAGGTCTCAATCTTTGGGGAGAAGCGATGAATGAAATTAAGGTAGAGAAAACTAGTGGATGGTGGTGGCATTGGCTGACCCTTGGGATACTGGGACGTCTACAGAAACTGGAAGTAACTGCATTCGCGTCGGGCCATATAGACCCTGTGATGGAGTGCAGGTAGGAGGTGACAAGGAAGTGGGAGCTCACCCTAATAGCTCGAAGGTGAAGTGCTTTCTCTTGGTTTTCGAAGGGTGGATATTTCAATTGATCATTTAGGGGTGTTAATCGACCACGGGATTGAGGTGAGAGGTGTGGGGAACTGTGTTGCCTTTGGTCTTCACCAAGGTGGTGATCGATAGTTGTAGGTTTTCCCTATGGCACCAAGAAAGGGACACTTCGTCCATCTCTGACGAGGTGTGGGTAGTAGGTTTGTCTTGTGGGTGGTGTGCCTTCGACCTTTGTTCGGCCTCCGAGGTGGTAGAGAAGTTTTTGTTTCTTGATTTCTTTATGTTTGGGCAAGGGACATTCACTCACCAAAGCCATTATTGGAGTGGGGGGACTTCTGAGATGCCTCATCAAAGGGGAAGGTTGCGCCGAGGAGGAGAAAACCCGAGACAGGCCGAGCAACCAGCGCAGGAGGAGGGATATTCGTCAAGCTCGTCAGATACTCACGAGACTGAGGAGGCTACTACTGGCTCTCCCAATTGCGTGCTCGCACCAGCTACACTAGAACCAATTGTTTCCCAAGTCTAGAACATGTCATTGAACATCTATGTTCTCTGAGAACAAAAGTATGAAGACCGTAACGAGCTAGTTGCATATATTAATGACATTCAATTCATTCATAGTGAAATGGTGGAGCAGTTTGACAACCTCAGACGCCAGCACCAACGCACCAATCACCACCTTCGCAACCCGAAAGCAAGGGTGAAGCATATTGATTATCATATGCATGAACACGATGGTCATTTCACAGCTCCCCTATAATTCCCCCCAACCCCCTCTATAATATGTTAAATTTTGTTGTGTTATCCTTTTTATTTACTAATATGTCATGGCCTCTAGGCCATACGAGAATAATGCATGTAGTCATTTTCTCATGTCTTCCTCCAGGCCCCAATCTCAACAAGTTTGGTGAGAATGAGAGAAAGGGGCCTGTTGAGATGCTTTTTGTAATCTGCATTTTGAAGATAATCTAATGTTTGAACCTTGACTGAAAAACAAAAAAAACTTATTTATTATAAACTAGTTAATTTTGAATAATTTTTAAGTTTCAATTAATTCCTATTTATTTTTAAAATTATAAATTTGGTCAAATACAAATTAAAATTATTATTTTAATTAATTTTATTTGTCTTAAATTCCTTTAAGTATCAATTTGGTCAAATTCTTGTTTCACTTATCAATAAATTTAATAATTGATTCTCTACATGTTAACTCAATGGTTATTTTGTTCCTTTTATCCTATAAAAAGCAACTTCAGCACTATGTTTACTCACAAAAGCTCTTTGGTCCCTAATGATGAATGGAGTAACCATCAGAAACATTGGATGGATAAAAAATATTACATAGTTCACTTCTCGAAATCTCCAACAAAATTTAACGAAGTTTTATTCAATATAAAATCAAATGTATATGAAACAATATTACGAAGAGACAATTATAAAGAGTGAGTTTTATTTATTTATTTTATTATTATGTTTTTTATATTTAAACTAATCTTTGTTCTTTTTTCTTTTGTGCAGGAAAAAATAAAGATTATTTAAAAAACTTGTTACGTGAAAGATTTGGATAAAATCAATCATACAAAAAAATTATGCATAAAGTTAATATGAAGAAATGAGAAGTTATAGAATCGTCTCTAGAAATAATTTGTATTTTTCTTTTAATTATATGCAAGTTATTAAATATTTATGTATATAAATCATTATTACTCATTTGAGAGGATAATTAATGTAAGTTTTGGGAGAAAATGATTCACGTTTTTTAGAATTTTGATTGAATTTTGATTACACATGTTGTACAAATTGAATTCATGTGGAGTTTATAATATAAAGTTATACAATTTTTAATAAATAAGATGAACGATATTGGTTGGCTTGAAACGCGTGGACAATGTTCTATCTCATGTAATTTTGACCTGACAAATTACTATGGATCACAAAAGCCTCAATTCAAAAATAATTATCTTTTACTTTCTTTATTTACGAGCATTCTCTTTGTTTATTTTTGTTTTTTTTATTTAAATTTGTATTCATGTGGAGTTTATAATGTAAAGTTATACAATTTTTAATAAATAAGATGAACGACATTGGTTGGCTTGAAACACGTTGACAATGTTCTATCTCATGTGATTTTGACCTCACAAATTACTATGAATCACAACAATAATTCACAAATAATTATTTTTTACTTTCTTTATTTACAAGCTTCTTCTTTTTTCTTTTTCTTTTTTTAAAAATATTTTGATAACTTGGTAATTTATGAATCGTGATCAATTTACAAGTCACGTAATATTTACTTGATTTGTTTGCTCTTGAGGTATCATATTGTTATCAAGAGTGCTCAAGTTAGGAGATTTCTTTGAATTTGCTTCTTGATCTAAATATCCTGGATTATGCGTGAAAATGTTATTTTGTATTCACAAATAAACCACATAAATCATAACTTTTATTATGTCGAAGGCATTATATTGTGAGGGTTATTCGTGAGGACATTGTTTATATTCTTCGTCACTGATAGAATCTTGAACAATGTCCACCAACCACCAATCACCGCCGAGAGACTTGTTGAAGTGGCTAGCGGGCCCCCTTGGGCGTTTCTTTTGAAAAATATAGTTCTATATATTTTTATGTGTTATTTATTTATTTAAGGTTTGCTAGTTAAATGTGCAAGTTTTTTTATTTAACTTAATAAGATAATAAATCTGCACAGATAAATTGGTTTAATCTTTTTTAAATACATGTTATTTAAAAATGTTTTAAATCATATCTAAATAATATGTTGCAAATTGAGGTCATGACGGTACATGTTATCCATCTTTCATTTGTATATTTTATTTAAATATTATACACACTAATTTCTTTTTATTTAATTTTCTTTATTTTATTTTATTTATTATTTTTACCTTGGTTTATCTATATCCTAATTACTAACAAATTGATAATAGACGTGAACTTTATTAATCTGTTATACTTTTTATGGAACTCGTTTATTTGCCAATATATAATATTGGTGAAGTAAATGTGCTAGTTATTTGTTTTATGTATTTTTTGTAAAGTAATTTAATACATGATATTAAATTACTTTATATTTGCATTTAAATAAATAACATTATATTCAAGATATAGAGATATTTTAGTTTTCTTTTATTTCATTTTTCTATTTTTGTCATATGTGTCTCTTCTTTAATATAGTTTGAGTTATTTATATTAATCTTATACTTTAATTATTTATTTTAACCATGTATCCTATATTTGCACATATGTTCCTTCCCCAAAAGCTAAACCATTAAAACTTTTCATTTTTCCATATCATTAACCTTACCTTATTTATTTGTCGAATAGAAAATATTTAGAATTATACTAAGTAAAGGGAATACCCCTTGAGGTGGAGAGAGGCCGAGAGAGGCCAACCGTTGTCACCCGAAGTGGAGGGTTCTAAACCCTTAATGAATGTGTTCTTGAGTGGTTCTTAGTTACTGGAACAATCCGAGAACCAAAAGAGAGCTAACTGCTACAAGAGAGTCTTCAAGATGAGATCTTCAAGCTGCCTTCCTTTCACCTTAGCTTTGATACCATGTTGAGAAATCAAGATGCTTGTAGATTAAGGTATATTTCTCTTAAATTGATAATTACTTGTGAATGTTTGTTGGCTTCTTATTAAATTTATATTACCTTCATCAAGCAATTATCAAAATGTACAAAACATGAAGATCACAAGAGACAAAGAACACAAGAAATTAGGCTCCAAGCCAGGGAAAAACTCAAGAAATCCTCTTCTTATAGAATCAGATCAAAGTGAGATATCCAAGACCCAAGACCAAAACTAGGACAATTCTGGTCAATCCATGAAATTTCTATCCCTGAATTTTTGGCCCTTTAACAATATCAAAAAATTGTAGAATAACTCACTTGTGTGAATAAAATTAGGGTAGAAATCAATTCATCTTCCCTCTCTTTTGACCTCTTTCGCTCTGCTTTGACTTCACTCGTGTTTCTTCTTGTCTTGGCAGAGATATCAACGTACATGAGTGAGTGATCAATGAGATCAAATTGTCTTGTATTTATACATGTCTAGGATGTCTAAAATCTACCCCTAGGATCAACTTGTCCAAGGAGGGTCAACTTGGTCTATGGAGGACATTTTAAATCCTTGAATCAATACAAAAATATTATTTCCTATTCTTACAAGAAGTCCAAATGGGAGTTTGACTCAAATATATTTCTTTGACTCATAATAAATTTTCTTTTGACTCAATTGACCCTATAAGCATTAAGAACATGTTTTGACTAGAAATAAATATAATAAATACACCAATAGTACATTTGAATTACATTATGAAGATCGACAGTAGTTACATTTTCAACTAGTGGAGCCTTTGGCGGAGCCACTAAACCAAATTTTTGGGTGAACATGGGATATAACGCAGGAAAGGAAGAAATTATTATTACCCAATGGTTGACCCCCCCATAACACGTAATCTCAATAGGAGATACCTCGAACGATTCAAATTTTTCTCACAAATAAGCGCTCGTGATGACACAAGCCCAGGAGGAGTCAACAGCGGTTGCAGGCATATGATTAGCGGATTGTTTAATGATGCATGAGCATCATGGTTCCAAAATTTTGTACATTTAGTAGAATCTAGGGGGTCTTATATTTCAAGGGATTTGGTTTTCTAAAGTATTTAATTAATGTAATTTTCAATGTTTTGAATTATTTTATGTGAGACATTTAGAATAGGATTTAATTAAATATTGTGAGACATATTTGTAAATTTTCTCGAACGTAGGAGAACATGAGATATTTAGGATAATTGAGATTTCAAAGTGATTGTGAATCCTAGACTTAAGGAATTAGTTGATGATTTTTTTATTTGAGAGGATCCTTAGGATTTAGTTGAGTAACCTATGGATATGAACCAGAATTGGCTACATAACCTTTTGTATAAATTTGTAAGCCTCAAAGGCATAAAGGACAATGAATGATTCTTAGATAGGGGATTTGATTGTAAGCCTACGGGCATAGTTAGATATAGAGAGAGGGATGAGAAAAGGTCACTGATAAATAAAATTAGGCCGAGAGAAGGTCTCATTACTGTAATTATTTGTTTGTAAATATACAACTCAATTTCGAGTTTATGTGGAGTGCGGAGTGTTAATAAATTACAAACTGTGTGATTGTTCTTTTATGTGTTGAGTGATCTATAAAAAAATAAATCTGCTTTCTGCATGATACATTACTAATTACTTGAATTTTGATGAGTGTATAATTCTTTCTAGGTGAAAAGGATTTACTATGGAAGAACTGAGTAGAATCACAAGTGATTCCAGTTCTATATAAATTGGCCATGAGAGAATCTAATTGGAGAGAATGAGTGCAATTAAAATTGTTTTGCAGGTCGAAGATGAATAAATTATGAATTCTGGATTGAGAACAGTGTGCAGAGGTGTTGCAGCAACCGAAATCATTTTGTGAATGATTGGATAACTAGAATAAAGCTCTGGAGAGTATTAAAACCGTGGATAAATATGGAGTCGCATGATTTCATTGAATGAACTATCACAAGGAATAGCGTGGAGAAGATGGAGCTGTATAGCAATGACAGCCGAAGAAACAGAGAAATTGATTAAGGCGGAAAACCTTTAGAAGATTTCCAAAGGAGGCAATCGGACGGCAAGGATTAAATCGCAGAATTAAAGTGAGAGATGGATGGACCAGATTACATCGCAAAGTCAAGTTTGAAAAGTTGGGTAGTGGACATGTGTTGGGCAGAGGATGCGAGTGCATATTGCACATCAGTGGTTTTAGTGTTTATTATTAACGACATCGCAAGGTAAATGATATAAGTTGTGATGCGGTAAGTTGAGAAAATTGTGAAGTGGACATGTGTCGGGCGGAGAGTTCAATAACATATCGCACATCAGTGATTTTAGAGTTTATTGTTTAAACATCACACGGTAATTTGTTTTGATTGTGATGCGATAGAAACGAGATATGGTCGTGTGAGAAGGTACAGCAGGACCGTTGGATCTGGCATAGACCAACGGTGGAGATTAAATCGCAGTTCCAGAGAGATTTCGCATCGGCATTGGGATTGTTTAGTTATTAAAGTTATTTTTTATGGGTTGCGATCTGCTAAGTTATATAAATTGCGAAGTGTGATTCGCTGTGATTGGTCAGGTCGTGTGTGGGCCCATAAACCACAGGTTCGCAGGGTTTGTATAAAGCTGCAGCCGTGTATGCGATAAGGTAATGTGAAGGAGCGGCCAATGCATAAAGGTAAAAAATGTATTGTATGGTTATATGAGTTATATACCCGAGATCCACTTATTGTTAAGCTTCTGCGTCCATATGATTAAAAGATGAAAGTTTAAGGTTAATGGAGGTAATGTGGGGTTAATTCTGCTAACCCTACATCTTTAGGTATTTGCGGCCTTATGGTTGCATCATTTGGTATCAGAGCAAGTAAAAGTTATTTTAGGAGAAAGTTAGAGCATGTATGTTCTTCAGAGGAGAAATCAAGACAAAAAGAGTTCTTTAAAGAGAACAAAACAAGAAGAATTTTTAGAAATCAGAGGTGCAGCAGAAGCGAAGAGAAGAATCATATCTGAATCTAATTGAGGTAAAAAAAGAAAATGATTTTCTTGTTGATTTTAAAATTGGTGATTGATAAATTGATTTTTGAAAGAACAATAAAGATATAGAAGAAAAATCTACTTTGCGAGAAAGTAGATCAGATTATTGAAAGAACAAATTGAGAATTTTTTTTATGAAGGGATAGTGACAACTGCAAACAATAAAGGTAAAGTTAGCAGACAGAAAAGAGACGCTGCAACAGCAACATGTGTTCAGAAAATTGGACAGTGAGGTATGGTCTTCATGTTTTCAGTTAATTAATGATGAATTATTGATTGAAAGAAATGTTATGAAGATGTTTGATGATTGTAGCCAAGAACAAGAAGAGTTTTTGATGATGATGGCAATGAACCTATCCAGCTAGAGGTTGGAATAAACGAAAGAGGTGACTGAGTGCAGCAGCTAGAGGAGCAGCGAAGCTCTAGAAGGTTCGAGATAGTGAACCAAGAGAGAGAATACCTAGGGAGAGATCAAGCTCAGAGAGGAAGCTTGATAAGGTATTCAGTAGCAAGAGGAGATTGCTACAAGAGAAGGCTATGTTGCAAATAACCAATCGAGGATGGATGAGCTCATGAGGAAGATGGCCATGGAGGGTCATAGAAGAGGTTCTAGAGAATTCCATAAAGGTAATATGAGTAATGAGGAGCGAGAGAGAAATCTTGCAGTGATTAGAGTATAGTTGGAAGTACTACAGGGATGGCTACAAGAGAAAGAGAATGAATACCAAAGGCATGGATGGAGAATGAGGAAATGGGTTAGATGGAACCTATTGCAAAAAATATGGAATGTCAAACTGAAAAACGAGTTCAGATAACTTGAGAAGAGACATATTGAATTTTTGGAGAAGGAGAGACTCAAAGGAATTGAGTCACAACAAAAAGGATCTGTTGAAAATCAAAAGTACATTGTGAAATATTGGTGCTTGAAGCATCAAACGAGACCGAAAGGTCTTGTATTTTTAAAACTAATAATTTGTGTATGATTGCAGGTACATCACAAGATTATGAACAAACTTTAGAGTTTGTTAAGAAGACGGAGTAGAATCAGAAATATGTTCAGATTAAGACTAAGATAGCAAGATCTCTAAAACGAAAGGAGACAGAGAGGTCTCATGGAATGTGCAGCAGAATATTGAAGCTGGTAACAGTGAATATTGGAATGGCAGATATGAGTTAAGACATGGAGATAAAAATCCTCATGTAAGAGAATCTAATTCTATGTTTAATGGTTTGAGTGAGGAATATGTGAACAGTCATCTTGAAGAGAAGGAAACTGTGACAATAGATGACCATAGCAGAGATCTAGAAGGAGATTATGGTCAAAGAGAAATTATTTGTGAACTTGAAGGAGATTGGAATGATTATATTTCATGCTATAATGATGAAGAGGAAGAGGTGAGACTGTATGAAAGTCTCAAGAGTTCAGAAGAGAACTCGGATCAGCATAATGATGTGCTGACAGAGGAGTTAGATGAAAGCTCAGAGCAGCATACCGAGATGTTGCCAGAGGAGGAAGAGGCACTGAGGCCTTATATTTTTAATTCATGTGTTAATGTAAGTTATGCAGGTAAAAGAGGACATCGAATGGAATGAAGAAGAAACTATGTTAGCTGAAAACATAGTGAAGGATCATCATTACATCATGATGATAGGCACAATGGAGATAAATATGGAATCTGTTGAGATGACAACAGAAAAGGAAAAATTACTGAATATTGTTCAAATGAAAGAAGAATTCTACACTGAAGATGCAATTAAAAAGCATGATGAAGAAAAGGTATGTATTGTGCCTAATGAGATTGGAAATTTTAAGCATGATGATTTAGACATGTGTGTAGATTTAGCATAGGGAGAAGGGCCATCTGATGATTGGTCAACAACAAGTGAAGGTATTGAAAACTGTGTAAAGTTTCCAAATTCTACTCCAATTGAAATTGTTGAGTTATATAGAAAGTTAGGCCTTTAAAGAAGAAAGTTGGAAAAGTAGAGGATATACACTCAGGATGAATTGTTGAAGAAGGAAGACAAAGAATTTGTCAATAATGAAAATCATGAAGGAGAGGGTAAGGATGTAAGGATGGTATTAATAATCCAACAACTTCAAAGTTAAGGTAACAAACAACAATTTGAAGATGAATGCACAGAGTGCAACAACAACTGGCAGAGTGATGACCAGTCAGAAGATAAACTGGACATGGAGATTGAAAGAATAAGAAGGTTGATGATGAAAGTGTCTTAGAAGAAGACAACAGCAAGACATCAAAGCAGCAACAACAAGAGAAAGACAATAGTAGACAGTGAGAGCATAGCCAGTGGGGCAATGCAAGATAAAGTATGGAGACCTGGAGAACAACAGCAAACAACAACAGATGCAACTAAAGATAGATTACAGAACAAAGTCTGGGATCCAAGAGGAATTCCATCAGCATTGAAGACACGTGATCTGAAGATCATGATTATTCTCTACCTTGGGAGTTTGATGGAGGAGCATCATGGTTCCAAAATTTTGTACATTTAATAGAATCTAGGGGGCCTTATATTTCAAGGGAGTTGGTTTTCTAAAGTATTTAATTAATGTAATTTTCAATATTTTGAGTGATTTTATGTGATACATTTAGAATAGGATTTAATTAAATATTGTGAGGCATATTTGTAAATGTTCTCGAATGTAGGTGAACATGAGAGATTTAGGATAGTTGATATTTCAAAGGGATTGTGAATCCTAAACTTAAGGAATTAGTTGATGATTTTATGGATTTGAGAGGATCCTTAGGATTTAGTTGAGAAACCTATGGATCTAAACCAGAATTGGTTACAGAACCTTTTGTATAAATTTGTAAGCCTCAAAGGCATAAAGGACAATGAATGATTCTTAGATAGGGGATTTGATTGTAAGCCTATGGGCATAGTTAGATATAGAGAGAGGCATGAGAAAAGGCCACTAATAAAGAAAATCAGGCTGACAGAGGGTCTCATTACTATAATTATTTGTTTGTAAATATACAACTCAATTTCGAGTTTATGTGAAGTGCAGAGTGTTAATAAATTACAAACTATGTGATTGTTATTTTATGTGATGAGTGATCCGTAAAAGAAGAAATCTGATTTCTGTATGATACATTACTGATTACTTGAATTTTGATGAGCGTATAAGTCTTTCTGAGTGAAAAGGATTTACAGTGGAAGAACTAAGTAGAATCACGAGTGATTCCAGTTCTGGAGAAATTGGATGTGAGAGAAGCTAATTGGATAGAATGAGTGCAATTAAAACTATTGTGCAGGTTGAAGATGAATAAGTTATGAATTTTGGATCGAGAGAAGTGTGCAGAGGTGTTGCAGCAACTGAAATCATTCTATGAATGATTGGATAACCAGAATAAATCTCAGGAGGGTTTTAACACCGTGGAGAAAGATGGAGTCGCATTAGTTCATTAAATGAACTATCGCAGGGAGTACCGTGGAGAATATGGAGCTGTAGAGTGGCGACAGCTGAAGAAACAGAGAAATCGATTAAGGAAGAAAACCTTTAGAATATTTCAAAAGGAGGCGATCAAACGGCGAGGATTAAATCGCAGAATTGAAGTGAGAGATGGACCAGATTACATCGCAAACTTAAGTTTGAAAAGTTGCGAAGTGGACATGTGTCGAGCGGAGAATGCAAGCGCATATCGCACATTGAAGTTTTTAGTGTTTATTGTTAACGACATTGCAAGGTAAATGATTTAAGTTGTGATGCAGTAAGTTGAGAAACAAGTGTCGGGCGGAGAGTTCAATCGCATATCGCACATTGGAGATTTTAGGGTTTATTGTTTAAACATCGCATGGTGATTTGTTTTGATTGTGATGCGATACAAACAGGAGATGGCAGTGTGAGACAGTACAGCGAGACCGTTGGATCTGGCATAGACCAACGATGGAGATTACATCGCAGTTCCAGAGAGATTTCGCATCGGCATTGGGATTGTTTAGTTGTTAAAGTTATTTTTTATGGGTTGCGATCTGCTAAGTTATATACGTTGCGAAGTGTGATTCGTTGTGATTGGTCAGGTCGTGTGTGGGTCCATAAACCACAAGTCCGTGGGGTTTGTATAAAGTTGCAGCTATGTATGCGATAAGGTAATGTGAAGGGTGGCCAATGCATAAAGGTAAAAAATTTAGTATATGGTTATATGAGTTATAAACCTGAGAGCCACTTATTGTTAAGCTTCTGCGTGCATATGATTAAAAGATGAACATTTAAGGTTAATGGAGGTAATGTGGGGTTAATTCTGCTAACCCTTCATCTTTGGGTATTTGCGGCCTTATGGTTGCATCATTTAAAAACGGAGGTTCCCATAGGAAAACTCACCCTGGGAGGACTTCCTCGAAAGAGAAAGGTGCAACGCATAAGGTTGAGGCTTGGGATGATGTAGGGTCGGGAAACATGGTGCAAGGCAAAGCAATGAATAAAGGGCTCGGGACACTTAATTTTTATTGAAAGAAATAGTGAAAACAACGTCCGAGGAACCCCTTTTGCCATTGTACCTAAGACAACATGGAAAAATTTAATGGTGACGCGTGGCAGCATTATAATGGTTCATGATGATGTCAGCATGACGTCAGTACAAGGGATGCATGGCATGTGTTTTTGGCATTTTTAGGTGGTCAAGTGGGCCAAATATGAGTGACACCTTTCACCACTCATATGCAACCACGTGGCATCGGTGATGTGAGCATGACATCATCTAGAACACGTCACCCCGAAAGGCACTCGTGAAAATTTTTAAAAGGGGTGCAAGGCGAGGACACCTACGATGACTAGGCAATGGGAGTATGTGGTAGACAACTCACCCTAGTTGGTCATTGATTGGCTCATAAATGCGGAGGCAGTTCCCACTGGGAAACATCATTGCAGATCAATGACCCCGGAAGGACTTGATTTTGCACAATAGAGGGTGCTTTGGGAAACCGTGGCAGCTACAAATGGAGTTGAGAACTAATAATAAAGCGCTAGGGACATGTTACCACAAAAGTGTCGCCCCAGAAGAAAATTAAAAGGCTCAAAAGAGAGAGAGATCTCGAATGATTAGGCTCTGGGATATCGTGGAGTATAAGTGGCACAAGTGGTAGTGTTGCGTACCAATAACAAAAGTGCACGGGAAATGTCACCCCAGAAAGCATTTTCAAAGGCGCACAGAGATTAAGTCATGGGCTAAAGCACAAGCACCAAGACTTGTTTGTATGTGGAGTTTGTGACCGAGGGCATGGAGGATTATAAAAGGAAATAATCCCTTAGGGTTATAGTTTCAATGGTCCTGATGAAGTAATGTTTGGCATTGTAAAGCGCTTTGGCCTATCTTTGAATGTTAATGCATGAACAAGTCAACAACATAATTTTGGCATATTTAGGTGTTTATCCACCAAACTAGCAGCGTTAAAAGTCATATAAAGAAGCATGAACGAGTTGGTAGCTCCAACAATGACATGGACAGTTTGGAAGAAAGTTTAGCATATCAACTAAAATTATTGATGCACCAAATTTAGAAATACTCGGCTAAAGCCTGATAAAATTCCAGAATAGCAAAATTGAGTAGTCAAGCTCATTTTTTCTTACAAAACCAGGTAAGGAGAGTTAGAAGACTTGAAGAGAAGATTCTGAAGACTTGATAGAAGCAAGACAAAGGAAAAAATAAAGATTCATGCAAGCGTAAAAGTGCAAGATGACGAAAGTTAAATGAATAAAAATATCAATCCAAATTTCTTTATAAGCATAATTGATGCAGGAGCATTAGGCTCAGAAAATACCTTGTATTTTAATAGATATAGGGGTCTTGTGTTTTCAAAATAATATTGGTTTCTTATGTAATTATTAATGTTTTTTGAGTGATTTTAATGAGAGATATTAAATATTGAGAGAAATTTGTAAATGTTCCTGAATGATTGGAGAACATGAAGGAAGTAGGATAGTTGAGATTTCATAGGGATTGAGAGATTTAGAAATTAATTGTAAATCTTAAGTTAGAATTAGTTTCATGATTTTATGGGATGAGAGAGGATCCTTAGGGATTATTTGAGGCAAATAAGGAATTAGAAGATATTTAGGGTTTGTTGAGATAATGGAGGATCTGAACCTAAATTGGTTCATAATCTTTTGCATAAATTGTAAAGCCTCAAGGCAAAAGAGGACAGTAGTCAGTAGAAGAATTTTTAGGTATAAAGTAAGGTTTTAGACAAACAGAGGTTTGTTGTGGTAAGCCTACGGGCAGTTGTAGAAAAGGGCCATTGATTAGAAGATCAAGCCAGGGACAAGAGGTCTTTTGTAATTATTTGATTACATGTATATATATGGAGGAATTTGATTTTTGAATTATTGTGTGCACTGATTTATTGAGTTTCAATGAAGGAATGAATGATCAGGTGTGTGATAAAACTCTGAAATAAGGGTTTGAAATGGTGGTTTTGTATACAATGGAAAAATTGATGTAAATGTCGAGACAGGGTATAATGTCAATATTGTGACTTCAGTTGAAGTGCATAAAGGGTTACATATATATTTGAGAAGACTGGATGAGGTTGCGTTTGTTAAATTCAGTCATCGATCACTGAAAGTATCAGCATTTGCGGTACATTGGATCATATGTATCAGAAGTACATCCGATCGAACAGCGAATGCAGATCAGGACTGGAACAAAGGTTTAATTTAAATTGATATTTAATATAATGGAGAAGAAACTTATAATTATTTACTTCACATTGACATGTTGTTTTGAAAGCTCGTATTCCACATAGAAGAGGAACAAAGAAGTGGTTTTGAAAACCTCCAAAGGGGTTTTCGCACAACCTTTAAATGATAAATGGTGAAAATATGTGGTTTGGAACCACGCACATATGGAACCATGAGTAAATGGAAATTGGAACAGTGAAGACGGGCTTGAAAATTGTAAGTGGTTTTCATGCAGCTTTAGAGTGGTAAGCAGTAATTATTGAAATGAACGCAATACACCCCAGCGAGTGACGCGTGGCGTCACAAAACCATTTTTTTCGTGTAGATTTGAAACATTAAAGGGTGTGCATCTTTGTTACGCAATAACCGTTGGATTGTTGAGTTGGAGCGCGATGAAGTGTCAGCTATAAGATGTATGAGCATATGTTTCTTTGGTAAAGTGTGGGCCATATATGATTTAACACGCAAGCGAGCCTCGACATATGTGCGGCCTATTGATAGGCGGAAAGGGTAAGACGTTATAAAGTGTTATGTTAACTTTATAACATAAAGTTTGGGTTAAATGAAATCTCATAAAGGTTGAAATAAATGTGGGCCCGAAATTATATGGGTTTTATCCAAAGTCGAATTTCTAATGAAATGTGAAGTTGTGGGGCCAAAAGTTTATATTACTATTTGTTGGCATATTTGGTATTTTTAACCAAATTCCAACGTTGATGTGATATTCATGAAATGGGTTTTGGTATATGGTTTTAACCATCGATTGAAAAGGTAAGCTTCTGCATTAGAGTTTGTCCCAATTTGAGGATTATTTTGGGTTATGAATGAACCATGCATTTTTATATGGAGAATGTGGGTTT